>OY282642.1:54095807-54577906 GCA_958299015.1 Tetanocera ferruginea | reverse complement strand
TTTGCATTCTCCAAAGGATTATTTCCATGATTAAAAATTGAGATGTCCAATTTGCAAGAGAATAATTACTGATGTTAGCTTTGCGATTATAAATGCAATTCTACATGAATTTAAATCAATGCGTAATACACTGGATTATTTGAAAGCTTGCGCCCGTGGTTACAGAAACCATAAAAAATTACATTTGTAGTGATCCAGTGTTGCGTTAGCCATTATTTATAAATAATATGCAGTGACATCGAGAAAATAGTCTATATTAAAAATGTAAGCTTTCGGTCATTTTTACGAAAAGCTATAAGCTATGCACTTATGCTTAATTTTGATGTCACCTGCCTTCACTGCAGAAGTCAGCCAAAGAGCATCTATACTCATGGATGTTTCAAAAATCCGATGAAGAATGAGCATGAAAATTCAAAATTAACTAGTCAAGATCTTGAATCAACCACTATGGGCAGTCCGTTCCACAAAAAGTGTCAACATATTTATAACGAATCACAACAGAAATGGGATGGAAACTAGCACAAAGTTACCAGCCAATTCTTCTGCCCGAAAAAGTGTTCGTTCATTTTAGAAAAACACATGTTTTTACCGATGTGGACAAATATTTTAGGCCACAAATTTGATTCGAAGAGACCCATCAATGGTACAGTAGAGGCCCATTTTAGAACCTTGAACACACATTTGCTTAATACGGAAATCCAATAACTTGGGAGATATATACGAAGCTTATCAAAATATATTAAGTCCATGAATAAATTAATAAGAATAAAGTTTGAAATAAAAATTAAAGCACCATTGCAAGATGGAGCTATTATCAAAAGTGCAAAACCTATCAAAACTGTTAAAAAACCTGACAAATCATATATAATCGCAACAGATTCAAAAACAAAAAGCTATGAATTGGTGAAACAGTGGAACAAAAAGAGGAACCTGGAAAAATTTTGGCATGGCCTATCCCCCCAGGTGACTTCAAAAGAATGAAAAAAGCCCAAGATTTGGAAACAGTAAATATTGCGTAGAGGAAGATAGACCGGAAACAAACGATCATAATTATTTATCAGAAACGGGAATAACATGCAACAATATTTTTGTAAATAATCGTGGCCACATTAAACAGTTTATCGCAAAATGTAAGGACGAATACTACATTTTTAAAATGTATAAGATATATAGAGCCTTCCACGGAAGAACTTCGCATGTAGATTATTTTATTACCATAAGCGATTCCAGTAAAAAACTCCAGTAGCAATATATGTGATTAAAATAAAACAAAATTTTTTTGTGATTTTTTGTTCGAAAAATTTATTTGTAATTTTTCAAAATTATGTCTCATTTTTTAATCAACTTATACGGATTTTAAAACTTTAAAATAAAAAAATTATTTTAAACTTTCATCAATTTTTTTATTTGTTTGTATTAAAATAAAAAATTTGATGAAGGTTGAATGTGAATGAAAAAGTTTCACAGTCGATTTTAGTTCATCCAGTTTAGTCAAAATAACAGGATCAGCAATACTCCACAATGCCACAAAGTAGCAAATTCAGAGCACAATGCTGAAAATTAACAATAAAGCGGAACACATTCAATAATTTGACCTATAAGCGGCGAGGAAGAAGGATAAGCATTGCAAAAATCACAATCAGCGGACAATGATTATGTGAAACATCTAGACTCAGAACAATAACGTAAGTATAAAATTAACCACCTTTACCATTTCACGATTTTTATAATTCTTATGTATTCTTCTATAGACTTCTCACTGAGCAACGTTACCGTGAAACTCAAGGCATATTAATGAACAGATACATATTACAACACTGTAAGTATTATACTAATTATGTATATATAAGAGTGTATCGACTTGTATGGGAAAAATCTGACCCCCCCCCCCCCATTCCAGTATCAAAATTAAATATTACTCAAAAAATCCTTTCCATTGGTGTACTTATTTTTATTTGAACCAATTTTGGCGTCCCTCGAATTGCATTTTTTTGCATTTTGTATCAACTTTTGTACTAGAGACCCATAAATGGTTGAATTATAAAGAAAATCAAGCTTATCAATCATTCTCATCAGACTTAATCTGTAATCAAGTAATTTATGGCTATAATAAATTTAAATAAAAATAAAATAAAGCTAAATATAAGATATAGTTATAATTATATAAATATAAAAAAAATCATATAATAATACCAAATACTTACTTCTTTTTCCAAGTCTTCTAGTCCATTTACCAACTCCAAGACCTGTTTGGATTCCTGAAAATTGTTCCTGGGGTTCTGCTTAGTTTCAACATCCTCTGCAACGTCATTTGAACGGTCTTCAAAGTTTGCTTGTAAAGAAATACTAAAATTGTTTGTTAAGTAATACCTCTTAGTTGATCGGTTTCTTCAGTTTCTGGTTGGACGTCCTCATTAAATTTTGAAGTATCCTGAAAATAAATAAAATTGTAATTATTTTTATTTTCATTGCAGACAATATCATCATGAGTTTCTACTTTCCAACGCTGTGCAAAAACTGTAGAAGGGCTTTCGCTGCCACGATATCGTCGTCACTTTATTTATAATCGCAAAGCTAACATCAGTAATTATTCTCTTGCAAATTTGACATTTCAATTTTTAATCATGGAAATAATCCTTTGGAGAATGCAAACATTTAGATAAGTCGTATGCAGTGTGTTTAGATAAAATTGCATCCGCAACTGGAAACACAATTTGATAGGATGCGATGTGGGTAACAATTGCGTAAGATAGAATCCTTTTAGAAGCGCATAGTCATTTTTTAACTGTGCACCCTGTTGCATCTATATGCAAAGTATAGTTACTTTCTTTTAGGATTGAAGAATTGTTTTCCTGCACAATATTTATTTGCTATTTTGAGAATAGACACACTTCAAAATTCGCAGCTAAATGGTGTATACAATTTTTGTATGTTGTTTGCATCCTTACATACGCATCAATAAAAGGGTCTTTATGATAATCAAATTCGCTACTAGCTTCCGCCTTCAAAGTTCGATAGTAGGAAAGTGATCAAACGTTCTGCATTTTTCCTGCTGCCGTCAAGGATTGGGAGTGTTGATTTAATTTTTTTACGATAAACAACAGCAGACTCTTTTATAATTTCAGATTTTGTAACATATCGTTGAAGAGATCTCTGATGCGTTTTTGTGCCTGAAATTGTATGCATTATCATTTCTTTTGAACGGAAGACTTTTATCGTATTATTTTCTTCTCCTCTAAAAACAAGTGTGCAGCATGTCTTTAAATAAAAATATTTTTGGAAATGTTGTATTAACCGCCTGATCAATGTTTCACGTGTCCATATAAAATTCTGCATCAAAAAATTTACAAATGGAGGTCATATTTCTGTGACTGTTGGTTTTCACCACCATTCAGACATCTCTATTTAACTAAGTGTTCTTATTGGGAGTAGGCCTATATGATTTTAGGGTTTTAACTTTGAAACTTTCTTCATCCGTTTTAATTGTTGTGTTGAATGAATCATTTATTTTTCCAATTAATTCAAGCTGAAAATTTGTTTTATTTCAATAATTATGAGTATTGCTTAAACAATTTTAATTAGCTTAAATTAAGGTTCTAGATCGTTATTTCAAAATTACAGTATATATGGGCATTTCCAAAGAAAGGTCCACCGGCACCGAAAATTAAAATGTTAATGAACAAATAATTTTTTTATAATATAAGCTTTGCTTTTTACAAAGCGAGTAGACAAAAAATACAACATAATCGCTTAAGAATGTTTTTCAAAACTTGGAAGCAATTTTTTTAAATGTTTAAAATGTAAAAAAACATAAACAAGCACAGAAGAACGACAGTAATTTTTTCCTCTTGGGGGTATCTGTCCTTTTGTCTAAACTATTGTTATAAGCGGTGTAGCGAGTTGACATCCGATGGTTGAAGTTGTCGACTTTAAGGAAAGTATTATCTTAGGCTTCTTCTTCACCTTGCTCTTGGCTATCTGCTTCCTTACCATACGTGGGTATCTTTGTCCCGGTTTACACATTTCAACAGTTGACCGTCAATTCTTGCATATTCCTTTTTAAACTTGACGCTTCAATTTACACACGTCAAGAGTTGACGGTCAACTGTTTCTGATGACGCCAAAGTAAAATGAAGAAAATAATGGAACAACGAACGAACACAAAACGAATTACCCGAGAATTATAACGGTACGGTCAACTTTGTTCTTTCCCCTTACCGCATGAGTAAATCGACCAAAATCGCAAGACTTGACGGTCAACTGTTGACATGTAAACCGGGACTTTGCATTCCAGCGAGCACACTAAGACTGAATGCCTTCTCAGGCTGCGTGGAGAGTAAACGCCGATTCAGACAAGCAGTGTGAACAAGCGATATAGATAACTATTTGTATCCAGAGCTGGGCGATAAGAATTACAATTACTTTATGATTACGATTGCAGTAATCTTAAAAAAAATGGGATTACGATTTAAGTAATCCTTCATCGAACGATGTTACATTACGATTGCAGCAATTGTAATTTTAAAAAAGTTGAAATTACAATTGTAGCATTCGATGAAAATCGGTAATTCAACAATACTATTCTAAAATAGTCTTAGCTGTCTTAAATCTATTTAGATATAGGTTAATACTTTAGGCTCTCTAAAATGATCATAATATACTACAAGCTCTCTTAATTTTTATAGAAGTATCTTTAATACAAATGTTTTATAGATTTGAAATTTTTTTAAAAATATACAAAATTAAAAAATACACGTGTGTTATCGTTTTGAAAGTTTACTTGTAAATTAGTTTTTAGGAAGGTTAAAAGTTTACACTTTTTGCACCCTGTACCAGAATAAGCCAGAACAGGCAAGGAAATTTAGTCCCATGAATTTAATTTCCAAGTTTCTTTTAAAAAAAACAACAAGTTCTCAAAAATCCGAAAGTAGCATGAGAACAATTGACGAAGAATTTCAATACCTTTAGTTTTCTATTGGTTGTAAAGATCGTACATCTTGTTTGCGAGATATCTCTAGAAATAGACGTGGCAAAAGGCCAAAATCGACCATTTGGAAAAACACGGTTTTCTTGCAAATTTGAGCCAATCTAAGTAAACCCAGGAGACAGTTGTGCTCGGGGAACTCCCCTAAATCCGAAAAGGTAGGTCTTATCGCAGAACCAAAAATTTCGTGTCAAAAACTACAACAATGTTATTAAATAACTTCATTATTAGCATTTAATAGTACTAATTTTTCGAAGAAAAAGTCGGAAAGAGCATGACGACGTGGATTATTAATTATACCAGCGAAATAAAATAAACTTTTTACCGGTGCAGACGAAGAAAGGGGCGTATTACACTCCAAGGGAGCTTTTTTAAGCAAAGGATATTTTATGAATATCTCCCGACTAGTTTAAGCATCGTTTAGATATGCGAGAAGTTGTTGACTTATAATATTTGAACGATCACATGTTCCGCTCTCGTTCCGGTCAGATAAATTGCAAGAAATTTCTAAAAAGAAAATGAATTGGCATTAGAAATTTGTTGTTTTAGGCTGTGTTGATATTGAAAAGTATCGTCAAAATCGTAAAATCTTCATCCAATTGAAAAATTTGGGCAGCCGAAAATCGAAAATATTGGGCAGCCTGTTGCCACCGCATTTTCACATCAGGTAAAAGAACGGTCCCATCTATAGCATCACTTGCTTCCGTTGTCAAAGTAAAAAAACTTTACAAATCTGTCGTTCAGCTTATTTTCTAAGCAAACTGCAATTCCTTTCAAAAATTGAAGGCAGTGTCCTTGTGCCATTTTCTTAAGTTTGACACTCAATGAAACTAAAGATGGAATGAGAAATCCAAAAAGCATTTTGTTTTCTTTGTAGATAGTCCAGAGTTGAACTTATTGGTAACATTGCTACTGTTGCTACTGAGCAAAGGTCTAAAGATAAGTACTTAAAAGGGTTCAGCTTATGTTCTTAGATAAATAAGTCACATTTAATATTAAAAAATGCAAAAATCTTCAAGATTTTCTATAATTTCAAACCTGCGTGGTTTGTATATATAAAAATTGTATAAAATAAAAAAATAAAACACGCAATAAAAACAACAGTATAATTATTTACTTTTGTTTTAAAAAAAATGTATGCACTTTAATAAAAAATAAGTTAACATATATATAAAACAGTTTTTATAAACACTTTTGTGGGTCAGTTTTTTAATATACATATATTTAAATATTATAGGAGGTTTATAAGATTATAACGTTATAATAAGAAAATTACTCACTTAATTTTTTCCAGACGCAAATGATGCATTTATTTTTGCGATGTTTTGAGTAAAAATACGCTCAGCCTTATTCTCATCAGACTTAACCTGTAATAAAGTAATTTATGGTTAAATAAATTGAAATAAAAATAAAATAATACTAAACTATACATAGTATAGTTATATATAAATAATACTATAAATATAAAAAAAAATATTATATAATAATACCAAATACTTACTTCTTTTTCCAAGTCTTCTGGTCCATTTACCAACTCCAACACCTGTTTGGATTCCTGAAAATTGTTCCTGGGGTTCTGCTTAGTTTCAACATCCTCTCCAACGTCATTTGATCGACCCTCAAAGTTTGCTTGTAAATAAATACTAAAATTGTTTGTGAACTCATACATTTTAAGTTGATCGGTTTCTTCTGTTTCAGTTGGACTTCTTCCTCAAATTTTGAAGTATTCTGAAAATAAATAAAATTGTAATTATTTTTATTTTCATTGCAGGCAATATCATCATCAGCAGATTTTCCAACGCTGTGCGAAAACTGTAGAAGTGCTTTCGCTGCCACGATGTCTTCATCACTTAAGATTTCCTATAAAAATAAATGATGTATATTTTGAATAAAATTTTTATTTTATATTATAAAAGTACTTACTTTATCTGCCAAGTCTTCCTTTTGAAGGAAGGTTCTCTCCAACTTAAATAAAAAGCAAATTTTTTGTAAGATATTTATATTAAAAATTTAAATTGTGTACTTACCTAACAAATCCTGCTTGTATTTTTTTCCTGTTTGCCAAGTTATTGGCAATGTTTAGAAGCGAGCAGATTTTTTTAAAGTCTGCGTTATACTTATAAGGACTTCGCAGATCTTTAAAACAAAACCCGTCCATTTTAAACTTTGAGAGTAGATTTATAATTTGTAGATTTCGCTGTATTGCTTTATTCAATCATTAAATCTAAATGATTTGTTCTGCTTCATTTAGTTAACGAATTTTCGATCTGAATACCGTTATTCGAAGAATGCTTCGTGGTTTCGTTTAGTTAACGAATTTTCGATCTGAATACCATTATTCGAAGAAAGTTAGCTAAGGCCGCTTTTACATTATCAATCTGTAGAAATGGGTTTTTTAATGTCAATAAAAATTGAAGTTAGAATGTGAGTACTGAAGAAAATAATTAATCAATTTCATTTCCCACCTCAACTACATTATTACTAAAGCTTATTCAATGCGTGAGTTTCTGCGTCGTTATTTTTCTAACTTTAAGAATTTATTTACATTGAAACATCTATTTATTTCTTTGGTCCGGTTATTATTGGAATATACCTCTTTTATCTGGAATCCTTTCTATATTACTCCTTCAACTCGCATTGAACGTGTTCAAAAGTCATTAATTAGATTTACCTTTCGATATTTATACGTTAAAGAACCCTTTAGGTCGTATGAAGCCAAGTGTATTCTCATAAAGTTACAAAGTTTGCACACTAGACGATGTAATCTTTCAATATTATTTGTTTTTGATATTGTTGTAGGTAAAGTCGATTACCCACCACTCTTAGAACTAATTTACTTTAATGTTCCAACTAGAACTCTAAGACATTCTAACTTATTTTACTTGCGCTTAAGTCGCACACTGTGGCCGTGTAGTGTATTGACCGGCCTTAAATCAAGGAGGACGCTTAGCTTCATGAAATTTTGCACACATTTATTTTAAATTTTTTAAAAATTTTTTCAAAAATACGCCCGCTTTTACGCCCACCTCCCATACAACTTCAATAGAAAATGTGGCCTTACTCCAATGATTTTAAATATATCAACTCAATTTTCACAAAACATGAATATCATATTTGTAAAATGTGCTCCTGAAAATATGAACTTAATCTGCCCATTTTTACGACCACCTCATTTTTACGCCCAATTTTATACAACTGATATGTAAATTTGTAACTAGAATGTTTATTTTATGTAAAAATACTTATAACATCTATTAAATGCTTTTTCGAAAATATGAAGAAAATCCGCACACTTTTACGCCCACCCCTCATTAACAACTCATTGTTTTTTCGGCGGCGGGCAGATTGGGGCAGGTTTTTTTTGTATTAATCTGTTAGCTGAGACTCTCAGATTTAATTTGGTATGTCTCCATGTGTCGCACTGCTTAGCACACAACTAAAAGACTAATTTTCCACAAATGACCTTTGGATAGTTTTTAAGAATCTGCGCAAATATCATCAAAATCGGATAGTAGGTCCAAATGGATTTATTGCCGTGGTGGAGACAGTGTGCGTCGTACTAACTTTACGTCAAATTCTCCAATATATAAAGCCTTGCGTGATTTTAATGAATTATCAGAATACTGTGACATTGGTTTTGAGAATTCAAAGGATTCTCTTAAATTATACTTAATGGTATATAATTTTAATTTTATTTCATATTGTTACATTATATATTTTGTAGGTATAAGAAAATTATTTGTAAAAAGTATTCGTAGTCTGTAAGATCATTGTTCATAAACTTAAATAAATAAATAAAAAACGAAAATAACCAATATTTTAATAGATTTATGTAACACCACACCAAATATATCGATAATATAAATAAATATCCCTATTTTGTAGGCTAAAAATGTACATTATCCCAATTGGGATTAGGGTACTTTAAAGAAGTAGAGCTTCCAGTTTTATGTGTTTTTAAAAAAATCAAGTGAAAACGAAAAAATTATTTACATTTTTCAAAAATGTTTTTATTTTATCGAACGTTGAAGGTAGCCAATATGATAAGAGAAATTGCAGAAATACAATTATACTAAATGTCCCTCAAAGGAAAAATAACCTAGTTAACGAAGACTTTCAAACTAGCGTTAGAAGTAAGTAAGTTTTTATTGAGACTTCAAAATTCATACAAATAGATTTCTTACACACTATTAACATAAACTTTTAGAACTATAGAAGTTTTATTCAAATAAAATAAAATACATTCATACTCCTTGTAAACTAAGGCAGTCAATCCCGAACTGCTTTGGAAATCCCGGGACTATCGGGATTGCAAATTTTCGTCCCGAAAATTTATTAATTTAATTTTTTATAAATAAAAAATTTCATTATTTTGAAATCTTTTTGATATAACAATTATTTTTTATTTATTTGACACTTGAGATCATATCTATTAATTAAAAACTAAACAAAACCAAATTCACTTACACATATTAAAAAGAATAATAAAATCATATCATGATATGTTGCGTTTTTAAATTTTATAGGAGAAGCAAAAAACTTACTGTTTTCGAAAAAAATTAGAACTTTATTAATAAAATCGTAGTTGTTATTTGTGCGAGTGTAAAATTAAGCAGAAACATGTATTTTGAACGATGCATCATAATCCTTAAACAAGTCGATATTGATTTTTTGGGAACTAACGGGTTCTTTGATTTCATATGACGAATTGTTTTAAAAAATATGACGAGATCAATAGAAAAAAAAATCACTTTAAAAGTGTTATGTTCATGAAGGCCATCGACCGAAGTCAAAAAATAAAACCAAACTAAAGTTATATTTTTGGCTTTTGTTTTATGGGGAATAAAATGAATTTTGTAACACTTATATAGCTCTTCCAGAAAATTTTCAACCAACCTCTTTTTGAATTTTACTACGTCCGACTATTTTTTTTTTTCTATATTTCTACTACAATTGTTTTCAAGCCGAAAATCACTTGGTAAAGTTTGTTGCCGAGAACTCCCAGAAGTTAAACAGTGATGAACTAATGTTAAAGAGTTTACTATGACATATTCTTTTCTATATTCTATGACGGCATATTTTTATAAATTAAAAAGTTCGTTTTAAACGCTTGTAGTTTAATTTTGTTAAAATGACCCCACAACCTCTCTCGTTAACCTTATATAATCGGTTCTAATGCTCCTGTTTATAAAAATAATCTAGGACTTTCTGCATTAAGAAAAAGTAAAGAGTAAGATAATGTTTGCATGCGAGTTTAAATCTTCAGCTCTTAACATTTTTAAAATACCTTAAAGCAAAATCTTTCCAGATCTTTATTTCATATTTTTGAGTTAATTTATGTTTATTGAAATTATTATTTTCCTTTCTTACCATTTTATATATAGAAACAAATTCCATTTTCAAATGTAGGGTATAAGTGTAGTATGTGTGTCACGAAATGAAAAGTATGCCAGATTAATCTTCAAGCAATTGTGCTTCAGGTGTCAAAATGTCAGCTTTATATCTTTCTAAATGTAAATAAGAGCAAAAATAAACTCTTGCGCGTGTTTTACTTATTTTTTTCTCCAACGTGCGCCGTTAAAATGTCTTTGAGTTTTTTGCAGCCACTTCAGAAAAGGCACAACAGAATCTGTTATCCCTCAAAGACGCCAACTTCGTTCTTTGTTATTCGTCTTGACAATAAATGACGCGGATAGTAACTTAAAAGAATGCACTCTCTCCATCTATGCTGATGACATGAAAATTTGTCACCGTATGCTTTAATATGCATGCGTATGCATATTTACTGTAGTTTAATGTCAGTAAATATGAAGACACTCGCAAATAATCGTTATTTTGTCAAATTGCGACTTATTAGAATTAACAAGATATTTTATTTAAGATATTTGTACTCTGGTCACTCTAATCGGTTTATGTCCTCACTTAACATTTTCCATATGCTATAAAATGCAATCCACATGAATGCTATATAACTAGTTTATGTCTCAGCTAATAATTAGTGGGTAGTGTCCCAGCTATATGACATACAAAGTTTGTGTTACAAACATATAACAAGCAGTCTGCATGAGCAAATGTTGTAGTCAAAAGCAAACTCAATGTACATTATCTTAAATAATTAAATTATCTTTAATAATAAAGATTTAACTTCACCAAAAAAAGACAATTATGGAAATGTCTGCTTTGAACTTTAAACTTTTTCTCAGCTTTAGCATTAGTTAAATACAGAACCACATTCTGTAAGAATTTGTATGGAAGCCGCCTACTTTTTGAGATGGGTTGTTATTTAAGACTCAGTTTTTTTGAAATTGTTATTTTGTTCATTACAGTTGCGAATGTTATGTTATTATAAAAATAACAGATTCGATGTTGAAGAACAACCAAGTTAATACTATTGACACATATGTGGTATCGATACCATGGTATTGAAACTATGAACGATTGTATACTATATGGTATAAAAGTAGTGACACACATTTCGATATAGTTTTAATTGAAAAAAGTGTCAAATAATTATTTAAAAACAAAACACAAATTTTTCAGCTGCTTCAAGTTGCTTATCCCGTCGAAAGATATATCCTGCAATAAATAGCTAAGCAAACAGCCTTTAAATATATTGTTATATATTTCGTTGGTCGCGCAAATTGCATATTTTGAAATATGCATACATTAAAAAATTTCACAATTTGAAAGAGCTTTTTTAATTTTTTTTTTCAGCTGCAATTTTTTGAAATTTAAATTTTTTTCATAATAAAAATTTTCAATATTATGACATTGATGTAGTTAAAAATTTTAACGCTCTCTCACATTGGCGCTGATATCAGATAAAATATAGCAATATCAGGGCTGAAAGTCGAAAAAATCTATGTTAGCATGGAGAAACCATGAAAATTTGTTGTGTTTTGTATACCATGAATAAGACGCTATACAAGTTTCAGGAGCTGGCTTATAGCTGGTATACCGTGACACACATGTGATATACAATGTAGTATATTAACTTTGTAGTATAGAAACCATATGTGTGTCTCCAGTATAAATGAACAGTAGAGAATGGCCCAAAATACACTGTAGTGCTCAGTCTGTTAGAAACCGGTTTTCTTAGGCAAGGGAGGTGAGGCAGGCGACGTGAGGTGCGTGAAATTTCACTCACCGAAAAAGCTGTAGTGACGACCCTGCAAACATTTGGAAGACGATTGGAAGATTAGATCATTTGGCGACGCGCTAGCGATTCGCCTAAGGGTTCTTTGGAAGATTCATCGCTTTTTGATCGCCGAAGCGATGAATGCGCGATTCTCAAAAAATTTAAAAATCTTCCTTCGCTCATTCCGGCGATCATTGGAAGATGGATCGCTTTTCGATCGCCAAAGCGATGTATGCGCGATTGACAAAAAATGTTCAAAATCTTCCTTTTCTCATTCCGGCGATCGTTGGAAGATGGATCGCTTTTTGATCGCCCAAGGGATGAATGCGCGATTCAAAAAAATTTCAAAATCTTCCTTCGCTCATTCCGGCGATCGTTGGAAGATTGGTTTTTAAAAAGTTTTCAAAATCTATTATTGTAATATGAAGCAGGCTCTGAAAAATAGTTTAAATTAATCAAAAAATGTAACTTTTAAAAAAATTCATGAAACTGGGATAAAACAACGTCTGAAGAGCCCGCTAGTTCAAACTTGCAGCAACTTGTAACATACAAAAACGATGCTCTGCAACAACAAAAACCCCTTCTTCCGATTCGTTGGCGAATCTTCCCGGCGAATCGCTTAAGTCTCCTCTCAGCGAATCGTTTGCGACTCTTCTTGGCGAATCGCCAAGACTCTTCTCGGCGAATCGCTTTTATGGCCTCAGCTGCTTACATTCGGCGATTCCCGGAAGACTCTCAGAAGAGCTCGCCGGCGATCGTTTCATCTTCCAAGCGATTCGCTGGAGATTCTCAGGCGATTAAAAATGTTTGCAGGGGATTGACTGACACGCACACATAAGCAAAGTCATCACATTTTATTTTAGGGGTTGTTTTCAATTTTCGATTTTCAACGCTCTCATTCGTTTGTCGGCATCGAAGATGCGAACATCTAAAAAATTAATAAAAGTAAGCTGCAAACAATTTAAATTGAAATGGCGTTGAAGAAAGAAAATTTGGATGAAATATGGAAAAAAGCCGAAGCGGAATATTTAATAAAATTATATGAGCAAAATCCTGTATTGTAGGACTGCAGACATGCTGATTTTGTTAAAACCAGAGAACTGCAACGGGTAGCTTTTTTGAGACTCTGAGTAGATCCAAAAAAAATGAGTCCAAAAACCTACTCAACCCTAACCGCACGCAACACTATTCGTACTCACTTTCACGAAGCTGCAATGCGGCGGCTCAAATAAATATGGGTATACTCAATCACAAGTCGGATCGGGCAAAGATCGGGTTTTTCGGTTCATAAATACTTATGGTTGTTGTCGTCTTGCTGATACTCATCATACTTGCCCAAGAACTCATAATCGACAAAAACACCCGAATCACTCGGTTCATTCTGCCACTGATGTGAAGCAGAGCGCAGATGAGCGCAGCAGTGAGAAGTAAACCAGTTTTTTGTGTGTAGCAGAAACACGTGTTCTTTTTTGTTTTTTTTATTTTGTTTGTTTTATGTATTCAGCTTACACGAACGTACACGTAACAGAAAGAAAAAAAACAAAACTCACAAACGTTGTTGTTATTTTCTTTTCTTCCTAGAGTAACAGAAAAATACCAACAACGAAATTCCTACAAAAACATAATAAAAAAATTTCAGCTGATATTGCCTGCAGTGCGATTACGAAAAAACATACCCAAAAATCAAATCCAAACAAAATAGAGACGTTGGCAGAGAAAGAGCAGTACTCAGGATACACTCAAAGTACACTCGGGTCGAGTTTTCTTCATATACATAAACTCAACACACTCATTGAAAACAAATCAAAGTGGTTCGGATCACGCCGCTCTCGGATATAAGTATGAACTCATACCCGAAAATATTTTAATGAGCGAATGAGTCTAAGTAGTTTACATATTTTATTGAGTATGGATAGGGCAGATCACAGCCAGAAACTCGGGTATCTCGGGTATGATTTGAGTATCCGATTTCTGTCGGATACTCATTGCAGTTCTCTGGTTAAAACAAATAAAAAGGAACTAATTATGAAACAAATAACAGCAGAAATGCAGCTTGTTAAGCCAGGCGTCACTGCAAAAAGCTGCAAAAATAAAATCAGAAAACTAAAAAATCAAATGGCCGCCGAGATGCGGAAAAGTTCTAAGAGGAGCGGCATGGGCACCAAGAAGCTTAAACGCCAAAATTATGGTGTTATGAATTGTTGTCATTTTTGAAAAACATAAATGATGATTCAGAAAGTGTGAGCAACGTTAATGTAAGCATTATTTTTCATTTTTAATATATCATGACGAAATACATCATTTTTATTGTAACTTAACGTCTTGGGAGTTTCCAACAACAGAAGTTTTGAAGAAGTAGAAGCAACATGTTCACGAGTTTTGCAGGTAACATATAATTTGTTTTGGAATAAATACAGTGGTGCTCCAATTTAAAGAAAGACATAATGTATTGAGTTGTTCGATATATCGAAAAAGTCATTAAATTATATATTGGATATATAATTATATATATTATTATCTTGGAGTTATTGTTGGATAAGATTATTATTGCATATTATTGTATTGGATATCGCTATATTGATCACTATTTTGATTCCTATTTTTTGTTTATTCTTTTGCATTTAGAAAAAGAAACGACCAGCTCCATCAAATATTGATGCACTTCTACAAACTGCTGAGCAATCGTTCCAAGTTGTGCAGGACATTTGTAGAAAGTAGGAGGAGAAGCAGCAATCATCAAAAATTTCTTTGTTTTGCAATTATTTACGTTCCGAGCTCGAAGAACTTGAGGAAGGATTCGACAACGTAAAGGAACAAGTTCTCCATTTGGTGACGGTTGCAAAAGCAAAACAAAAAGCAGCGAAACAAAAAAAGGAAGGC
The DNA here is from genome assembly GCA_958299015.1 of Tetanocera ferruginea. Taxonomy (NCBI): domain Eukaryota; kingdom Metazoa; phylum Arthropoda; class Insecta; order Diptera; family Sciomyzidae; genus Tetanocera; species Tetanocera ferruginea. The sequence goes on along the minus strand of OY282642.1, from coordinate 54,562,904 downwards.
TCATCAAGTATGTCTTGTATGAGCGCCGCTATCGATTTAGAAAACCAGTACAGAACTCAAAATCCTGACTGATGGATTTTGGAAACCAATACAGGACTCGAAATCCTGATTTGAATTTGTCGTCGAGTTCTGAACAACTCAGCTCCTCGTCAGATACTCATTCGCAAGAAATGGAGCGCTATTTATTTGATGATGAGGATGATGATATTTTTAATTCGACGCTGTTGGATAGAGAACAAATTTATATCGAAAGTGTGGAAGTGTTGGTGCCTCCGAACCAATCACAGGGCAATTTTATATTATCTTAAGCCATGAAAGCGTTCACTGAAGATTGAAATGTTCCATCATTCATATTTTGTTTTAATCCCGAAATATTTAATGAAAAATTTAATAAAATTTGGATTTTTACAAAATTAATTTATTAAGCAATTCATATAAATGTTCCCTTCGTTGAAAAAATAATCAACGAAACTTTGGCGTATTTCTTCACTTCAATTTTCACGTATAGTGTGTTCTGCATCTTCGTTGCTTGGAATTTGAATCCCTTCGGGTTCAAGCAAGTTTCTTGAAGCGCTGTCCTGATACAAGATGCTTCTTTCAATTAAAAAGTTGTGCAAAACGCAGCAGCATAAAATTATTTTTGTTGTTTTTTGCATCAAGCCTTATGGTGTGTTGTAAAATTTGAAACCTATTTGACAGTATTCCAAAAGAACGCTTGATGCACTGCCTGGCCGTGCTTAACCGTAAATTGAAGTTTATAATGCTTGGTTCTGTTCTGGTTCGAGAGTATGGCGTCATAACATTTTGCAATAAGGGAAATGCGTTGTCTGCAACGATGACGTATGGAAGCATTCGGTTGTTGCCAATGATTTTTTCATACGGAAAAAACTTGTCCGGTTCCTCAAAAATTTGCCTTAGGACTGAACGCCTGAATATGCCACCGTCGCTTATGCGTCCATTACGACCCACATCTACAAATGTAAATTTTGCATTGGCGTCCGACATCGCTAGAAGAACAACACTATGAAACCCTTTGTAGTTATAGTACAGCGGTGCATCTTTTTTGGGTGGAGTCATGGCCACATGCTTGCCATCTAAAGCTACCAAACAAAGCGGAAATTGTCATCGACTCTCGAACTCCTCAGCAATTTGGAGCCATTCACTCTTTCTTTCTGGAAACTATAAACAAATAGTATTGAAAGATAGCCTATTTCGAAAGATTAAACTTACCTTTAAAAATTTGTCCTTCATATTTATATAAATTATTTCGCAAATATCCATTATATTTCGTTGTAAAAAACTTTGAGAAAGCATAGTGTTTTCTCCAAGTTCTTTATAATTTTCTCCAGTAGCTAGGAACCGAAGTATAGCTGCTAATCGCTCCGCTGTAGGAATACATTTTCGCAAATGTGTGTCCTTTTTGGCTATATGTTCCTTATGAACAATAGCAAAGCCACAGCACAATAACAACAACGCAGGCGAGCCAAAGCTAAGAAGTAAACACGCGGCTTAAGGACAACAACAAGAAGCTGGTGCACAGTTAGATGTGCAGAAATTTGATGAAAAATTGCACAAACAAGATCCCGTTAGCAAATGCAGCGATTTTTGTGCTATAAAAAGGGAGGCTGAAGACAGAATCGATCCTTTGATCGCTGATCGTGAAAGGTAAGACATCCCTTCCTATCCCTTTATTCCGGGTTTCGAGCTTTCCTAAGCGGTTACCCCAGTAGAATTTGAATATTAATTATAAGATCGGGTTTCGAGCTTTTCTAAGCGGTTACCCTAGTAGAACTAGAGAAAACTGTATGTTTCGGGTTTCGAGCTTTTCTAAGCGGTTACCCTACTAGAACTAGAGAAAAACTGTATGTTTCGGGTTTCGAGCTTTTCTAAGCGGTTACCCTAGTAGAACTAGAGAACACTGTATGTTTCGGGTTTCGAGCTTTTCTAAGCGGTTACCCTAGTAGCACTAGATACATCCTGGAACCTCAAAATCCCACATAAACTCCTAAATCCCCACTTTCACGAGTCAGCAAACGGAGCGGAAGACCGGAGGACCGAGAAAACGCAGGACATCTCAGGACATCGCAGGACATCAGGAAGATTAGTAACTATAGTCAAATAATAATAGTTGAATGATAATCTTAATAATATAAATGAAAAATTAATCAAAATTGTAATCATAGCATAAATAATACTGATTTTAAATAATAAATCAGAACTTTATTTCTTTTAAAAAACGCTTTTGGTCTCAAATATATAAACATTTTTGTACAGAACCCTGGGTATCCGGCGAGACATACCCAGGCTTAAAACTTCGTTACAATTCTTATTGTGTTTGTGTTAAATGTTTGTTTTTTAATGATAATTCGATGTTTAATTATAAAAATATATGAAAATACGGCTTATCACGCTGCATCCAAATTAATCAAATCGTAGACAACATGCCAACATTTTCGTTTTCACCTCGTGTTGTTATGTTGCAGCCGCAGTCAATGTGTCTAGGCTATAATGATGAAGGTAAGGTGATTGCAACAACGGCTGAGTTTCAAAATGCATTTTTACGAAACATCAGTGTATTTTGGTGAATCTACAAAGAACCAATCCCCAAAAAACACACTGATGCATCTCAACAAAATTTTAAAGGCAACCAAGTTGATGCACTCAACAATCAACGTTCGCTGCTTTTTGAGACCCTCTATCAACATAGCAATTATTATGATCAGGAAACAGGAGGTAATAATGAACAAGATTTTCCTCTGCTTTCGGAGGCTCCTTCAAAGAGTAGGTACTATGCAAATGCAATCCAGCATTCAAAAAGGAACAATGTTGAGAAGACATTCGAAAGCAACTAAAACAAGTACCGAAAATAACTGTTATTTCACAATTTTCAAATGAAAAAATTGTTGAAAGACTTTTTCAAATATACCATTATGTTACAAATGTCCTCAGCCTTACGATTATTAAGTCGCTTTTAAATTTGAAACTGATTCTTTAAAAGTTAATTTCTTGCCTAGTATATTTCGAGGAAAAATATAGGTTACTTTTGACTTTTATTTTATCGGTCAAAAATAGCAGTTATTTTGTGACTTTAATTTTTTCGGTCAAAAATATCAAGCAATTTGTGTTTTCTTAAAGGCCACTTGACAGATTGAACTTATGACACCATGTGTAAAATGTCACACCGATGAGATGAAAATAATAATATCAAAATTTTTTATCGGTAAAATGACTTGAACAAATAAAAATTACCTGATATTTTTGACCGAAAAAATAAACGGCAAAAAATAACTGTTATTTTTGTCGGAAAAAAATAAAAATTAAGAGATAAAAGTTAATATGTGACACTTTCGACAAAAACCATATTCGGTACGGTCCCTGGATGCAAATATTGAATCAACAAATTAAATAATTATATCAATACTGCGTATTGATTGAATTTCTTTTCAGATACTTTCTCTCTCTATTTCACACTAAAATCTCTCTTATTTCTTACTGTTAAAGAAGTTTCACTTCTGCCACGTGTACGTTGCTACACGCGAGTATTTTTTTATTTTTTTGCAGAGACTCTGCTGCCGCAATTATATTCCAAGCTGCTGAGTTAGCAGCAGCAAATAGCAACATATCGTTTCCGTCTATTATTTTCCAAAATATTAAAAATTTATTTTGTTTTTAATTTAAAAAAATTGTTTGATTTAATTTTTGAAAACTCTCACAGTTGAACAAATTTACGAAACTAATACAATCAAACAATGTTAATGTATACAAAAAAAAAACTGACTGCTCACGCAGACTGAGCACTACAGTGTATTTTGGGCCAATAGCAGCAAAATAACAGCATCAAAAATAGCCTGTAGAAAACAACAGGTTCACATTCGATGTACAACCTTTGATCACTTCGATGTTTCAAGTTGCTTATTTATGATTTTTACAAGAGCTTTTACTTGCAAAATTTGCAAGAAGCATTTGTTTCACTTTCAGGTGTAGAAGAATTCCAAAACGATGAACTTTTTGCCTTTTAAATATCCATTCTTTTAATTAGTCATGTTGAAGTACAGTAATCTCCGCTTAATTGCACAAGCAAAAATGTTCAGACGTTTGTTCAATTGAACGGGAAACTCAATTAACGAAATCCCGCTTACTTGAAAAGTTGCACAATAAAAAAATCCCGTTTAACTGGACTTTTCTTAAGAAGAAAAAAATACTTAGTTTATATGTATTCCCAACTCTTTACTTAAATAATGTTAAACTTATTATTTTTCGAAGAAGTTCGTTATTGTTGTTTATTATTTGTTTATTATTATTACAACTAAATGAATTTTCGTTGAGAAAATGTTGTTGAAAATGTTCAACTGCTCTCAGCAGTTCTTTCGGAGAAATGGGTTTATTTAAGACTTCCTCCTTCTCCGCATCCGTCTCATCCCAGATGAATCCGTAAGAACGCTCTCTGCGATTTCCAAGTCGGTTAATTATCCATAGCATTGTTTATCGACGTCACAATCAATGAAGTCCCGTTAAAGGCCAAAGTCGAAACACTTGTCAGAACATATCATAAATCTGTGACGACAAGGAATAACCGCTAAAGTCGAGTTAGGACTAACTGAGATAATTACTTTCATTGCGTTTTTTCACAACTAAATACACTAGTACGCAAGTTTTTATGGTTGTACCTTGAAAATGAAATGTTTGAGGTCATCAAATCTAAACAGCAAAAGTCGGGGTACCCTGATATTAGGTAGCAATTTTAATCTTAAGAGTGGTCTCCTGAAATTTTGAAAATGAGTTAAGCTGTTATTCCTTGTCGACACAGAAATATGTATTGCCAAAAACAGCTGTTTAAATTGTTAAGAGTTAAAGTTTCGTTAAACGTTATCAAATTGATTTAATTTTTTGAGGGACAATTTAGCGGGATTTTTGTATTGATTTAACTAAAAGATCCAAATTTTTGTTGTGCATATTGGGGTGCAACCGGGAAATTGAATAAAGCGGGAATTAATTAAACGGGAATAACACAATACATTACTTATGGAAGCGTAAGATTGACACATTTTTCGGTCAATTTAGCGGGAAAAACAATTAAGTGCGATGCAATTAAACGGGGATATAATTCTTATTTCAATAACAACTTGCGTCAAGTTGACATAGCTTAATAATAGCAAGCATTGCAAGGTTGCACAATAGTGTCGGGCATGGTTGTCTAGTGATATGCCAATGTATGGTGCATGATTTTATAAAGGCAGAATATAACAGATTCCTGTTATTTTAAGCTGATATTTATCTGGAACAGTTCCCGCCCCATCAGTTATTTAAAAATAACAGTTTTTCCCAACACTACTTACTTTAAGCCTTCCAGGAAAGCTATTTTAACCGTCTGCTATTCTGTCTCTTAAGATTTTTATGAATTTTTTCAAATTTCATTACTTCAGCTGGAACTTTACTTTTAACATTACTTATTACTTATACATATTAATCAAGACATTACCGGTAATTAGTAGAGTAATTCGTTGAAATCAGTAAAACACGGAAAGTTATTATTTTTTTTTTTTTTTTTGCTATAAAGTGTTGTTTGATTTTCTATAAAGATTTTTATTTATTTTATAATTTTTAACTTAATTACAGAGTGCAACAGTAAAAGAATGAAGCATTTTAATTATATTTAGAAGCTTTAAGATAACTACTTTTAATTTAATAAAATTATTTATTTCTATGTCACAAAACTAGTTAAATTAAATAAAATGTATTTTATATTTTTCATTATTATATAAAATTATTTTTATTCAAATTATTTTTAACCATATATTAATGTTTAACTTAGCTATTCGGATATTATAGCGCTTTAAGGCATTTCTTGTGAATACAGGGTGCTTAAATACAATACAAAATATACAATGTCTTAAAATTAAATAAAGGAATTTGTCAACATTTTCGTTAAATGATAAGTAAGTTTATGAAAGTCTTCTATTTTAGCCTTTTCCAAAGGCACATCTTTACACATCTTCGCTCTACAAATCACATCTACGCCAATGTTTTTAAGATGTAGCCATCAGCTTGGCTGCCTGTATGACATTGTGTTGATGATGGTAGCCGGCTAGTTCACTGGCAGTACTATGCACACCGCCACTGGCTGTTGAGGCGCTCAGTGCACCGAATGAGCCACCAAAATAACAGTTGTTCACATAGTCGTAGTTCGTAGTGTTAGATTCGGACTTGACGCCGTAACTGCCACTGCCGCCACTGGCCGTGTGTTGACTCAGTGCCGTTGAATGATGGGCTGCGGCAGCAGCAGCTGCAGCGGCTGCAGTATGATGTGCATGATGTGCCATATGGTGATGGTGATGATGATGCAGATGCATGGCAGCCGCGGCAGCAGAATGATGATAGTTTGGACTGGGTGTGCTGGCTGAAATGCCGTTCGACAGCAATCCTGAGGAATTATTGTTACCGACGCTGCCGCCACCACTGCTGCTGGGCGGTGTGGTCGTATGTAGCAAGTGTTCATATTTCGTGGAGGCATGGCTGCTGCCGATAAAACTCTGCGTAAGTTGTTGCGAGGACTGTGGAGATTGTGTTGAATGATGATGTGATGTTGGTGGCGAGTAGAGATGCGAGTTTAATGAAGAAGAACCGGTGGCTGCACTGCTGGAATTGGGTGTGGCGGATGTGGTAGAATGACTGGAAGTTGAATGTCGACTATGCTGCACAGATGAAGCAGGTAGATGCATGTGATGGCTAAGGGAAGCGCTGCCAAGACTAAGATTATGAAGTGGATTATTACTGTTGCCGCCACTGCTGCTGTTGTTGTGGCTGCTCTTGAGTCCCAGATCAGCTTGAAGCTTGACGGCCAGCGAAGAAGAGCCAAGATTGCTGGGTAGGCTATGACGATGGTCCAGCGAAAGTGAGGGCTTGAGATCTGAAAGAAGGTAAAAAAATTGTTCAAGATTATTTGCGAATTTGCGTGCGAAGGAAAAATAATTGAAAAATATTGCTTAAGTTTTTGAAAAAATTGAACAAGCCTTAAATTAGCACAAACATAAATTTAAGTTCAGTGCTTTATATTAATTTAAGGTATATTTTTCATATTGAACTTCTTTGGCGTGATTGAAATGAGAAGTATTTTAACTTCACCAATATTACAATGAAAATTTGTAAAACCGAGACTTTAAATATAGTGGAAAAGTACCGAATTCTTTCAAGGTTTTTAAGTATACTTTTAAATATTTTGCGTTAAATAACTTGAGTTGTTTAAGTTAAATTTTGAGTTTACATTTTTTGCTGAAGCAAAAACGAATTTTTAATTAATGTTAATCTGTTAAAAAAAAGTCAAATGATTTTGTCTTGACTTAAAATTTTTTGATTTTTCATGATTCACGATTTTTCGAAAAATATCGAAAGTAAAGGATCTCGAATACTAAAAAATTTCCCATTATTATTAAGAAAATATGAATAAAATTCAGAACCAATCTTTTAAAAACCACAAAATATCTTCAGATATTCAGAAAACATTAAATGAAGTTCTAATATTTAAATTCAAAATTAATTTTTGAAATATATATATAAAAACTTTTTTATAGCTACACTCAGAAAAAAGTGTCTTGGAATATGTTAAAAAAGGCATCATATTTAGAGAAAAATGGCATAGACTTTGCTCCAGAAAATGCTATTCTCTAATTGCGTTACTTAAAATTCTCTAAAAATGATAAAAAGGTTCCATGAAATATCGTTTATAAAAATTACAAAAATATATCGTTTTTAGAGAAAAATACTTTTTTTTTTGAGAAAATATTTGTTGCGACGCTGACAACAATCCCGCCAGTGGAGATGATATCCCAGTAACCCCAATTATGGATGACAGCGTTGAAGTTCCGCTGCCCAACTATAACGAGGTCTTAACAGCTATAGCTCGGCTTAAAAACAACAAAGCCGCAGGAGCCGATAGCCTACCGGTTGAATTGAAAGGAGACGAAGCTGTGTTTAAATGCATTCACAAGCTTCTATGCAATATATGATTGGAAGAATGCTTCCCAAATGATTGGAACCTCAGTGTCCTCTGCCAATCCACAAGAAAGGCGATCCAACTATTTGTGCCAACTACTGTGAGATAAGACTTCTTAATATCGTATATAAGGACCTGTCTAGCATATTATATGAAAAACTGAAGCTCAACGCCAACCAACTAACTGGACCTTATCAGTGTGGCTTCAGACCTAGAAAGTCTACTATCGGCCACATATTTACGCTACGACAAATCTTGGAAAAGAACCTTGAAAAACAAATCGACTTCAAAGCCGCCTTCGACAGTCCATTAAGGAATCACCTATATTCCACCATGTCTGAATTTTGTATTCCTGCGAAGCTAATACGTCTTTGCAAGATGACACTGAGCAACACCAGCAGCGCATTAAAAATCGGGAAGGACCTCTTCCCTCCTTTCAATACCAAGCGAGGTTTCAGACAAGGTGATTCAAAATCGTGCGACTTTTTTAACTTAGTAATGGAGAAGATGTGGTGACCACGACCGTGACAATGCCATGACCGTGACCATGCCACTGTGGTGACCATGATCATGCCCGGAGCCCGAGTTCGGTCCTCAGTCACGGCAAAAGTTCTTTTCAATAAAAAAATTTTTCTGACCGGTCACCACCTCTCTGTAGGCATTGGCACCAGTGTTGCCAGTTTAGCGATTTTGTAGCTAGATTTAGCTTTTTTTTCTCTCACTTAGCTACAAAAATTGTGTTTTAGCTCCTAGCTACTTTCTTTAGCTACTTTTTATTTTCCTTAGATCTTTTTAGCTAATTTAATTTTTTTACATTATACATATTTCACCGTGTGAAAGCTTCCATGTAAATGTGAAAGTAAAACGATAATTTAAATGTTATCGACAAGACTCACCTAGTGATGAAGAAACAGAAGTTGAATATGTATAAATTTTTCTTCTTATTTTATATTGTTATATATTTTATATTTTTTAAGTTATACTTAAAATATAAAATTTGTTTTTTGTTCTGTTTGCTGAAATGAATTTATTGTTTAATGTTTTATGAATTTTGTTTTTGTTTTTAAATTAAGTTTTTGTTTGTTTTTTTTTTTTAGTTTGAAAGTCCCTTTTATTTTCTATATAAATTCAAAAAAATATACTTATGTATGTATTTTATAAATAAAAGTTTGAATATGTTATCATAAAAAAATTTATTCTTTTTCTTGTCTAAAATTTTTTAGCTTTTTTTAAGCTACTTTTTTTAGCGGTTTTAGCTACTTTTAGCTACTTTTTTTATCAGTTTTAGCTACAACTTCAAAAAATGTCTGGCAACACTGATTGGCACACTTCAGAGAGTAAATAATGCCACGTAAAGCTTCTTGGAGAACATGAACTTTAGCCGTTCGGAGTTGGCATTAAACATGTAGGTCCAAAAAACAGGAGCAGAACGCGTTCGTAAATATAAATAGCGAATTAGAGCTGTTAAGAATCCAGCCGCAGTTGGGTGCAACTAATGATGAAGGTAAGGTGATTGCAACATCGGCTGAGTTCCAAAATGTATTTTTACGAAGCATCAGTGTATTTTGGTGAGTCTGCAACGAACCAATCTCCAGAAAAACACACTTATGCTTCGTAAAAATGTATTTTGGAACTCTGCCATCATCTCAACAATATTTTATAGCCAACAAAGTTGATACACTCAACACTCGACGTTCGCTGGAGGCCCTCATTCAACATAGCAGCTATTATGATCAGGAAGCAAAACACAGTAATCAACAAGATTTTCTTCTGCTTTCGGAGGCTGCGTCAACGAGTACTATGCAAATGCAATTTAGCATTTAAAATGTAACAATGTTGAGAAGACATTCGAAAGCAACTAAAACACCAACTGAACTAAAACAAGTACCGAAAATAACTGTTATTTTACAATTTTCAAATGAAAAAATTGTTGAAAGACTTTTTCAAATATGCCATTATGTTAAAAATGTCCTCAGCCTTACGATTATTAAGTGCTTTTTAAATTTAAGACTGATTCTTTAAAAATTAAAATTTAACTGTTATTTTTTGCCTTGCATTTTTTCGGGGAAAAATTAAGGTTACTTTTGACTTTTATTTTATCGGTCACAAATAGCAGTTTTTAGTACAAATAGTATTTTTTTAAAGGTCGCTAGACAGATTGAACTGTTGACACCATGTGTAAAATGTCTCACCGATGAGATGAAAATAATGGTATCAAAAGTTTTTTAGTCGGTAAAATGGCTTTTGAAAAAATATAAATTACCTGAAATTTTTTACTGAAAAAATAAACGCCAGAAAATAGCTGTTATTTTTAGAAGGCACAAAATAACTTTTATTTTTGTGGGAAAAAATCAAACTTAAAAGATAACGGTTAATATGTGACACTTTCGATAAAAACCATAGCTGGTACGGTCCCTGGATGTAAATATTGAATCAACAGATTATTATTCCATTTCGTATTGATCGAATTTCTTTTCAGATAGTTTCTCTCTCTATTTCACACTAAAATCTATCTTATTTCTTACTGTTTAAGAAGTTTCACTTCTGCCACGTGCACGTTGCTACACGCGAGTTTTTTTAAGCCAAAACTGTACAACGTTCGAACAACAGGCAAACAAGAAACTCTGTAAGCAACAAGACGTAAAACGGCTTAAAGAGACAAGCTTACAGAGTTTCTTGATTGTCTGTTGTACGAACGTTGTACAGCTTTGCCTAAAAAATTTGCCTACAAAATTTACCAGAGTAAAAATGGTTTGTTCGGCCTAAGCTAAAATATTTTAATTTTTACTCGGGTTAAGAAAAGCATTCCCAAATTTCAAGTCTGAACAGGCGGACACTTGTTTAAAAAATTTAAGAATGTTATAAAGTAACTGTCAGGCAACGGTACTGTACTGTGAGGAAACCCGAAATTAAAGAAAAATTATCAAAGAAAGAATATCAACACGAAAATGTTCCCAACCCTAATTTTCGCAAAAACTTTGCTTTTAGTTCAGACAGAGGTTATTGTTTATTCCATTTCCTCATTGTTCCAAATTATTTTATTAGCCTCCGCCCACAGACCCTCTAAAAAATTTACCGCTTAAACTTACCATCATCTTTGCCGTCCTTGCCACCATCCGTGCCATTGCCACCGGATTTCTTCGGTTTTCGCTTTCGCGTCTGAATGCCATCTTTGCGCATCGCCAACGGTCGGTTCACACCGTGCAACTTGAAATACAAGCCGCACGCATTGCACACTGGCTCGCCCTCATTGTTGCGTCGCCATAGCGTCGTAGTGCGCGTGCCGCAGTTGGTGCAGCAGAGACCCAAGCGTCGTGTCGCTGTCTGAAAACATATTTAAAAAACATTATTTAAAACTATTTCAACTTTAAGTAAACGAAGATTTATTTATTTATGAAAAAAATCTGCACTCACTGCACTCACCAGTCGCTTGCTCGGCTTGATCAGCGGTCGATTCATGCCATTCATCTTGTGGTATAGGCCGCAGGCATTACACAAATAGTGACCGGTGCCGTCACGTCTCCATAGCGGCGTGCTTATCGCGCCGCAGTTGACGCATTCGCGTCCTTCTCCAAACTGAAAATCCATGGCACTGTCATAGGGCGAGGTGCGCTGAAAGCCGGTTGGATCGTAGGCGGCACGCCATGAGCCCATCATCACATTCTGAGTGTAAAATTGCGCCGGAAGCTGCGCATGCGCTGTGCCAAAGCTGTCCGTCGTCCAAGCGTTCTGCGCCGCCGCTGTGCCAAAGTGAGCTGCAACGTGATTGTATTGGCTGCTTGTTAGCGCCCGATTCGAGGGCACATAGACTGGTGCGTTGACTGCGGCAGCTGCCTGCTGGTGGTAAGACGAAACCCCAGAGCCACCAGTACCGCCCGTTAGATCCGGATAACCACTGGTGGAGTGATACATTTTTGAGTGAGTTGATTGTGTGTGCTGGTGCTGTTGTTGTTGCTGGTGCTGCTGCTGCTGAAAAGCTGCTGCGGCACTGTATTGCAAATGTTGCTGCAGCTGCTGTTGCTGCTCTTGTTCTAGCAGCTGTTGCTCGAGTAGATGATGTTGCAGATCACGTGGTGACTGCTGATCGGAAGTGGACTGAAAGTATAAGAAAGTATAAAAAAATAATTAACACTATTTTAACGAGCTTAAAAATAAATATTGATTGAGAAATGTTTAAAGAGAAAATTTATAAAATATTTATATATAAAAATGGTCAATATTTTTTTAAAACAAATATTTTTATATGATGAACATTGGTCTTCAACAAATCCTCAAGCGATAAGTAACATTTCGTATCAGCTGCTCTGAAGAAGAAAAACATATTTTTATTTCTACTGCCCGTCCAAATGTACAAAACAACCTTCAACAGATCTGATTGGCTGACAGCGTTGTCGCAGGAAACTCCCTGCATAGCAGCCATTTTTATTTATTCAAACTCACGTAATCCCTTTTAATGCTTTCGACTTCTTCTTCTTCTTCGATTTCTTGCTATTCTGACTACCAGTTTTCTTGATGTGTTGCAAGAAATATACTAAGGTAATTCATGTCTCTTTGCTGCCTTGTCACTCCTTTATTTGCCGTGCTCTTCCTGCACACAGTCTTATAAACATAACCCAGCAAACATATTTTTTCGGCTATCATAACTTTAATTTGGTTTTTGTTATTTTCTTAATCATTTTCTTTTGAATTTTCGTTCTTGTTAGTTATCGACAACGACTAAATTGCCATCGCTATGCATTTTGTAGATGTGTAGAGATATGAATAAAGAAAATGTTATAGTTTAAGTGACGTGAATGCGTCCTCCGTCTCTCAGTCTATAGCAGCGTGTCGACAAGTTGTAATTCTTTCAACACCATGGCATGCCATTGGCATTTTTTTATAATTCGCTATCGATAAAGTACTAAATTAACATTTTGTACGCAGAGCCGTAGTGAGTATTTTCCATGGGGGGAAATGTTCACAAATAAAAATATCTAAGTATTCTAAAGTAGAGGGTTAACTTAACGTAGTGAGTTTTGAAAAAGATGAAAAATCTCGTTATTGTCCATATTTTTTTTCTAATTGTATAAATTTGTACACTCAGAAAAAAGCTTATCGGAATATGATAAAAAAGGCATCATATTTAGAGAAAAATGGTATAGACTTTGCTCCAGAGAATGCTATTCTCTAATTGCGATACTAAAAATTCTCTAAAAATGATAAAAAGCTACCATGAAATAGAAAAATATATCATTTTTAGAGAAAAATATGTTTTTTTTTGAGAAAATATTTGTTTTTATTGAAGAAAATACTTCTCATAGTGAATTTTTTATCGAAATATAAGAAAAGTTTTTCATTTTCAATAAAATTTCTCTATAAATGAGAAATTTTTTGTGCGAGAAAAATACTTATCATTATTAGAGACATTGAAATATTTCCATTTCCTAGAAATAAAGAAATATTTCTTCGAAAGTGTGAAAATTTATTCTAATTTAAGAAAATTTTATTTGAAAAAGAGAAAATTTCTATATCGAAAATAGAGAAATTTTTTACCGGAGCAAGGTATGTGTTTTTTTCTCAGTGTATGAAACTGATATTACGGCTGAAGTGCAAACTGCTATTTTCCACGAAAAATTCCGTCATTTTGTGGATGGGAAACCCCCTTAATGTAAAAATAAATTGTAATTAAACATAGGGGGAGGTATTCTATAGGCAGAAAATGTGTACCAAGTTTGAAATAAATAGGTCAAGCAGTTTTTAAATGGCAGTGAATACGGACTTTGACTTCTTGAGTTTATGAATCTACGTTCGAAGTGCACTTACTTAAAAATTCATATCTCCGTTAGGTTTACTTGGATCGACTTCAAATTTTGACACAATACCTATTCTTCAAATGTTGTGCATTCATATAAAAAAATAAGAAATGATAGAAAGAAAAGTTAACAACCTTACCTCCCCTTAAGTTAGATAATCTTAACAGAAAAATATCAAATTTCTTAAATAGAAATTTTCTTTAAGAAAAAAAATTTCTAAAAAATTTCTTACAGAAAAATACCAAATTTCTTAAAAAGTGAACACGTAGAGACAAAACTGTTTCAGAGGAAACATGTAAGAACTTTTTTGAGAACTTTTTTGTCATTGTCATTAAAGTCGTAGCTCTTTAAGCTTCAAATTTATAGTACTATACGTCACCTCAAAGCCTTATCAAGTCCTTCAGCGCAAATAATATGTGCAATTAATGTACTATTAAATATATTAAATGTACTAATTAAAACAGAAAAATCTTCTTATTTTTGTTCAAAAACAATAGGGGTACATTTCTACTATTGCCTTAAACTTGAGGACTTGAGGACTTGAGCAGTTGTGTAGTTGTGTACATTGAAAAATTTGACAGGTTTGAAATAGTGATGCAACATTTAAGAGTTTAAGCAAAGATCATATAATATAAAGATAAATATAAATAATATAAAGATCATATAATAATAATATAAAGATCATATAATATGATCTTTGGTTTAAGTTTCAATTACTTGATAAATAATAATCTTATTCAAATTATAATAATGATCTCAATAAAAATTATAATAATAATCTCAATTAAAATTTTGGTGTGCTCACGTAAACCTAACTGCACAACTGCACAAGTCCTCAAGTCCTCAACTACACTGGCAAGTGCACTGAATCGTGAATAGCCCTAATGTATTTCTTTAAAGGTACAGGTACAGGTACACACAGGTATATACAGGTTTAACTAATATGAGTTGCTTAGGAGGTAGGCCTGTTTGTGGGTGGATGACGTCCATTTAAACTGATGTAAGTTTTGATATAACATACTCCTGTACCAAGTTTTATATCCATAGGATATAAAAACCTTTTTATAGAATTTTTAATTTTGGGGTTGTATGGGATGTGGGCATGTTTGTGGGTCCATTACGGCCATTTTTTTGTGCCACTTTAGTACTGATATAGAGTACATGCATATCATATTTATACCCTAAACCTGAAAGGTGAGGGTATATTAACTTTGTGCAAACGTTTGTAACGCATAGAACGAAGCGAGTCCGGTATAGAAAAGTATATATATTTGTGATCAGCGTCACCTCGTGAGTCGAGCTATTACTGTCCGTCCGACCGTCCGTCCGTCCGTCTGTGTGTTGTCCGTAAAGGAGTAGAGATAATTAGATGAAACTTGGTACACATGGTCACATGCACCCAAGGATCTGCACTACTTGGAATATTTTTGGAATCCGCCCACGGACAAGCCTACCTCCCATACAACGCAAAAATTTAAAACTGCATAACTCAGCTCATAATAAGCCTACAACAATAAAATTTCGTATATATGTCTTTTATACCAACACAAAGATGTCTTTGAAAAATGGACGTCATCCGCTTACGGACACGCCCACCTCCCATACAACCCAAAAATTGAACACGCATTAAATAAGCTTCTCTTTAACGTACAGAGCTAAAATTTGGCACATATATTTTTTATGACAAGACAAAGATGGTTTTGAAAAATGGATGTCATCCGCATACTGACACGCCTACATCCCATACGATCTAAAAAGTTTAAAACTCAATAAATAAGGTTATGTTTGTCATAGAGAAATTAAATTTGGTATGTATGTATTTTATAGCAAAACTAAGGTGTGTTAAAAAATTGGGAGTAATCCGTCCATGAACACGCCCACCTCCCATAGCGAAAGCGCACTAAAGGCATTAACTGTGAGCTACAGGAATAAAACTTGGTATGTGTTTATTTTTCATCAACATTTAAATGCATATAAAATATAGGCTGCATCCGCCCACGGAGACGCCCATTTACAATAAAATTTTTTTTTGGTTTTGAAAAGTGGGTTTAGGGTATTTCATAGTCGGCCTAGACCGACTTTAGACTTTCTTTACTTGTTTATTTCTGTATCTTCAATACAACTCTCTATTTAGTGATTTCAATTTTGTGGTCGTATGGGTGGTAGTCGTGTCCGTTGTTGGATTTCAAAAATATTCAATAGTGCAGATCCTTAGCTTTGTGAACATGTGCACTTCATGCAATAATCTCAACTCCTTCTTCATATCCTGTGTTTACGGACTACTCTCAGATGGACGGACATGAATAGCTCGACTCACGAGGTGACATTATTGAAGAATATATATTTTTTTCTATACCGGGCGCGCTTATTTCTAGGTGTTATAAACGTTTGCACAAAATTAATATACCCTGACATTAAAGCTTTTGTCAAAACCACGACATGCAGTGTTTGAAGGCAACGAAAAGCGTAGGGCACCTCGGTTCCTCATTTACCATAAACCATTTTGTAGCCTGTCAAAAGGTTTTCTTGTGGCAAAAGATTAGTACTTGGGAAAACAAAAACAGTTTGTGTCACTGAAGAAATTGGAAGGAACTAAAGGAGTAGGGCTTAATCAAATACCCTGCTCAAGTTAAGCAGACCCAACCTTCCTTCTAACAGGTTATAATACAGGTGACTATGATCTCAGATGACGTCTCAAAAAGATATGTCCATTTGAAATAGATTTCTTCAGACTCTGTAAGCATGAGAAAGAGACTTTAGAACATATTCTTTGTAAATGTCGGGGAATCTACAAACTAAGACATCTCTACTTTGGTTCGGTATATTTGCCACCATCAAAGATCTAGGATTCCAATCCAGAAATAGCGCTGAAATTCAAAAAAGGCTTCATTTGGAAAACTAAAAAAAAAATGTTGCACAAAAGACTATTTGGGTCGCGAAGCACATGGGCCAAATTAAACTTCAGATAACATAAGAAAACAAAATTGTATAAACCTCTGTCAAAACTCAAACTTAGCCAACTTTAACTTTTTAAAAAAAAACTTTTTTCGCAAGATATTGATAGTTATCTCCACGGTTACTTTTTATTCACTTTGCGACTTATGCCCGATTAAAGTTACCGAAACTATTTTGAAGGTCTTTAATATTCGCATAACTGAAGTGAACCTTTTCCTTGACGTTAAAAATTAAAATTCACTAAAATTATAAGAGATATTGACAAACCGTTTTTTTTTAATGAAAAGAATATATATTTTTACTTTATATCTAATATATGAAAATTTCGTTCTCCGAAACGGCTGGACCGAAATAAGTGAAGATTGGCAATTTTTTCAAGGGGCGTGGCAATTTTTTAAAAACAAAAATTCATAAACGAAGTTTTACTTTCGTTTATGAATTGCACATCAACTAAATTTGGTACGAACTTACTATTGAGACGTGCCTTGGATTGTCAAATTTAAGCGATCTTTGGAAAGGGGGGATGGCATCGCCCATACAATTCAATTGTTTGGTATCGTATAGATTTGGAACTAAATGCCGTATAATTCAGTATTAATTTTCTGATTGGCCAGGTCGTTCAATTATAAAACAGGCATGGGCATTGGATAACGGGGCGTGGCTCCGCCCATACAACTAAAATTTTTGATACACAAATGATATGCAAGTAAAAGTCACAGAACATGTAAACGCAGAATGGAATTATTATTTTATGGTGTCCTGCTACTGGATGAGGCATTGTACAAGGGGTGTGGCTCCACCCATAAAAACAAATTTTTTTAAATTGAATCGTTTAATAGTTAATATAAATAATAGTTTTATATCAAAGAAACCAGGTTTGGAGTAACTATTTGGTGATATCCACTACTCGGAAATACTCGCAAACTAAAACGGGTATTGGGAAAGGGGTGTGGCCTATAAAAGACAACTTTTCATATTTAATAGCTTTGGAAATAGTGATCAAGTATATTGAGACAAAGAATATTGAATAGTAAATATTGTTAATATTTATTGATGGCATTCTATTGGCAAACTGGAACAGGCATTGGGCAAGGACGCCAGCAACGCACCGGGTACCAGCTGGTTTAATTATACATATAAAGAGAAATTTATTCAATTGTTGTTGTTGTTGTTGTTGTTGCTCTTGTATATTGTGCAACTATAAATGCAAGTACAAATGTTTTTTTATCTTGTGTAAACAGGATCGCTTTGTAAACATTGTTTTTGCATTCCTATCCTTTCCCTATTGGGGTGCTTGGTATTGGCCACAAGGCTTCTCAAGATCAGCCACAAGGCTTTGATCATATGCTGCCTCAAGGAGGCAGATGTATTTGGTTGTTTTTATTTCTAAGCCACAAGGCTCTCAGGATCTCTAAGCCACAAGGCTATGTACAGAAACGACTTGGTAGTTCGGTTTCAATAACAGCAAAAATAATTATAAACTTTCTTTATTGTTAACACGTAATATTTATAACAAAAATATTGAGTGAAAGTGAACATTATTTTCCTTTTCACTCAATGTTTAATTCTTAGGTACTCAATGCTAGCCATATGTGCACTACAAAACGAGCCATGCCTCTGGTTTTAGTCCAAAATCTGTTTAATCTGTTATCATAAAATTTTTGTGCATCATTTGAAAAATACTAGACTTAAGAGGAACTCAAAAAGACCGGAACTGTAGCATCGAAATATCAACATTACCAAAAGAGAATATATTTTTTATGACTTAAAATAGCTCCAGTTTCGATTTTTTGTTTACAGCTACCCTAAGGTTCTAGCACCGGAAAAACCAGTTATTAAAATTCTTGCTTATTTAAAATGTTGGTTTGATGGTTGAAGTTTTTCGAAATATAACAATTTTATGACGATAGGTTTAAGATATTTTCGATGCATTTGGAAAAATAAGAACTAACAAGTACAAACCGCAAAAAAAGTTATTTTATTAAAAAATATTTTATTAACCCTTATTCGACACTCTAGGTGAAGTCCACTGTTTTTGTGTTTTGATATAAAATTTATTTTATGCTTTTATAATAACTCTTTTAATGTATGTAAACTTTAAAATAAAATGCTTAACCTATGAAACTTGCACTTTTTTAAAAAAGTGCACAAAATACACTTTAAGAAGCTACAAAAAATTTGAATCAAAATGTTCTATAGTTTCTTTGACACATATAATCCAGTGTGGCGAGCATGTTATACCAGAGCAGTGTTGCCGAATACGGGTTTATTTTTTGTAGTTTTTTTCAAAAATAAATAATTAAAAAAAACCTTTGTAATGTAAAAGTTGCATACACAAAAAAGTCACTCCCAATATTATGATAGTTCATATAAGCAAAAATGTATCGTAACTGATAAATATTAAGTTTCCGGACATTCTTGAAAAGTACTTTTTTAGCACTTGACAATAAATGTTTGAGAATTCTCTTCGATGCAAACTTGTTTTTCGTAAATAAGTTCGCAAAAGAATTAAAATGTGCAGTTTTGTTTATTTTCGCCAGCTTTAATAATTTCGAGAAAAGTTTATATACGAACGACGAGTTGGTATCACGATAAAATGATAAAAATGTTTAGTTTTGATTAAAAAAAAATTTTTTTTTTTTAATGTCACAAAAGAATTCAAGTTTTTTGAAGAGAATAATACTTCTTATTTATTGCTTAATTTTGGTGGTTAACCAAAAATCAGTTCTTTTGTAGTTTTTTTTTTGCACTTGGATTTAAAAAGTCAATAATACACTGAGAAAATTTTGCTCCTCTAGCGTTTATTTTCATTTTAAAATTAGCTTCTTAAACGTTCGTTTTATTTTCTATAATAAACATTTTAACATGAGCTTTTAAAACATTCGTTTGATATTTTAATATAAACATTTTAAAAATTGCTTGTAATTCTTCTAAAATGTTAATTTTAAAATATCAAACGAACGTCTTAAAAGTCATTTTGACAGTTCTCTTATATAAATAACTATGTACTGAAATGTTAAAAAAATACCACAAAGCATATCCAAATAAAATTGCTCATAACAATTGGAAAAATTTTATAGCTAAATACACTGAGAAAACTACATTTTCAAAACTAGCAGAAACGTGCTACTTTTGAAAACGTTTAACCCAGATTTTACGCCTCTAACGTTAATTTTTATTTCAGAAACGCCCATTTTAAACAGAACTTCTAAAACGTTCGTTTGATTTTCTGCAATAAACATTTTAAAATGAGCTGCTTGAAAATCAAATGTTCGTTTGATTTTCTAAAATTAACATTTTAATAAGCGCTTTTAGTTGCTTCGATTGCCTACACGTAGTAATTGAAAATTAATCACCTTTTACGAAGTTCAAGTTATGACGAGCTTGCAAGTGGTCGAGTTTAATACTCAATCGTCCATGGTTCAATCCCTGACGCAACGAGCAAGATTTTTTTTTTAAAACATTAATTTTTGACATATTGTTTTAAAGATTCTAAGCGCGAACTTTTTCCGAGGGTTTTTTTCTGACAAATGAATTAATGAAACAGTTATAATTAGAATTTAATTTTTTAAATTAATACTTAATACAAGCACAGTCGGGATACGAACCAACGTCTCCTGCATGTCAGTCTAGCACACTTCCGCTGAGCAATTGGTAACGATAAGTTAACTGTAGCAAAACATATTTAAAACTGCTCATCTTAAATAGTGTCAGAAAATCTTGACAAAACCATGCATTTCTTATAAAATTCTTGTAAAACCGTTTTCAGTTAAATTAATATGTTAAAACCATCGTTGCTGTTTCTAAAACGTTTTGTTTTTGTTTTTGTTTTTTATTTAAAAAGTGCGATTTTATTTTTGTGTGGCGTAGAATTGTTTTAATTAAATTAATTTAAGCCTTCATTATTTTATTGTAAAACGTTCGTTGCGTTTCGTTTTACTTTTGTATTTTGAAATGTGCGTTTTTATTTGTGTATGGCGTAGAATGTTTTTGAAAGTATTCATTATAGCTTACTATATCATAGTAAAGTGTTCGTTTTTGTTTTTAAAATGTTTAATTTTACTTTTGTATTTTAAAATAAGCTTTTTCATTTTTGCATGGCGTAGAATGTTTTTAAAATAAACATTTTACTAACCGTTCTTAATATGTGCGTTTTATTTTTTTTTTTTGTTTTCTCAGTGTAAAAAGTGCGAATATCTAAGATATAACAGAGATTGTCTATGTAAGCAAAAGTGCTTAACATACACATATATTTAAGAGTTCAAAAACTTTGGAACTGTGTATATATTGCATCGGAATATATAATGCTGAAATGCTTGAATTGTTTCCATTTCAAGTGTTTGTCTTAAAAAAATGTTTTCTATTTTTTTTTGTGCCTTTTTGTATGAAGACACCATTTGAGCAAAAAAACTTAAACAAATTAAAATAATTTTAAGCTCTTAAAATTGAAATTTAACAATTTGCGTTGAAATTTATTTGTGTGCGTTTATCTCTTATTCCCATCGAACTCAATTAATGCGTCATTGAAAATGTGCGTTTATCTATCTAATCGATTATATAAAAAAACACACATTTGTGGAAAGCAATAAAAAGTCGATTTCAGATAATATAAGAAATAATGCCAGCAGATGTTGATGTAGGCAGACGGAACATTTTAAGTAAACTTTGTGGCGTTTGGCTACATAATCTGGTGAAATATTATTCTGAATGAAAATGTATTTAAATACATATAAAACGTAAATTAGACTCATATTTTTATTAGAAAAAGTTGAAATTATAAAGTGGCAACACTTTGTTTTTGTATGTGTTTTGAGCTAATTTTACGTTTTGTCTAAAAACTCCGACGGCTTTTAAGCATTCAGCGTTGATGTTTCAAATCGTTGTTGACCAGCATAAAACCGGCTTAGTGCGGCACTCGTTATGCATCAACGTAATTTTTTGTTTGTTTTTGTTGTTTATTTTTTTTCTTGCTGCCATCGTCAACCAAGTGTTATAATTAATTTTCGGTATCTTTGAACTTTCGTCGATCAAAGAAACAAATAGAGGATCCCTCTGCGGTAAAGTGACAATTTTTCACAGGCTATGAAATGTATCGCGGGACTTGCCACAGCAGGTAGGTAAGACTTGCTTGATACTACTTTGTGGTCGTAACTAATGGCTTAAATACTGGAAAAATGACAGAAATGTATAAAAACTTAGTTTTGAAGTGGAACAACATTGAGGACTGTTAACAAGACGCTGTTAAAAACAAGCAAATATTATACAAATTTAAACTTTTTATTAAAATTATAAATATTATTATCGAAATGTATCCATAGGAGTTTTTAAATAATTTATAAAAACCTTATAACTTGCCCGACGATTCTAATCAAGAAAATTTAGCTACATGCTATATTTACTAGTTTTTCTTTTTGTCCATTTTTTTGCTCATCTGACCTGCTGACTAGCATTTTTGTTGACTTTTGTTTTATGGTCTTAATGTTGACAGTTGAAACAAGCCTTCCAAAAGTAAAGAAAAATGAATAATCAACTTAAAGCTTGTTGACTAAGAAGACTAAAAAGAAGACGGAAAGCCACACAGAATAATTTTTTTTGTCTTCAGTACCATAGACACAGTGGAATAAAATTATTTTCTCAAACTCACTTTTATTATAAAACAAGTAAGGAAACTCTAAAGTCGGTCTAGCCCAACTATAGGATACCCACAACCAGTGTTGCCAGATTTCCCGTTTTGTCCATGCATTTCAAGAAGTTTTTCCCGTTTTTACTTTTTTCATTTTTCCGTTTTTTCCCCTTTTAAAGAAAGGCAATAATATTAAAACTTTTTATTTTCTGAATGTTTTATTTATTTATATCATAATAATGAATAATTATTACAATGGGTATTTTAAAAAAATATTTATATAATTTATTTTCTGTGCATTGGAGTAGGCTGAAATTTAAAGTTGGAAAAATGCGCCCGTTATTTAAAAAAAACTTCAAAACAGCACAAAAAAATCGATTTTTTACCCACTTAAAAACTGCCAGATTGTTTTTTTTTCTTTTCTTATGCATTTTATTTTTATCCAATCTTAGGAAATGATGTAACGTCAAAAAGGACTTATTCCTCTCAGGGTTTTTTGACTTCCGAAATCATATTCGAGTAGTAAACCCTACTACCTCGATTTAACCTCACTTGAACTTGAATTCGTTGCTCATAAAATTAAACTTCTTTATAATTTTTGCACTTCTTTGGAAATTAATTGAATATTAACAATTTTAATGATATGTGATTTAAGTCATACATGAAATGTAAGTCATGGAAAAAAAAAATGTTGATGGTTTTTCCGGACTCCCGGTACCCATCTTGCAGTCAGCTTTCTCATACCTTAATGTTCACGTTAAACTGAAACTACCGACCCACTTGATATGTTTTCGGCTGTAGTTATCTCATGCACTTCCATTTTTGGATTGTCCAATACGAAATCGTAAATTTTTCCAATACATTCTGGAGTATTTGCAGCTCCACCAGCTTGTTCATCTTTTGTGCTGATTACCAACAATACCAAAAGTTGGTGAATTTAGAAAACAGTAACATCACTAGTAATTAATAGATCGATTCACACCCGCCAAAAATTTCATGCATATTACAAGTGGTGGTATCGTCACCTGGAAAACGGCAGCACCTTCAACGCCCTAGTAAGTGTGTCATTCATATTTTACCTTTTTTTCTCAACCCTTAAAGAGCTGGGGCGTCTTTCGAAGGTCCGTCCGTAAAGGAATGAATCGGGTTATGTGTCAACAACAGAAGATCGTTAATAAAAAAAGAAAGAACAGAGCAAAGTTGGCGAAAGGACTACACCATGTGGTACTCCTGCATAGATGGCGTGTTCATTGAACGAAATATCATATGCAGTCAAACGCGTTTGCAATATTCAGAGCGACAACTTTTTCTCGCACCAAAATCTCCCGTGGTGACCGTGACATGCAGGTTAAGTGTGTGGCTCAGCATGCTTGGAGCCCGGGTTCGATCCCCAGCCGCGGCATAAAGTTTTTTTCTATAAAAAATTTTTCTGATCGGTCACCACCTCTTTGCAGACAATGGCAAACCTCAGAGAGTAAATAATGCCATGTAAAGCTTCTTGAGAACATGAACTTTAGCCGTTCGGAGTTGGCATTAAACTTGTAGGTCCAGTTCTTGGTCAATTGTGTGCAAACTTTTAATAACACACACAACACAATTAATCATAAGAAGCTCGGTCAAAGTCCTTTCAAGGGCTGAAATGGCCAATTCGTTTTTTATTGTTTTTTTTTTTAAGTTTTGTTCGTAAATTTATTGAACGTTGAAATATTTTACAAATCACTGTTATTAACATTTTGCACTCCGAATTGTTGTGATTGCAATCTTGAAAATGTGTGATGAAATCGAATTCATTTATAATACTCGAAAAAAAAAGTATTGATGCGGATGTTCAGGAAAGATTGGCAGCAACATTATTAGCAGACATACGACAGTGAAATACTGATGAAGATACCTACGATCGTCATTTTATCACAGACGATAATGATGAAAACGATATAGATTATGTTCCAGAGGAAGAAGACGCTTCAGATATTGAGACTGATTATATTATCGAACCGGATGGTCTCGACGATGATGAAGAGAAGAGAGAGTAGAATGCATGATGTAAAAAAAATTAAAGTACAAAAGTAATTTACAAAGTAATTGAAAAATAACTACAAAGTGACTATTCTTTTTATGGTCAAGATGATATGAAATGGGAACAAGAAATGAGCGTGTGATTCTATCCTCTGTAAATATCCACTCAGTAAATATCCTCTGCAAAGAAAGCTTAATACTGGCCGAAATGAAAGAGAAGAACGAGAAGTGAACCAAGGGGAAAATGTTTTGTTGCAATTGGCAAATCGGTACAAAAATAGTGGCAGTACAACTATCACTGATAATTTGTTCACATTTTTTTTTTTGTGTAAAATGTAATTACCCAGAGTGTCAACAACACTCCAAAGTTGATTAAATTTGTTTCGGGTGCATAAATCATAAGTAATAATATCAGTTTCAACGAATTTCAGTATTAACTCTCATTTATAAAAATTTAGATTTGAAATTAAACACCAAAATTTATTAATATTAAACCGATTTTTTTACATTTGGCAACAATTTTAACATTATTCTTATATTATCATGTAGTTCAACACATGCGAAAGCCTGCGAAAAAAAGAAAGAATCGAAACTATAAACACGCAAGATAAGTATTCACGTATGAAAATGACACCAACAACGCTATTTTCCCATTAAAGTACATGGTTCTAGCCAGACCCCATCCGACCGTCCAAAGGTTATAGGAACATCTGACCTACGGAGGGTTAAACTGATATTGTTAACTTTCAGCCAAGCATTCAGTTGTGTTTCAGTGTATTTCTCACTCGTCCTTTCAATATTCTCTATGCAACTTAACTGAGTTACTTTACTTTAAGGTTCAACTAATAATTGTCTTTACAAACATATTAATAACAAGAAAATAAATATTTATTTTTCTTGAAATCGGATACTTCACTAGCTACTTCAATAATATTTAGCAACCACTGTGCATGCGTACGCGCTGTAAACAGCTCTATCAAAACAACACTTCAGATGCAAGGAAGACCCTGAAAAAACATTGACCACGCTTGTGCACTAGAAACTGACGCCAGCTTAGAAGAGAGTCACAAGATCAACTTGATCTTGATCAAAGTTGTAGATCGTCACAGCGCGGTCACTTCAAAAATTAAAAAAAATATATATCCATATGTAAAGGTAAGAACTCAACAAAGAAACAGTGTATAAAAAAAATCTATATTTCAAACACACAAAATGCTTTGAGCAAGAAGCAAAAGAAGAAGAATAAGTGGCAGCACAAAAAAAAAAAAAAAAACAAAAATCAGAGCCGTGTGGAAATTAAATAAACAGCAATAAAATTTCAATAAAAACCAGGGTACCACAAAAAGATCGTTAATAATTTGTCACCGAGCTAATAGCACCGCAGACTGATGGCTCATGGCTCTGATGGCGGGCTTGAGAAGTAGAAGGAGGGCACATAAAAGACAACAAGCACTTGAAAGGCAAACAACAACAAAAGTAACAACAACAACAGAGATTTGTTTTTTTATTTAAAGTGGTTTCCCAGGCACTGAGAATTGTGTGGAAAATAAAGGAAGTGAGGAAGCAACAAGTGAAAGAAATAAAAAAAGGATGCATCTCAGGAAGACCACTTGAGCATCACTTGGTTAATAAAAAAAAAAAAATAAAAAACAAACATCTTATAAAACAAACAAACGCCGGCTTTGCTGCCAAGCAAGACTTGGCGCTAAGCGTGAACGCTGCAAGAGGACAAAAAGAATTATAATGATCATCAACAAGATATTAAGCGATGATGATCACTTTAGAAGCTGCAATATTTCTTAACAACCCAGCTCTGCAAAGCGATAAAAAGAGATAATAAAAAACTCCGCACATACATATACATATATAATATTTGTATATAGTATATATTGTATATTATTCATTTGCCATTAAGTATGATGATCGCGCCGCTGTTTCAAACATGCTGTGGAGCTGCGCATTGAAAGCATTTTTAATGCATTCTCGAGTGGTTCAATTTGTCTACCGCTCGTTTATTTTGTATATTTATGAAAGCAGGATCAGCTTCAGCCAGCACCACCAAGCAGCGGCGGCGATGAGGTAAAAGCGAAAAAACGTGTAGAGTAAAAGCATTAAAGTCCAGAGTGTGCCTCCGTGCAAGGAAACACTTCCTTTACTTAAAAAGCTGGCATGGCATGATTTCATTGTAAGAAAATGCAATGAGCTTCTGCGAGGATTTTTTTTTTTTTATTTTGCAAAGGAACTTGAGCGAAATAAAATGATTTGAAATAATGCTGTTTCCGTCGGTGCTGATTTTTTAAATGCATAATATTATTCACGCTATTTTGTAGTGACTTGGCAAATTTTCACTTTTTGAAATGTGTTGTTGAAATTATATCTTAACTAGTATGGAAGCCCGTTTGAATATGACGGGTCGTATTCAAAATAGACGATATTCATAGTAGTAGACGATAAGACAATATTTTTACATTCATCTCAAATGTTGTCTTGTTCCAGTTGTCGTCAATGTGTCCTTACTGATAAATATCAAATAAAATTTGCATGCATACTTTTAGGCTGATAGTTAACCGTTTAAGCGATATTTGGTTGTATGAGCGGAACAGATTCTGGTTTTGGTTCAGGCTGAACATGTTTCAAAAAGCATAGCATTAACAACTATGAACAGTTTGAGCGATAAAAGCACGGAGCAGAACGCTTGTCTTTTATATATTAAGATTCATTTTGTCCGTATTGAGAAAATGCGAAGTTAGTTTTTTTATACGAGATAAATAATCGTTTTTCAAACTATTTTGTGTAACTTACAGAACGTGTAGAAAATAAGTTTTCAGAACTTTAATATTATTTCAATGCTTATAAAAATTAAAAATAGTTTATTTATCGCAATTTTTTCGAACACACTGTAGAAAAACGAAAGTTAATAGTTAATTTACATAAAGTTGACCAATCAAACAGGTATATTGGAAAAATATTTCACAAATCACACACCGCCATAGGCAAGGTGGTTGCTGCGATCAAATCGGAGAAACGGGTATCTCGAAAGAAGAGACTAGTAGTGGAATTCCCAAACGCTTTAAAGGAACTTTTGAATGTCGTTAACTGACTCTTAACTACATTTGCTGTTAACTGGTATTCCCAGCATCCCATTTTCTAGCGGTGTTAGCCCTTTACTTTGCCAGTTCGTTAAAGATGTTTGTTATTAGCTTAACTACGATTATCTAGGCGCCACTAACTGAAATATCAATTACGTTAAGCAAGTTATGAGTGAAGTGTTTCTTTGTTTAGTTTTAAATTTAGTTTTTTTTTTAATAAAGTTTTGTTATTTTTTATGTTAAATATAATATAAAATTATTGCAGCAAATTGATGTTGTTTATTTGTTTTGGTTTTCGGGTTGACTCTTCTCGTTAAGAAAATAAAATTCACTGGTCAGTTTTCCTCTATTGTGTTGCGTTTTTTTTTACGCAAAGTAAGCTCCTCCTATTTCCCTCCTGCTTTTAGCCTTCCATGCATGGAGGTGAACCTCCCTTCTGCCAACCTTTTTGTTGATGCTGAACAAAATCAAGCTTTAACTGTTCTGATGTTGTCCGGATAGATCTTTTGTTTACGTTATCCCTTTTTTTATTTGTTTTATTTTTGTGTTTATTTATTGTTGTCTTAATATAAAATTGTTATTCTTTTTACTTATCAAAATGAACAGTGCTGCCATATTTTCAATATCCACCTTGTTCAAAAAGAACGGTTCATTCACACTGTGAACCGGACTTAACTGTCCGATTCGAAATTTTTTCGTGTCTTCGATTCGTATCTTCGATTCGTGTCTTCGATTCGTGTCTTCGATTTTTCCATGGCCTCTTCTTCGCTGGTGAAACGCGCTCCTTGAAGCGATTTTTTGACACGATCGAACAGGAAAAAATCACACGGAGCCATGTCAGGTGAATTTGCCAGCTGCTGGATGGTTATCGTGTTATTTTTGGCCAAAAAGTCACGGATAAAATGAGCATTGTGCGATGGTGCATTATTGTGGTGCAAAATCCATGATTTGTTTTACCACAACTGCGGTCTTTTTTGGCGAATTGCTTCACGTAACATCTCATAACGCCCATATAATACTGTTTATTGACCGTTGACTATCTGGCAAAAATTCATGGACTTCACCATTGTAGTCCATCGCCTGCTTTTTTGACGAAAAACGACGTGGTTCGTCTTGGCCACTTACAGATCGGTTAAACCGCTTGTTTGGCTTCTGATACGATAGAGCAGAGTCACTGTAATATTTCACCAACATTTTACGCGTATCGGCGCAGTTGAAACCATTTTTTCACACAAAATATGATACAAACACGTTTCTCAATTTTTGTTATGTCAGAAAGTTGTTGTAAACACAACACTGTCACTTTATCAAATGTCAACGAGAGACGCTGATATTTGACAGCATTGTCATAGACACATGTAGCAACCTAAAAAAAAAATTTCGAATCGGACAATTAATTCCAGCTCACAGTGTGAATGAACCTTTCTTTTTGAACAAGGTGGTATGTTAACGTTGTTTGTGACTTTCCTTGTGAATCCTTTTTTTTTACTAAAAGTGTCGTTAAATGCAGTTTTTGGAATACGACTAACGTTCTTGCTAGCCACGAATGCTGTTAGTAAAAGTTAACGTTATGGTAACGTTAATTTTTTTAGGAATTCCACTACAAAGCGCTCAAATATAACAACTTCAAGACTTGATAGACGAATTATAGAGATTTTGGAAGCCAATCTTTTAAAATCGGTGCCTAAAATTAAGGCACAACTACTCCAAGAAGGTAAAGAAGCACCATCGATTTACACTATTCGCAACAGAGTAAGAAAGGTAGGCAACCACGGTCGTGTTGCGCGCAAAGTGCCCTTTTTAAGCAAAATTAATAGATTAAAAAGAATAAATTTTTATGAAGAATATGTCTTTAAGCCAAAAATATTTGGTCTAAGACATATTCTAAGACATAAAAGCATCACATATTCTCGACTGATGAATCGATGAACAGAGTAAAGTTCATTCGCATGGCAGGGTTTATTTTTGGCGACCACCAAATGAGAGTATTTCTTATAGATGTACTCTGACAACTGTTAAGGCTGTAGAGAAAGGTCTCATGGTGTGGGGATGCTTATCAGCACATGGCTTTGAAAGAATTATCGTTTAGAAGGAAAAGTTAATGCTGCTGTAAATATTAATATTCAGGTAGAAAATGCCATTCTTGAACGTAGACGACTTATAGGTGACGACTTCAAACTTAAACAGGAAAATGCGGCGAATCACACTGCGGAAAAGTATCGGAATATATGTCTTTAAATAATTTGTATCTTTTTATAATAATTTGTAAAATGGCCACCGCAAAGCTCGGATCTATCTCCAATAGAGAATCGTGAGAAATGCTCAAAATAAAGGTGGTAGAAGAAAAACGACAAAACTTGTGTGAGTTGGAGGACAGTTTGATAAAAAACTGGAACAGATGACTCAAACTGAATCACTTATGGAAACTTATGTTTTACACAATGATTTTTAATATCTTTCTAATTGAGGTAAAATATATAAAGAATACATTATTTGTTTTCTATATTTTTTTTATACATTATATATGCTTCCCTAAGCGTAGGGTAATACAAAATAAAGAATAAAAATAAAAAAAAAAATTAGAAATAAAACTAGAAATTAGAACAAGGCTCATACAAATGAAAACACAAAAACCGTTTCCTGTAAAATTTCCATATTGGGCGCATAGGTGACGATATTTTTTTTTACATTTTTTTCACTCCTTTTACTCAGTGTTTCATAACCTTTATGTACAGTGGCTCACAGCTTATTTCGTGCAGACGATGTGTTAAACTTTGAAATGCTATAACTTGGTAACTAGTACTGGTAATGAAAAAATTTAAACGACATTTGTTTGCTAGTAATTATATATTTATATATAAACTTTCATTTCTTTATATAATGGTCTACTAAAAAAATAATAATCAAAAAACTGAAAAAGCGGCAAAATTCAACGCCACAGCTTATTTCGTGCACTCCACTGAATCTTAAGAAAATGTAATATGTTTGTCTTTTTTAATATTTTGTGTGGCCGCCATTTTGTTAAATTAAATCTTTAATCCATTTACTGGCTATCCATTTACTCTATTAATTTTTTGTAATATCTGGGGGGTATTTGTTGCCATTCCTCCATCAATGCATTTTTTACTTAATTTTTATTGGAAATATTCCGCTTGCGAACGCCACTCTCCAAAATTGCCCACAAAATTTCTATTACATTTAAGTCGGGTGACTGTGCAGGCGGATTCATAAGATGCGGGCAATTCCAAATCAACCATGAC
Organism: Tetanocera ferruginea; assembly: GCA_958299015.1. Classification (NCBI taxonomy): domain Eukaryota; kingdom Metazoa; phylum Arthropoda; class Insecta; order Diptera; family Sciomyzidae; genus Tetanocera; species Tetanocera ferruginea. The sequence goes on along the minus strand of OY282642.1, from coordinate 54,532,179 downwards.
TGGACGATTCTCGATTTATGTTTTGGGTCGTTGTCCTGGTAGAACCGAAATGTCTCTCGTACGCCCAAGGTGTCGATACTTTGAAGCAAATTTTCTTTTATAAAATCTAGGTACATTGTCTTGTCCATAATGCCTCCAAAAAAAAATAATTTTCCAACGCCCGATGCAGCCATACAGGCCCAAACAATTACGCTGCCGCCACCATGTTTTACTGTAGGCTTGAGATGGTTATTGTTCAGCTCGGTATAAGCCTTACGCCATACATATTGCATTCCTTGGGAGCCAAAAATATTGAACTTAAACTCGTCCGAGAAAATGACGTCATTCCAGAATGTCCTAGAATATAAAACGTGTTATTTGACGAAGTTCAGTCGACATAGCTGATTTTTTTTTTTTAATATAAGATTTGTTGCGTGTAACTCGACCATTAAACTCGTTGGCCCGCAGCAGATGACGAATTGTTTCGGCACAGCATTTCTTGCCCAACTCCTTCTCAACCTCCTTGGCCAATTTGGGACCCTAAAGCCTCAGATTTTCTACGATTTTTCGCAGAATAAGTCGCTCGTCCGCTTCTGTACATATTTTATTTGGAGCATTTCTGGCCTTATCAGCCACACGATTTTCTTGCAAAAAGCGCTGGATGATGTACTGCACTGTAGAGGGTCTCAATTTTACTATTTCAGCTATTTGCGGTTGGATTTTTTCTTTTTTAAAGTGAAATAAAACTATTTCGTGCTGTTATATTGTTGTGCGACGGCCCATTTTTAAAACAAATCAATTAGTGCACTTAAGGTTTTAAGTCCAGACTAAAAACAACTGTTAACTCCGATCAGAAGAATCAGGACATCAGTCAAGATAAAAACAGCGAACGAGAAAAAGAAAATAACGGCATCACGTTCAAAAGCTTACATGTAAAAACAGTGTGCACGAAATAAGCTGTGGCGTTGAATTCTGCTGCTTTTTCAGTTTTTTGTTTATTATCTTTTTAGTAGACTTTTATATAAAGAAATGAAAGTTTATATTTAAATGTATAATTACTAGCAAACAAATGTCGTTTAAATTTTTTCATTACCAGTACTAGTTACCAAGTTATAGCATTTCAAAGTTTAACACATCGTCTGCACGAAATAAGCTGTGAGCCACTGTATATACTTTATAAATCCTAAAAATATATCACAAACCTGAATATAATGCCGTTTTGTTAAAATTGTTCCATTGGAAACATATTTTTTCCATATACTTTAGCTGTATAGCTTAAAACGTAAAGATTTCAAAATTATCTACTAACAAGACGAAAATTTCTTTCATAAATTTTTATAGTGTGAACATTGTTGAAAATAATTTATGAAATAAAATTCATTCTAGAAAATAATTTCTAAAAAAAATAATTAAAAGGTTTTACCCTCTTATTTAAAATGTACTCTACGTAAGAGTTGAATTTTTAAGAGTTACATTTGTGAATGATTACCCCCATATTGTTTATATATATATTAGTATTCATGTAATCTCCACGCATACCAATTTTAATATTTAGAAAATATAAATTATATATAGCTCGAATAAAAAAACTTTTTATTGAGTTTTAACCCTTTTGTTACCTTAAGGTCATTTCGTGACCTTTTTGTCATAAAATCACTTATATCTTCTAAAAAAAATTTGTTTTCCAAATTTCCTTTCATGATATCTTTCAATGTATCAATTCACATCTAAAAACAAGATAAAAAGCTTTTAACAATTTGAGGTAAGTTGACAACCCCCAAGACTTACGTGTACACACCTTAAGGTCAGCTGTTGACCAAAGTATATTTCGCGCCGTTTTGTATATTAGTTCTCCAATTTAATTCAATTGCAAAATGGAAAACAACGTAAGTATTTCGGTAAGTATTTGATATTTTTGTTGAATTTCGCTTAGAAATGGATTTTTTTGTTTTATAAAAGCGGTCGCATCGGCTGACCCAAAGCTAGATTCAGCGAGTATTGAAGAAGATGAAGAATATGACGATTTTTCTGACGATGAGGACGAGGACTATGTGGTGGAGGAGTTTTTGAACAATGGAAGCTCTGAAGGGCATATTGATAGCGATAGTGATATCGAGAGATGCTGTGATGGAGGACTTGAAATAAATTAAATTCCAATGTCAAGTTCTTTGGATAAAGATAGATTTATTGTATGGTCAACAGAACCAACGAGCACCTCTCATTCAAGAGCTAGGATAGAAAATTTAGTAAGTAGCCGGTCTGGAATAACAACTTATGCTGCTCATCGTATTTCCAACATCAGTCACTCATTTGAATTGTGTTTTACAACGCAATTGAAAAAAAATCATCATACAGTTCACTAATATAGAGGGAGTTAAAAGAATTGGCGATAGTTTCAAACATTTGGACGAAATAGAATTGAATGGATATCTGGGAATTCTGGTTTTAGCAGGTAATATTTTTCCATTCCTTTTGACATCCATAAATCTATAAATTAATTCGATTATAGGAGTATATCGCTCTCATGGAGAAAGTGTCCGCGGTCTTTGGGACGAAGTTCAAGTATTGGTCGACCAATATTTCGTGCTGTAATTTCGCTTCGAAGATTTTTGGAAATAAATCCTGTTTTAAGATTTAATAACAGAAATAATTGCAGAGTTAGTAGAGCCAACGATAAACTTGCACCGATTCCATTGCCCCGAGGCTCATTCCATTTAGATGTAAATGTCCGTTCTTGGTGTACATGCCAAGTAAGACAAGCAAATATGGAATAAAGGCATGGGTAGCTGCACATGTGAGCACGAAATTTTGTCTTAATTACAAAAAAGTTATAATTGTTCAATATGTTCCAAAAAAATATAAGTTGGTTACAGTTTTGAGCAAGCTGCATCACGATAAGAAGATTCTTGAAAGTCATCCAAAAAAAATTACCAGAGATTATCGACTTCTATAATTCTACAAAATCGATAGTCGACACAATTGATCAGCTTGTAGAAACGTACATATGCAAGAGGCAGACCAATCGTTGGCCAGTAGCGCTATTTTCAAATATTATTGATATTTCTGCACTCAACGGCTACGTACTCTGGACGGAAACAGCGCCAAATTGGAATTTCTCAAAGACTTTCAAACGCAGAATATACGTTGAACAACTTGGAAATGATTTTGTTCAATAATTAATTCGACTAAGAGACCGATTACCAAGAACTTAAGCGGCGGCAGATGTTGTTTGGTCAATGCGGGCAGAAGTCGAACAACCCACTACCTCTACTGGTGCTGCACAAAATATGTATCAATTTCTCGTAAAACATACGAACACTGCATCGTCTGCAACAAGCCGGTATGTCCGCAACACCGTACGACATTTCCAACTTATTGTCATGAACATACCAAATTAATTCTCAGTAAATATTAATAACTGTTCCTTAAAATAAATAAAAAAAGTGCCTTTTAACTATCTTAAGCCCAAACATATCTTAAAAAGTAACATAAGATTGTGAATTTCTATATAACTTTCAAAAAAATATGTAGCAGGTCATTTCGTGACCTAAGAGTCACATATGTGTGAGTTTTTCTTAAGGTAACAGAGGGGTTAACTATTGTAAGAGCAGTGTCGTCCATTTTTTGTATAAATTTTAAGTTTGGTGTGGTGTATTACAAAAATATTCAACTCTGCAGATCATAAAATCCATGTGAACATGTGCACTAAGTTTCACGCAATTATATCAACTCCTTCTTCTTATCCTGTGCTTACGGACAACATGCAGGCGAACTTTTCAGGTTAAGTTTATATAAAATATATTTTGGAAGGAATATTCCTTCTTCTCAACGATCTAGTCAACCATGCAATGTCTTAAAAAAAACAAAAAACAAATTGGCCATTTCAGCCCTTGAAAGGACTTTGACCGAGCTTCTTATGATCAATTGTGTTGTGTGTGTTATTAAATGTTTGCACACAATTAATCGAGAACTGGACCTACATGTTTTATGCCGACTCCGAACGGCTCATGTTCTCAAGAAGCTTTACATGGCATTATTTACTCTCTGAGGTTTGCCATTGTCTGCAGAGAGGTGGTGACCGATCAGAAAAATTTTTTTATTGAAAAAACTTTTCGCCGCGACTGGGGATCGAACTCGGGCTCCGAGCGTGCTAAGCCACACACTTAACCTGCACACCACGGTCACCACAATGTCTTAAGTAAACAAAAAAACAAATAAAAAAAAACTCTAAAGTCGTTTTGGCCCGACTAGTTTGAAAGGCAAAACATTGCAGAATTGTAAATTGCTTATTCCAATAAAACAACATAAAAACAAATTATTTTTAAAAATTAAGTGCTCTCTTGTCTAATATTGTTTTTGTGTTATTTTTGTCTGTTATGCTTTGAAATGGCAGTTACTATTTTGTTTAATTTTTAGAAATTGTTGGTAGGATGTTCAATGTTTAGAGTTGTCCGTGTAGAAATAAAAAGTTAATTTTTTCGAAATTAGTTCATGACAAAATATGTATTTCTAAAAATTTAAATTTTTTGTTTTTAAGTTCAATAATATTCAAGTTTGGTGTAAAAAAGTTTTTTTTATTACAACAAAGAGTTAAATAAAACAAACACTCTCTCTCTCTGAGTACCCAAAGTATAACAAAATAACTCATTACATTTTTTTGTTTTTTTTTATGCATTTTTTTAAGTCTTACTTGTTCAATAGTAAACAAAACAAAAAATAATTTAAAAACTAAATTGCTTGAACCCTGTTTATAATACAAAGCACAGTAAGTTCGTTAATAAACAATAATATCAAATGTTGAAAGCTAAGTTTATACATGATCTTTGTTAGATAAGGAAAATAATTTCCGGTGCTAGAATAGCCACTCTGCGGAACTAACTATCCTCGAAAATTAAAACTTACATTAAGTAATTTTGAGCTGCATATTAAGTAAATCTTGTGTAAGAAAATGTTTCAGATGTTATTTTTAATGTTAATTTTATACTGATGCTCATTTAGCTAATTTTAAATGACTCAAATTTAAAATGAGCTCAAATTAGCCTAGTTAATGACTCAAATGAAATTTATTTTTGCTTAACTTACATCTCCATCACTAAGTAAAATTCCCATGATGACAGTGAATCCTCTTTAAAGTTAGTTAGAATAAAAAAAAAAAAAATAATAAAAGCACTTTATAGCAATCAATGTTCGGAAAGAGATATTTATTGAATTTTTTTTATATCCACACAATGTTTCATATTCAAAATTATGAGCATTACGAATGTTTTCAAACGTATCTTATTTTATTAAAACAAAGCATTAACATTACTAATTAAGTTTAAATTAACCACGAATGCACATACGACGTATAACGAACAAACAAACCACCACGAACTGACTTCCTTGAGGCAAACAAATAAACTGAAAATCCAACAAAGTAAATAAGAATTGTGTCCCAAAACAAACAAAGAATCAGATAAAAATAAAAGAAGAAACAATATAAAGACGAACTAAGCGGACTTCGACATCGAGAAGTCAACATAAGAAATCAATTTCATCAATGAATGGCCATGAGTTGAGCCTGAACTCCGGATAGGTTGTGTGTGTCACCGGAATGACGCAAAAGACAGAGACGGAAAACAGAGTGCACAATAACAACAACAACATAACGTTTGCTGGCAGGTAACTCCTGGCGTAGGTGAGTTACATAAAATTAATGTAATGCAATCGGTAAAAATGACTCAAAACTGATATTGGAAGAGACAAGGAAATGTTATTGAAACAGGTTAAAACTGTCAAAGGTTTGAAAGAGTGAAAGAGAGAGAGAGCATTAAAAAGTGCTGGTGAGAGTGAGGTAGAAGAATAATGAAAAATTCTTTGTTCAAGTTACTTTCTTATTGATAGCTACTCGCAAAGCAAAACACACTGAACAGAAAAAAGGAATGCGCCGCTGATCAAGGCACGAAAGTAGGTTGTTCCAAACAAACACTAGAGGTTCAGCCTTTCGTCGCCACCTCAACACAAAAAATAAAGACTCATTGAAATGCCTTTATCATAGCACGAAATAAAAGAGGAAAGGATCAATGGTTACAGCTGGTTGTTCAATACTGAAATGAGGGTCTTGAATGCTCATTTTCAATAATTTTGTTGTGTGTTGTGTGAGGGTATTTAAAGGATCAAAGCCAACACTTGACTTTTAATTGCCTACGAGTGGAATAAGTAGTCAGAATGTGATTGCTTTATTAAATGGATTTTTTTTTTCTTTCGCTTTAGTTACTTATTTGTAAAATACTAATAAATAAATGATTGCAATAAAAACACAAAATGTAAACTTGCAAAAGAATGTATACATAATTTTAAGTAATTTTAATAAATGGAATATAATATTTAAAAAACTATTAAGGTATATCTTCGACTTGGTCGAAGTCAAAATACCCCACGGCCGATTCGTAAGGGTAAACAGGTTTAAAATTGGAGCGTTTTCTGTATGAGATTTAAAAAAATTTTACTATTTTTCTGACGTCTAAAATACATTAGAGCACCCATAAGTGCAAAAGTGTTAAATTTTTTAGCTCTCCGCGCATTTTCCGAGAGAAAAATGCGAAAAAATATATATTAGAAAAAAATGGGTTATGTAATTTTTAATTTTGGCTACTTAACTTAGGTTATGTCTATAAATACGAAGTATAAGAAAATGAAAATTTCATATAACTTGAAGACCAATTCAATAGCTATTCACAAAAATATAATATTGCATTTACGTTGCACGAAGCATAAATGAGAGTATTTTAAAACAAAAGTTGTCTTAAATTTTTTCGAAAAATTGTAGTTTGAGCTTAAAAAAAACCATAACCGAAAGAGTAAAAAGGAAAAATAATTACAAAAACATCTTTGTTGATTAATTTTAAATGAAAAGTTGTTTGATCGGCTTTTACATCATACTGATATTTTAAAAGATACAAAGCAATTATGTTATTCCAGTTTTTTGAGAAAATTTTTGAGTATTCTTTGAGACAAAACTCAAAAGCGACTGGCTTTTTACCGCTAGAGATGCGTTGTTTTTTTGCAGATCTTATTTTTAACACCCATTCTCTCGGAAAATGCGCGGGGTGCTAAAAAATGTAACACTTTTACAAATTTCATACATTTCATGGGTGCTCTAAAATACAACACATATCAAATTGTTTTCCTGCAGCTTAAATAAAAGACTTTTTATAAAGTTTTCAATTTTGGGGTTGTATGGGAGGTTGGCGTGTTCGTGGTGGTTTCAGTTTCGTAGCTTAAATATTAGCCTCTGCATAGAGTTTTCACTATAACGGGTTCTATGGGAGGTGAGCGTGTTAGTGGCTTGTTGACGCTCATTTTTTAACACATCTCAGTTTGAATATAAAATACACAAAAACCGAATTTTAGTTTTGTAGCTTAAATATGAGCCTATTAATAGAGTATTCACTATAGTGGGTTGTTTGGAAAGTGGGTGTGTCCGTAGCCGGATAACGCCTACTTTTCTTTCACGATTTAGTTTGGACATAAAATACAAACGTGTCAAATTTTTCGCCAGTAGCTTAAAGAGAAGCCTATTTAAAGATTTTTCAATTTTGAGGTTGTATGGGAGGTGGGCATGTTCGTGGGTGAATGACGCCCGTTTTTTTTATACGTCTTAGTTTTGATGAAAAACAAATTAGTAACTAATTTTATTTTTGTAGCTTGCTTGGTCAGTCCTTGTGTCATGTTTGCCAGCATGTGAACAGTAAACAGCGGAACTCGGGCTAAATTTGCTTAGTTTAATTAAAATTTCATGTATGCTTCATACTTTTTTATATAGTCACCCGGGTGACTCGACAAATATGGAAATGCTTTATTTTACGTTTTTTGTACTTTAAATTCATTAGTTTCAGATGTCACAGAAAAGGGATAAACAGAATTGGTTCAAAATATCTTTTTTTTTGCGTGAGAAAAGTGAAATAGTCAGCCGGGTGACTCGTCGGCCGAACCAGGGTTAAGAGCAGTTTTTGTTTGACGAAAACAATTAAAATTATCTTTTAGTTATAGATAATAGTATTTTTAGTCTGATCATGGAGTGCAGAATATCGTTGCATAGGTTAGAATATCGTTGCATAGGTTAGAAAGAATCAGATGTCATTTTTAAGTAATTTTAATTTACAATTATGGGGCACCTATAGTAAATTAACTACCAGAGCGTTAATGAGTATTCGTATTATTTTGTGTAAAAAATATAAGTTCACTTAAACTGTTATAGAGAACGCACACATTAAAAATGGCATCACTCCAGTCATACTTAGTTCTATAGTGTGGAATGGAAAAAATGGGCATATATAATATTTACAAATTTTTATTGTAAATGGGCGTGTCCGTGGGCGGATTAAGCCTATATTTTATATGCATTTAAATGTTGATGAAAAATTTACACATACCAAGTTTTATTCCTGTAGCTCACAGTTAATGCCTTTATTGTGCTTTCGCTATGAGAGGTGGGCGTGTTCATGGACGGATTACTTCCAATTTTTGAACACACCTTAGTTTTGGTATAAAATACATGCATACCAAATTTAATTTCTCTATGACAAATATAACCTTATTTATTGAGTTTTAAACTTTTTGGGTTGTATGGGAGGTGGGCGTGTCCGTAGGCGGATGACGTCCATTTTTCAAAACCATCTTTGTCTTGTCATAAAAAACATACGTGCCAAATTTTAGCTCTGTAGGTTAAACAGAGGCTTATTTATTGCGTTTTCAATTTTTGGGTTGTATGGGAGGTGGGCGTGTCCGTAAGCGGATGACGTCCATTTTTCGAAAAAATCTTTGTATTTGTATAAAACACATACATATCAAATTTTATTGTTGTAGGCTAATTATGAGCTGAGTTATGCAGTTTTAAATTTTTGGGTTGTATGGGAGGCAGGCGTGTCCGTGGGCGGATTCCAAAAATATTCAATAGTGCAGATCCTCGGGTCCATATGACCATGTGTACCAAGTTTCATCCAATTCTCTCAACTCCTTCTTCTTATCCTGTGTATACGGACAACACACAGACGGACAGACGGACGGACGGACGGACGGACGGACATGGATAGCTCGACTCACGTGGTGACGCTGATCAAGAATATATATACTTTTCTATACCGGACTCGCTTCGTTCTATGCGTTACAAACGTTTGCACAAAGTTAATATACCCTGACCTTTCAGGTTTAGGGTATAACAAAATAAAAAAAATATTAAACCAAATTATGCCCTTGTCAAGAAAGAACAAGTAGCTCAAGCAACAAAGAAAAAAAAATTAAAATAAAAATGACATAAAAAAAAAATTATATTTTCATTGTCCAAATAAGATATATTTTATCCAATTCGGACAGGAAAATATAATTAATTTATTAAATAAAATTAAAATTCGAATAAACATATAACCAACCTAATTTTAATACGACATCAGTTAAGATTATCTTCTGCCCGAGAGGCGTAGAAAACTAATTCTTCCACCACTTATTTAATTCTGTTTTAAGACTCGACTGAACTGTTTCTTCAAATAATCAAAAGCAATAAAGAGCTTTTTTTGATGGAGAATACATTAGCCACGAACTCAAAGTTTTTTCTTTATTTAGCAGAGTACGAAAAAACCAATTCTTTGTCAGATTTCTGTTCCGACCATTTGTTGATTCACAGTCACGAAGAGTTTCACCAAAGTTGCTATTTAGATTTTAAAGCACTGATTGTTGAACAAGTAGGATTCGTGTGTCATCGTTAGCAGTTACTGGCCATAGGCTTCAGGCTGAAGATTCTTTTGAATTTAGCAATGGTATTTTAATTCCTTCTTCACTAGCTTTGTTCTTCACACTCTTTATTACTCGCAACATCTGGAATGCCAAAAAGAAAAACAGAAAAAAAACTACTTTTATAGTTTTTTGAACTCTAGGTAAAAAGTGGGTATTCTCGATAATACCATCCCCCTTAGAAACATGCAAAAAGTTGTTTTTTTTGGCCTATCTCGCTCCGTTTTCGAGATATCCCGCTTTTTCTGTGTTTTTCGTATTATATATATAGTATTTTATTTATTTTTGGCCTATCTCGTTCTCGTAGTTCGAAACACGTGTTTGAGCTGAAGCTCTACTGAAAACAGTTAGGCGCTGGTGATCGCTGCTACAGACTGCAGTTAACATTTTTTTCCTTACTGCGAATAAACATAAAAGCAAATTCGTTGCTTTTGGCAAATGTTCGCATGTCTGGCTTCGTCGGACATTCATGTTTCGCACGCATTCGTATTCGTCATCGCTCGTACTCTCCGGCATTCGTACCACAGTGATTGGTACATGTGTTTGCGCATTAATTTTAATGCAGAAGGCACATTTGTAGCTCGTATTTTGATGAGACATTCAAAACGCCATTTGAATGCACTCAAGTTGTTCTCTGGTTGCCACCTTTCAAGATTGTTCCATTTATCGCCAGCTGGACGGCATTTTCTTTGTTTGACTTAATTATAATATTTTGTGTTTTGTTGATCTGAGGGAAATTTTGGTATATTTCGGAATAGACCGAACAAACACCGGAACTTGCCTTTAAATTTCGGAATGATTCCGATTTTTTCGGAACGGTTGGTCACATTAGCCATGATAAACGACTTCTTAATGCCAGAATAGGATGAGCAAGGCTTGGTGAACATATGGTTTTAACAGAACGGTGCAACTGCACGTACAGCTCTAGCCACAATTGATATTGTGAAGGAAGCATTTCCTGGTAATCTACCGTTTTGGCGATGTGGCATGGTCAGCAAGATCAACCGATTTAACCATCACTGACTTCTTTCATTTGGGCTACTTGAAGTCGCTGGTTTAATGCCAACAAGCCTCCGACAATCGCAAATCTTAAGGAGAATATTCGACAGGAATGCGAACAGTCACGGAAAATGCGATAAAACAGGCACAAATGTGTATCAACACTTGCGGTAGACTCTTTTTGCACGAAGTCAACAAACTAAAATATTGAATATTCAATGTATAATATTTGCAAACAGAATAAATACTATCAATTTCTTCAAAATAATATTTATAACGCAGAAACGTAATAAGTTCGTCGATGTTTAATCGTGAAATCTTAAGCATGTATGGTATTATGGTTATTTATGAAAATATGTCACATTTTCAGATCCAAAACGGTATCAATGATTACTTGGATGTTGTTGACATGTTGTAAATAGTTGTTTAGTTTTTGCTTGCCTATCATTTAGTTTTATATTGTTTGCCAAAATTCAGAACGGTTTGAGAGATATGAACCAAAAATGGTAAATATAACAATTCCTTTTTTCAATTTTTGTGATTTTGAGGCTCGGTGAAGTTTTATCGTGCTAGTTTGCTCTGAGGTTTTGTTTTTTCGTGCTAGTTTGCTCTGAGGTTTTGTTTTTCTTGCCAATAGCTTCAACTTTGCTCAAGACAGAATAACAAAATTCCAAATAGCTGACGAGATATAGTCGTGAGAAAAATATATTTTTTTAAAAAATCAAGTTTCAACCATCATATTTCAAATACCATAAAATCCGATCGGTTGCAAAACTAGCAAATTCTAGAAAGGCTTTTTCTATTAACGTCCCCAACTGTAAGGAACAACAGTCAAAAAGTTGTTTGAGTTCCATGACCTTCAAAATATTACACTGTGTTATATAAAATACATATGATATGAGATATGAGCCATTAAGATTGAAGTGGCTTTAGACTTTAACAATTTTTTTTTTGTTTTATAAATCTCAGTTAACTAAGCGTGTTTTAAAAAGCCAACATCTTCGATTTCAGTTTATATGAGGAGTGGGAGTATTAGTTGGCCGATTTGGTTCGTTTTCACACTAACTAGTTGTTTCTATAAAAAAAAGGAGTACCAAATTGTATAGCTCAGGCATATTTTTTTGGGAAATATACTAGAATACCGATTTCGGTTATAAAGGAGGTGAGCGTGGCATTTATTAAATTTGATTGCACTTTTGTGTGAACAATTCTCTTTTCACAAAAAGTATTTTCAGAAAATTTATAATATTTTATTGTACGGTAACTCCTTCTTTTTATGATCGCTTTCTAAATGAAATTGTAATACTGTGCGGCGATTCCTGCTGAGTTGATGATTCCGAAACTCTTATTAACGATATTGTTGGTTTCAGATATCAAGCAACGCCTTCATAAAAGAAAAAAAAAATAGAATCATAAGTATTAATATCACACCAACCAACGATACGATCAGCAGGAACAGTAGCTGCGATGTGCATAATTCCACGAAGCATAAAAATTGAAACCAAAAAAAGCCAAAGTAAGACCAACTCGTGCCCAACTCATGGCCGCAAACTGGCTTAGATCTAAATAAGAAAATTAAAAATAAAACCAGCAAAGACTACGTTTTAACAATTTTTGTTCGTATCAGATTATTTAGTGTGGTTTTCATCGATCATTACTACCTGTTATTAATGAGCATCATGATAACTTGATCTGCGATAACTTGTTTACAAACTCGGCCATTGGTAACTTTATGGAATTACTATCTAGTTTTTATCAACTGATTCGAAATTAGCAAGAGGTCAATGTCTGATAAATAATATAAAATGCACATATGACAAAGAAATTTGCAGTTATTCGTTCGGAATTGTACAGTTATTAAATTATGTTTCATTTATTGAGAGAAACATTTAATGCACTTAACAGTAGAGAGAAAAATAAAATACAATTCATTCTATTGAAGTTACCGCTCAACGTAGCCGCCAAATGACACATTACACCGGCTACTCCACGCCAGCGCACATCTAACCAAATAAAAAAAAAAAAAAAATAAGATTGTCTCTGTTTCACTTGAGTTAAAACCAAAATATAACCACATTGAAATTGATAGAACATATTAGATCGGGCCCATAATCGTGCGATTGAAAAGAACCGCTTTCAAAGTGGAGCACACAGCACACAGCACACAGCATTGAGCACAGAGAAGATTTTCATTAAGTATTCAGCATAAGTTTTGATCTTTGATTATCGGCGACAACAAGAAATGACAATCAATATGTTGCTGTTGGGTCTGTTAAGCGCCTGCTTAATAATCACTTTGAGCTCTTTGCTGATGCACTTTGAGAACCTTTGTGGAGGCAGCTCTACTTTTTTTTTTCTTTTCAAATTCTAATGCAGGAATGGAATTTAAAAAAAATTATGGGATTTATGCGCACGTTGACTTGAGTGGCTTCGCTGGTGTATTTAGCATAACGTTTGATAATTTTTTGTGTGATTTTTTTTGGTTTGGAGCCAAATCAATTATCGTTTCGTCTGCGTTGTTGTGATCATCAAGTCAAGATGTAGTTTGTCGTTATCCATAGAGTTGGTGGCGGTTGGCCAGTTGCCATCATTGGTTAAAATATGGCATTTATGTGTTAACATATTGTCAACGACGATTATTACCGCGACTTTGTAGTTTTATGAACTCATTATTTTTATTTTATGGAAGAAATGATAAGAGAGATATATATAAGAAAATAGTTTTAAAACTCTTATCTTTACATAGATATTGTGTAGGAAAACAGTTACCTATAATGCAAATAGAATAATTAGTTTGCAGAGGAAAAAACTCCAAATTCTAATTGTGGAAAAGAAGTAAAAAAAGCAAAACAAATCTTTAGAGAACTGTAAACTTTGGCACTTTTAACAAAGAACACAGTATACTACATTGACGAAGTATAAATCAGATATAATTTCCCATTTGTTTTGCAAAAATGTGCTTTAAGGTTTCAAATTGAGTGATCTGTGTAGCTACCGACGAAACAGCTACTGGTGGTTTGTTATGTAAAAAACTTTGTTGCAGTGATGTTATTTGGTGGTATATCACAACTTTATGTGGAATTTTTTAACCTCTAGATGGAAAATCTCTGAAATTTTAATAAATATTTTAGTATTTTTTATTATCTTGTATATTTTCAAAGAAATTGATAAAAAACTTTTTTTTTTAAACATTCAATTTTATAAGAACTCACTTCAAAAAGTACGAAAGTAGAAAAGAGTTTTAAAAAAGTAGTGAGCTTTTTTATAAAATTGAATGTAGCAAAATTATCAGAAAAAAAACTAATTTTCATGTTTTTGCCTTTAACTCAAAAACTCGAGCTGATGAAGAAAAACGTAGTCCATGTTTGAAGTCAGCAGTCAAAATGCACTCGGGATTGTTTATAGAAATCTCTGCACTTTTTATAAAGTTTAATTTTGTAACTCTGTGAAACACAACTTTAAGACAAACAATTTTCTTTTTAAGCATCCAAAGAATGAAATTATAAAACACATTTACTTTAAACGCTAATTACCTATTTAAAAAGAGCCTTTTGTTAATTATACCCTAAACCAGAAAGGTCAGGGTATATTAACTTTGTGCAAACGTTTGGAACGCATAGAACGAAGCGAGTCCGGTATAGAAAAGTATACAAAAGTATAAGAGTATAATCAAAAGTATACAAAAAGTATACAAAAGTATAAGAGTATATAAAAGTATAAGAGAGAGTCGTAAGTCGTGAGTTATCCATGTTCGTCCGTGCGTCTGTCTAAGGTTGTCAGTACACATGGGTCCAAGGATCTGCACTGTTGAATATTTCTGGAATCCGCCCATGGACACGTCCGCCTCCCATATAACCCAAAAATTGAACCCAAAAATTGATGTTATCCGACCACGGCCACGCCCACCTCCAATACAAGCCTAAAATTGAAAACTCAATAAATACGCTTATATTTAACCAACAGAGATAAAATTTGGCAATTATGTTTTTTAAAACATACCGAAGACATTTTTGCAAAATTGACGTCATCCGCTAACGGACACGCCCACCTCCCATGTTACGCAAAAATTGAAAAATGCATAAGTAAGCTTATGTCTTACAGAGATAAAATTTGGTACGTATGTATTTTATAAAAACAACAAAGATGTTTTAGAAAAATTAACGTCATCCACTTACGGACACGCCTACCTCCGATACTACCCAAAAACTTGAAAACTCCATTTATAAGTCTATGTTTAACCAACAGGGATCAAATTTTGTTTTTATGTCTTTTGTACTGAAACGTAAGATGTGTTCAAAAACTGGGCGTAATTCGTCCATGAACACGCCCACCTCCCATACAACCTACAACAGTGAAAACGCCATATCGGCATTAACATGTGAGCTACATGAATACAACTTGGTATGTGTTCATTTTTCATCAAAATTGAAATGCATATAAGATATGGGCTTCATCCGCCCACGGATACGCCCATTTCCAATACTATTATTGTATTTTGATAAAGCAGGATTAGGGTATTTTATAGTCGGGCTAGACCGACTTTAGACTTTCTTTGCTTGTTATACCCTAAACCTGAAAGGTCAGGGTATATTAACTTTGTGCAAACGTTTGTAACGCATAGAACGAAGCGAGTCCGGTATAGAAAAGTATATATATTCTTGATCAGCGTCACCACGTGAGTCGAGCTATCTATGTCCGTCCGTCCGTCCGTCCGTCCTTCCGTCCGTCCGTCCGTCTGTGTGTTGTCCGTATACACAGGATAAGAAGAAGGAGTTGAGATAATTGAATGAAACTTGGTACACATGGTCACATGTACCCAAGGATCTGCACTATTGAATATTTTTGGAATCCGCCCACGGACACGCCTACCTCCCATACAACGCAAAAATTTAAAACTGCATAACTCAGCTCATAATAAGTCTACAACAATAAAATTTGGTATTTGTGTGTTTTATATCAACACAAAGATGTCATTGAAATGGACATCATCCGCTCACGGACACGCCCACCTCCCATACAACCCAAAAATTGAAAACGCAATAAATAAGCCTCTGTTTAACGTAAAGAGCTAAAATTTGGCACGTATTTTTTTTATAACAAAAACAAGATGGTTTTGAAAAATAGACATCGTCCGCCCACGGACACGCCTACTTCCCATACAACGCGAAAATTGAAAACTGCATAGCTCAGCTCATAATTAGCCTACAACAATAAAATTTGATATGTATGTGTTTCATACCATTACAAATATGCCTTCGGAAAATGGACGTCATCCGATCACGGACACGCCTACCTCCCATACAACCCAAAAATTGAAAACGCAATAAATAAGCATGTGTTTAACCTACAGAGCTAAAATTTGGCACGTATGTTTTTTATGACAAGACAAAGATGGTTTGGAAAAATAAACTTCATCCGCCCTCGAACACGCCCATTTACAATAAATTTTTTTTTTTTTTAAAAGTGGGTTTAGGGTATTTCATAGTCGGCCTAGACCGACTTTAGACTTTCTTTACTTGTTTTTTTTATAAATACATAAAAACAATAGGTTAGGTTGACGTGGCTGGCGGCTTTTATGAGACACACTAGGCCAATTAGGCCCGCTGTGTTACCAGGGTGTTAATTATTTGCCTACTCTATATGAACCAGTTGGAGCTATTAATAAAGCTTAGTAGTCTGTAGACCGAAGATTTTGAGGGACCGTCTAGGTCACTATAAAACCAGTTACCCAGAAGAAAGTGTCGGTTTTTAGCTAGCGAAGGGCATGTGCAGAGAAAATGTGTTGTGGATTCTTCCTCCTCCTCACCTCTACAGCTTCTGCAGAAATCATTATGGAGGATGTTTAATCTTCATTACGAATTAAGCAGTGTGTTGTTAGGACACCGAAAACAATATTTATTTGATCCCTTGTGAGGGATATTAGTTCTATCGAGCGTCAAGTTAAGAGTTGGCCAAACCAGACGCGCCGTGTCGCATGTATTATGTTGGTAGACCATATTATGTTGGTTCTTTTAAGGGATAGCTCATTTGTGAGTAGTTTACATATGGTAAGAGGTATATCAATTATCCTTTTCTCTCGATAAGGTATTGGTAGTTCCAGTTCGAGCTAGTTTATCTGCTTTGCAGTTTCCTGGAAAGTCTCTATGTCCGGGGATCCAGCATAGGAAGATTTTTAGCTGCTCTGCCATTTCATTTAGAGATCTTCAGCAACTAAGAACTGTTTTTGATGTTATTCGAACAGATTCAGGGCTTTCAAAGCGGCTTGACTATCAGATAGAATGCAAATATCCTTACCTGATATTTCATACATCTGAAGCCAAGTAACAGCTTCATGTATAGCATTGACTTTCGCTTAGAAGACTCTCCAGTGTAAAAAAAAGTTTTAGCGTTATGTAGTTAACAGTTTTGGGTGTTGGAGGAAAGAGTTTCCTAGTGCTGGAATGTCCTATTGTACCTCCTCTACATTGAGAGGTGGCTTCCAGACGTATCGCCGTGTTGCCAGCCATCTGTTTTTTATAAAAACAATAACAATTATTTTTATTGTTTTTAATGTTTCTTATATAACTTTATTGTTTTAAAAAAGACTGGCATGAGTTAAACTTAGTGACTTTTTATTATTACATTCTAAAGTAGTGTTAAAAAGAATTGACATGGCTTAATTTATAAATATTTAAGTCGATAATTTATTTTATTAGTAATGTTTCATTTTATTTTTTGCCTTAATTAATTTAATATAAGAAAATGTTTTTATCTACTTATACGAAATAAATTTGACTTATAAAATTTTTCTCTGCTTGAAAGAAAATGTCGAATCGAATCATCAGATTAATTAAGTAAATTTTCTTGAATTAAATTAATCGACTCTGTTGCACAATTTTACAGCCATGTAAGTTTTTTTTAATTAAGTGAACAATTAAGAGTTAATACCTATGTACTCCAAAAATTGCTCCAAAGTATCTGAGTTTCGCTTTGATAAAAAACTATTCCCTTTTCTTCAGCTGTTCTTCATACGTACGACCAGCTCTCTTACCTGAATGTGCTCTAAACGAAAATCGCCTGTTTAAATATTTTCTAATTATGCAATTTTGAACACTTATTTTTCGAAGGAAATTAAAAAAAAAAATCTGCAGGTACAACAACGAATAAGAAACAACAAACAATAACAACTGGCTAGCAAGCAGCAGGCCGAACGCAATATCTAGTGGCTTGGTAGAGGGTAAAATAATTTTCAATATAGGTTACTTAAAGCGTAGCAATAAAATGCTTGGCGAGTTGTTGTATGTATAACATGCAGGAATGACATGTTGTTGTTGCTGCTGACCGCAATGACCTCATGCCGTGTGCTAAGTGGTTATTGCATGTTTAGGTGACAAGAAGTAGCCAGAGCACCGGAATTGCACAGGTACAGCACGTGATGAATTCTAGCAACATTTCGGCCGGCGACACTTTGACGCTAGCTTGCTGCGTTTTCGATGCAACTATTTTTTATTCTTCTATTTAAAAAATAGCATGACTTTTTAAAGTTGGGCCAAAATCAGTGCGCCCAAAAAAGGTTTTAACTATGAAGTTTTTGTGTAAAGGCAGAAGTATTGAGATCAGAGTTGACATAAGGTTCAGACACGGTAGGTCTTCGACTGAGACTCTGGATCAGGGACGGGCACATTTTCGATTTTCGTGACGTCGATACACGTTCTCTAAAAGGATAATTCCAAGGTAACTCGCGTTTCATTCAGAAAGTTTTATGGAGTTAAACTAAACTTTTATTTTTTATTATTACATTAACAAATATAATTGCAGTCTTTATGAAACAAATGGATTTTTATGTTCTAAATTGCTTTTAAAATTCAGTCGTAACATAATATTTACCCATTGAAATAATAATTTGTGTTAGTAACTCGCGTTACCATTTTTGGACAACATCTTCAGAGAGAAAATTTCTTTAAAATTTTTCTGCTAAATTTGTAGGTGTAGTTTTTACATTTTGCATAAATAAAAGCATCTGGATTTCAATAAGTGTAACTTTATTAGAAACATCAATATTAAATCAAAGTATTTAAAATAATCCAAAAATAATGCGTTTACTTGCGTTACAAAGATTTGATAACTCGCATTTCGCTTTCGGTTTTCATATTCAACTAAGGATCATATTCTAGCTCTAATGCTCAAGAATAAAAATTAATAAGGAAACTTAATACTTAATCAAAATTTTATTATAATAAGGAACTTTTTTAGACTGTAATGCACAAAAACTAAAATTATATAACTTATATTTAACATAACTCTCTTGCAATTAATTGAAGTTTTAATACAGATAATGGTATATTGTCATCAGGATTATAATCATCATTCCAGATCGATAAATTTCTTTGCAATAGCAGGTTTTTTCTTAAGCACATGTACACGCAGTTACTAGAATAGGCGTCAAAAACGAACTGTTATGTGAAATCTTAAATTTAACACATGGTGTTCACACCGAACTCGTTAGTTTGTTAGTTGTTACTTGCTATTTTTTTACATGCACTTTGTTTTTGTAAAATTGCCGAACTATCAAACTACCGAGTGACAAAGTAACAACTGACCAATCCTGATAAAGTTTTCGTTAGTTGGTAAAATATGAGCTGTTCCATAGTTGTAAGCATTTTTATCTATTTTCATGCAATTTCAATAACGATTACCAGGCTAACGAAATTAAACATAAAGGTGTGTTCAAAGCTAACAAATTTAACGAAGTAAAAACTAATCAAATAACAAACGAACGAGTTCAGTGTGAATACCCCTAGTAGCTGAATGAAAAGCAATGACAAATTATTCTTATACTGTGTCCAAATTTACATGAAAATACACATAACCTCCTTCTCACGTTCACTATAACTGCCTGCTTCCAGTCAGAAGGCAAGCGTGGAGAACGCAGTGAGAACCAGCCATAGTACTCCTGCACCCAACTATCCACCTCCAAATATTCTGGGGTCACCGGTAGTGGCTCCAGAAAAAACCCGTAGTTCTCGGAGTGGTCACGAAGTACAGGTACCAAAAGGTTTTCTTCGTTCTAGTACGGGTTGCTAGGAACGTGGAGGCTGGAACCGTTCATGTGCGCGACGAGGAAGATAAACAGAGTTTCCAGGCTCTTAGGCAGCAGACTACTAAATCTGCCACCGGAGCTGCCTAGAAACGTTATCGCTTTCAGGACGAGGGTGTAAGTGTATCGAAGTGAAGGTAAGTCGACCGCAGTCGAGGGTACAACAACCACCCATCGCGTATACAGTGAGGTGGTAAGACACCACCTGCAGGTTCTCTCCGACAACGAATCTTTTAGCGTTGTTGATTCGAGAGTATTCACTAAATGTTCCTTCTTGGAATACAGCTGGATCCTCTCCGTTCTAAACATACAGATAGAGGCTTCACAACCATTTCGTAGTCCGAAACGTCATAAAATCCTATCCAACCAAGAATTCATCCTTTCTCTTGTTGGGGGAAAAAAAAAGAGGATGGTACTTGAACAGAACCTTCTAAGAAGTCTTTGGAACAACTTCTTGGTACACATTATAGGCTGTAAAGATAGATGTGACTAACCCTCACGAAGGGAGACTTTGGTAAGTGTCCCTATGAGCCTCATAAGTCCCATTTTTACTATAATAATAAAAGGGTTATTATAAATAATGATGGGTTATAAATACTTTCTCACCCTTTTAATCCCCAGGCCCAAATGGCATGTCAGTAATGCTTCAAAAAATTATTGAAGTGGTAACATACTTGCTCCTGAAAATGCCCACAAACTTTATACGCCCTAACTAGATTTCACACAGAGGGAAAAACCTATGGACTCACTACATAAATTTATATACTCATGGCGTAGTTTTCTGCACACATAAATTTACATATTTCTTGGATTGAGTAAATCTCGAAATCACAAATCATTGAGTTAATAATGCTTTTAAGCGGTGCTATAGTCTATAAAGAATTCTATGTACTTAACACATAAATATGTGTCGTGAATTCATGGATGTATGTGGTGGGTACATTCACACTGTACTCATCACAAAGTGTTGTAAACGGTTTTATTATTATAATTATTATTATTATTATTATTATTATTATTATTATTATTATCATTATTATTATTATTATTATTATTATTATTATTATTATTATTATTATTATTATTATTAGTATTATTATTATTATTATTATTATTATTATTATTATTATTATTATTATTATTATTATTATTATTATTATTATTATTATTATTATTATTATTATTATTATTATTATTATTATTATTATTATTATTATTATTATTATTATTATTATTATTATTATTATTATTATTATTATTATTATTATTATTATTATTATTGTAATTATCATTATTATTATTATTATAATTATTATTATTATTATTATTATTATTATTATTATTATTATTATTATTATTATTATTATTTTTATTAGTATTATTATTATTATTATTATGATTATTATTATTATTATTATTATTATTATTATTATTATTATTATTATTATTATTATTATTATTATTATTATTATTATTATTATTACTATCATTATTATTATTATTATTATTATTATTATTATTATTATTATTATTATTATTATTATTATTATTATTTTTATTATTATTATTATTTTTATTATTATTATTATTATTATTATTATTATTATTATTATTATTATTATTATTATTATTATTATTATTATTATTATTATTATTATGATTATTATTATTATTATTATTATTATTATTATAATAATTATTATTATTATTATTATTATTATTATTATTATTATTATTATTATTATTATTATTATTATTATTTTTATTATTATTATTATTATTATTATTATTATTATTATTATTATTATTATTATTATTATTATTATTATTATTATTAGTATTATTATTATTATTATTATTATTATTATTATTATTATTATTATTATTATTATTATTGTAATTATCATTATTATTATTATTATAATTATTATTATTATTATTATTATTATTATTATTATTATTATTATTATTATTATTATTATTTTTATTAGTATTATTATTATTATTATTATTATTATTATTATTATTATTATTATTATTATTATTATTATTATTATTATTATTATTGTTATTATTATTATTATTATTATTATTATTAAAGTTATAAGGTCGATTAAAAAAAAATTCGAACTTACACAAACAAACGCCGCGATACGGGTCTTCTAATTTAGCCTCTACTTTCACCACTTACTCTCAGAATCGACCTAACTTTTGCTAACCAGAATTTGTTCCATAGTGTAATACATTATAGTACGAGTATGAACTTCAAACATTTTATGAACAGTTTTTTTTCGCCTCCTTAACATTAGATAATTTTTAATTACGCCTTATTAGAAGAAGACCGACGATATGTATTTCCGAGCAAAAAATTAAAATTAATTGACTGAAGTTGGTTTCAGGTACAACTTTATGTCGTTAATAAACTTACCAAGGAACGACTCAAAGCCGTTAAAAAAGATTTGGCCGACCGAATTGTTCTAGAGAATTTTTCATTAAGCGCTGCTATAAATAACTTTAGACGAGACAGAACGAATAGTACTACTGAAATAATTTAATATTCCTAAAGAAATAACCGACTGAAAAGAAAAGATAATGACATTTGGGGCTTGGGATTAAATGCAGTTGATTTTGCGCACGGCTAAATGCAAATTTGGCCGACTGAAGTTCTTTTTAGGTACGACTGAAAGTGAATTGGCTGACTGAAGATTGTTCTGGATATGTCTTGAAATGGAATAGCCGTCTAAAGTTGGTTTTTGGTATGGCTGATGACGAACATGGAAATAAATGGTACGACTGATTTTGATCCGTTCATACTTATTGTACATAAAAATCAACAATTTAAACAAATTTCAATAAAAATTAACAATTTGGACGACTCTAAAAAAGGTGGGGGGTAGCTTACCCCCTTATCTCCGCTAGTTTCGACTCTGCTTAAAATAAAAAAAAAGGCAAAATGGACATTGAAAAAACATAAAAAACACATACTTATATTAAAATTTTTTAATCGAATTGTTCCATTTTTAGCTGACTTTTTCAACATTAAAATCGAATAGTCGCAGCAGTTTACTATCCGAACTTTTTGAAATGTGTTTTTATATTATTTATACTTAATATAAAAATAATTTGAGTAAAAAAAATTTTACAGCAATGTATATTTCGAAATGTTAAGATAGCAAACAAATGCAATTATCCTTTATCTCTTGAATGATTCTACGGCATTTATTCGCACAATTTTGAGTAAGGAAGTATGATCGGAACCTGTGATCACTTCGTTTATTTAAACGTGTTGCATAAGACCTTCATTCGCACAAAAAAAATCTTGCTAAATAATTAGAATACTGTTTGAGCAACTCTCTTCTGGAACTCAAATGTTTTTTTACATCATTCAAGATTTTTAAACAAACTTCCTACACATGTCTACAAAAAATAAAAGGTTACGCATTTTTTAAGGATAAGTATACTGCGTAATTTTACAAAATTTTTTTTTTTTTCTGAAAATTATATATTTTATGCATTTTTTTTATGAACAACGAAATGGAAAATTTTTAACAAATAAATGAAAGCAGACTTTTAAAATATTTCTGTGTCGACAATGAATAACAGCTAAAGACGAGTTAGGTTATTCCTTTCATTGCATTCCTCCAAAAAAAAATACAATAATACGCAAATGTTTATGCTTGTACCTTAAAAATTTAGTGCTTATGGCCCTCAAATCTAAACGACAAAAGGCAGGGTTCCTTGATTTTAGGCAGAAAATTCAATCTTAAAAATGCTCTCCTGAAAACCTGAAAATGAGTTTAGCTGTTATTCCTTGTCGCCACAGATTTGTTGAAATTTTTCCACAAAAAAATAATACAATAAGAAAAATTTCTACAAGCTATAAAGAGTAATGAATTCCTAAAAAATATAAAAAAAAAATTATCTGAAATATTAACAAATGTTAAAAGGGCCAAAAATAGGCAAAAAAAAAAAACTAAAAATGTTATAAAAAAAAGGCAAAATAAAATATTTTATTTGGAATCAGAAACACCCAAGACGTATGATTCTTGTATTCCCGAATTATTATAACGACATACAAAAAACCAAAGTCAACAAAATCTGGGAGCTGGTAATGAGAAAGTGTAAAACTAAAACTAGCTAAACAACTGAATCTAGCATTTTTAAGGTCATGACCATCTTAGAAAGATATATTTTCTTTGAAGGAAAAGGTGCTGGAGCTTTCAGCATTTCAACAGCATTCTCTGACCAAACTAAGAGTGAAAAGACTTTGACTGGACTACTAAATAATAGCTACTAACTACGTACAACTATTTACTAACTACCAACTAATAATAATAACCTACAAATGTTTTACTTCTAACTGATAACCACTAACGACTAACTACTAAATTTTAACTAAAAACAAAAAAAAAAAAAACAAATTGGCCATTTCAGCCCTTGAAAGGACTTTGACCGAGCTTCTTATGATCAATTGTGTTGTGTGTGTTATTAAATGTTTGCACAAAATTGACCGAGAACTGGACCTACATGTTTTATGCCGACTCCGAACGGCTAAAGTTCATGTTCTCAAGAAGCTTTACATGGCATTATTTACTCTGAGTTTGCCATTGTCTGAAAAAACTTTTCGCCGCGACTGGGGTAATTAAACTCTGAGGAAACTAAATTCTAACTACCCACCATTACTACCTGCAAAAGAATAATCCTGTCGAACCTAACTTACAGTCAACACTCAAGATTAGTGCCCAGAGGAACGACTTGTCTACAAAGGCAATTTTTAAGTATGTTAGAACAGTTTGAAAATTTCATAAAAAGCAAAAATATAAAAATAAATAATGTGTGACAATAATTAAATTTTAGTATATAAGGTACGCCTATTCCTCCAAATTGCCTCGGCACACCCCAGATTAATTTTTTATTGTTGGATATAAACAACAATTTCCGCGTAGAGTTTCCGCTGTATATTTCTTATTTTATCAGCATCTGTTTTGAATGAATATCATAATATATTCTCTGATTTAATAAATGCTCGTGTTTATTTTGAAATTTTTATCATTTGCTTTTTGAACTTCAGCTTAACTTATCGGGTTTTGAGGAAACCAGTTTTTTTCTTATAAATTCCATAAAAGAATTTTATCGCTTAAGTTGATTATTTTGAAGAAATTTAATTAATATTGATGTTGAAACTGGAAGGCTTTATGTTAAATTAAACTAGGACTTGCCACCAGAACTTACCAGATTTATTATAAATCCTTTTTTTTCTATTTCATCTATTTAATAGTTTAGTACAATTTTTTTCTTGAATAATGGTGTCAACACAGTCCCTTTTATAAGAAAAAAAACAACAATATATTTGGTTTCTTGGGCTCTTGAAAAAATTAAAAAGCATTTGACCTCGCGTGGTTATTTTAAGCCCTCAACAATTTGCCAACACATCCAAGATTTATGCTGCAATTGTTTGACCTGTAAAACGTTTCCTATTTTTTTTTATTGTAGCTGTTGATGTTGTTGTTATAGTTGTTGTTGCATTGCCAACTCAGTCTTATTGCTATGTTTTATTTTTATTTTATTTGCGTCATAAAATATGTCATAAATTAAAGCCTGCCACTGAGTTGCGTTACAAGTGAACGCTATGCTTGCCAGACTGCGTTAAATAAGTAGCACGCAGAGTTATAGACATGAAAAATCTACAAATACAGGTTTGTGTGTGGGTGTGTGTGTGTGTATGTTGAGCAAAAATATTAGAAAAAAAATAACTACGATAACAACAACAACAGCAGAACATTAAGGTAATGACTTTATTGCTATGGATGAGCCAAGTTATTTTGACTTATTGGAATTATTGTGGAGTAACGCTGTGACATGTTGAGCTATTGTGCAGGTTGTTGTTTTTGTTGTTTGGCAATTCTAGTTGCTGTGCTGTCTGGCTTTGCAATAATGCTACAATAGATGGACATTGTGTAATGTAGGCGCCAGAGTTAATTGCACGACTAATTTATAGAAATTCAATAACGAAGGACAACAATTTAGCGCCAGGATATCGACTAGAGTGAAAGTCAATAAGGCAAAAAGGGTTTAGCTAAGGGTTAATATCTACAGAAACTCAGAAGGTGAGTGAAACTTTCTGTTGAACTTTTGCAGTCAAGGTTAACTGACTGTCACAAGTGCACTGAGAGCTAGAAAAATTATAATTGTTGGTTTTCCAATTATTTCCAACATTTTCTTATTCGAAACAGACAGACGTAGTTTTAACAGACGTAGTTTCGACAAATTTTAATTCAAGCTATCTTTTAAATTTCTTATCACAAATAATTAAAAAAAAAGTAAGAACTGTGCATACATAATGCAGCATTTCCGCCATCATTTTTTCCACTGCTTTTTTGTTTTTTTTTTTTGTTTGTTCACAAACACTACTTTTGTCAGCCTAGTAGTGATAAGCAAATCGCACCCGCTGGTTGACAATTCAACGAAGAAACAGTTAAAAATCAGTGATTGGAACACAATGTTTTTAAGTATTGTACGTAGTTGTCATTATCGTGTTGTTGTAGTTGTTTTTATCGTTGTTGTAGCTACTCACTGCCGCAGCATATGAGTTATCAGCTTAATTATTTAAATGTGCAAATGCTCGAGCACGCACACATACAAACACACATATTGGCGATTATAAATGACTTTTATGCCAAGTTTGACATTTTCTACAAGTGTCGCCGTTGACTGACTTGGCATGCTTTAGCTACCCATATTGTTTGTCATTAATGGATCTAGTGATAGATATATTTGTTTCTAGATATGAATATATTTTTTTGCTGTTTTTAACAGCTATTTTTTTAACACAACTCATGAGCTTTTTTTTAAAAATTCTATTGTTTGTCTTATCAGGGCATGTTATTAGTTTTCTGTTAAACTTAGATGCTTTTTACTGTTTCACTAGATAATTCTTTTTTAACGTATAGAAAAGGGAATAATTATTAAATAATTTCAATGTGGATAGACATATTTTTGTCGATTTAAGCATATTTCATATATTTCTAGACTTGTATTCTTCCAGTGTTGAAACCGATCAAACTGATCAAAAAATTATCTGAAAATATACATTGAATAATACAACGTGAGCCCCCAATATCTGTCGAACCTAACTTTTCAAATAAAAAACTATCAAGCTAAAAATTTATTTTTGGACTCTTTGCTTACAATATTCGTATTTTTGTTCAAATCTTTCTCCTTTTATTTTCTTCACTAGCTTCAAACGTTTTGGGAAACTTGACCAAGCGGCAAGGACGACTTCTTCTGGTATTGGTTCGCAAATTCACTGCAATCGGAATTTGAATTTTTTGCAGTTTAATATTTTTAAATTGTTGAGTTTCTTCATTATGCATCCTTAAAAATCTAATGGATTCAGATGCGGAGGAGATAATAGAGAGAATATTTTGTTCTCACCTGCCCCGAACAGTTCTCGCTCTGTGAGCCGTAGCAAAGTCTTCATTATGACTCATTGTCAAGATTATCGGGGGCATGATGCATAAAATGGCTGATCAGGATTTCATCCAAATAATGTTTTACAAAGACTTTAATAGCATTTTTAATAAAAAGAAGAGGGACTTTGCCTTATGCAGATACTTTACGCTTTGACCGATATAGTGCCTTGATATCTTTTATTGACTTTTTTATTTGCAGGAATGTCTCACATATTCGTAGCATGTGGCTTTTTTTGCAGAAAAAAAAATATTCTCATCAGAGAACAATATACTGCAACTTCCGCTGAAGGAGAAGATCACACTTTAATAACACACTCAATACAATTGATCGTTAGAAGCTCAGTCAAAGTCCTTTCAAGGGCTGAAATGGCCAAATTTGTTTTTTGTTTAATACCTTTTTAACGCTCCGTGAGACCATAAATTCTCTTTTTTTGTTAGGCTTCATCTTTCAGTTTTTGTTTTGTATGCTTTTTTTTTTGAGTAAAATAAGATCTGTTTTTTTACCTCTTTTTCTTCCAAAATAATATACAACTACAATGAACGGGATGCGATCAAGCATACCGACAATTACGTTACATTTTAATCTACTTATCCTAGGCGTCAACCTTACCATCACGTATTCACCGGCAAGGCGCGCCGCTGCGGGCAGCAATAAGATCGACCTTGCTACTAGCAGATGACGCTTACCAGTGGACGCATCGCCAATATGATGGTTACCACCACCGTGGCCTTCACGATAGGCTTGCCAATATCACCACCAGCAACAATGCCGACCATAGCACAATTGGCAGAGGGCACAAACTTCTTGGCGCTTTACGCCGGTTTTGGTGTCGGGATTGTGAGAAATGACTGTGACATAGGCTACCAGAGGTACGAGACAAACAGCAATGATCGCCATACCAAAAAAAAAAGAAACAGTTTCGGTATTATCGTAAGTTTAGACTTAGTATTTCGTTTAAGTGTTAACCTCTTCTACTTTGTCACTTTGGTCCGATTGTTTTGTTCATTTTGCACGTATTTTTATTGATCTTCCAAAAATTAAAAAAATAAATGAATAACACTCAATTATGGACTACTTATCGATGCCAAAACAAAGAAAAAGTTAAATAGTTAGTATGATTAAATGAGCAAGCAAAAAGAAACAAGCAAAATTTCAAATTTTTTTGATCATTTCGTTGAGTTTGATAGGTTGAGTTCATTAACTTAGTTGAAAAGAAGGCGATGCAAATGCACTTTCCATTGGTGCCACTTTCGTCTCTGCCCGATATATAGTTTGCGAGCTACAGTCAGTTTAACTACTAATTTCAAATTAAAATTAAGAGCCCGATTTTTAAAAAATCGTATGGTTATTATATTTCACGCTGAGCACATGTCCTTTCCTCTCGTCTCTGTCTGATATTTAGTTTGCGAGCTACACTTTCGTCTATGTTCGATGTATAGTTTGCGAACTACACTCGCTAGTGCTAGTGGGATGTGGAATCCAAATTAATTTGCATTAAAAACAAAAATTAAAATTTTACGCCATCTATTGGATAAAAGCATAAAACGAAATATGATCCAACTCGTTTTTTTTCATAAGAGTTAAATATAACCGGATCACAGAACCATTTCGTTAAATTTGACAGTTTGAGTTCATTGACTGAGTTGAAAAGAGATTCATGACCTCTGGTTTCAAAATAGTATACTAGAACAGTAGTGAATACATAAACCCAATGCGAACTAATGCTTACAATGCTGCCAAAGCGAACCAATCAGTTCGTGCAAAACCAAAGCAAACAAGCATAAACAACGAAAGAAAACCAAAGAAAGCAGCAGGCACATAAGCAGCTGATGATTGATTTTCTTATATAAAAACATGCATTTTTCTTCATATATTTTACTATTTTGTGACTTTAATATAATAGTGACAAAATCCAAAGTAAGATATTCATTCAGCGCAGGATATATCTGATATTTAAGTATATAAATAGTCTTTGACCAAAGAGTATTAAAGGCTGTAGGTATACCCTAAAGTATTCGCCAAAAAGTTGCCTAATGACCTTGAAAAAATCTGTTAAAACGACCCCATACAAACCGCGCTGTAAGACGTAATTCTACGTCAAAAAACAAATTGGCCATTTCAGCCTTTGAAAGGACTTTGACCGAGCTTCTTATGATCAATTGTGTTGTGTGTGTTATTAAATGTTTGCACACAATTAAACGAGAACTGGCCCTATATGTTTTATGCCGACTCCGAACGGCTAAAGTTCATGTTCTCAAGAAGCTTTACATGGTGTTATTTACTCTGTGAGGTTTGCCATTGTCTGCAGAGAGGTGGTGACCGATCAGAAAAATTTTTTTATTGAAAAAACTTTTCACTGCGACTGGGGATCGAACTTGGGCTCCGAGTGTGCTAAGCCACATACTTAACCTGCACGCCACGGTCACCACAAATCGCCATACCGTTCAACCCAAAAATTGAAAACTACATAAATAAGCTTATGTTTGACCTACAGATATAAAATTTGGAACGTATGTATTAATGTATCTTATATTAAAAAAAAGTCATAAAAAAAGCTGCCATCCGCTCTAGTAATGTGCCAATATGCACAAAAACAGATGCGGATCCGTTTCAATTCCGTTAAGAGTCCGTTAACCTGGAATTATTTTTTTTAATGTTTCGACGGATCCGTTTCGAACCTTTTATAAGTCCGTCAACGCGGAATCCATTTTGTTATGTTTTGACGGACGCGTTTTGAGCTCGTTATGAATTCGCATTATTTGACTAGAATCGTTGTGAATTCGCATTATATTCAACTGTGAATAGTGAATTATATTATAAAGACTAGTTCGTTGTGAATTCACATTATTAAAAAAAAGAATCCGTCTCGAATGGATAAAACGATTCAGAAACGGATTCGTATATCAAGACCGTTCCGAGTTCGAGATGAATCCGATAAATTATAAAAAGCGATTCGAGTTTTTGAAAGGAATTTCATTCGGAAACGGATCAGTTTCGGATCCGAAAAGAAGGTGATTTTAAAGTTGACATTTTTTTAAGTTTTTGACAGATTGCACACAGAAAATGACGAGTTGCTTAGAAAAAGTAGAATATTTTTGTGTATTAAAATTTGAAATCGAAAATTAAGTTGTGGAAAAATCGACTGCTATAATAGAGTCGATATTTGAAAAAGTCGAGTTTTTCATTTGTCTATTAGTGAGGCTGTATGTGTTAAAATATAAGGTGTAGTGCAGATCATAGTTGGGTTAAACTGACTTAAGAGTTTCCTTACATATTTATACCCTAAACCTGAAAGGTCAGGGTATATTAACTTTGTGCAAACGTTTGTAACGCATAGAACGAAGCGAGTCCGGTATAGAAAAGTATATATATTCTTGATAAGGGTCACCTCGTGAGTCGAGTTGTCCATGTCCGTCCGTCTGTGTGTTGTCCGTAAACACAGGATAAGAAGCAGGAGTTGAGATAATTAGATGAAACTTGGTACATATGGTCATATGGACCCAAGGATCTGTACTATTGAATATTTATGGAATGCGCCCACGGACACGCCTACCTCCCATACAACGCAAAAGTAAAAACTGTGTAAAATAGCTCATAGTTAACCTACAACAATAAAATTGTATATATATGTTTCTTATATCAAAATAAATATAACCTTGAAAAACTGGTGTTATCCGCCCACGGACACGCCCACCTCCCATACAATGCAAACATTCAAAAAGGAATAAATAAGCATCTGTTTAACCCTCAGAGATGAAATTTGGTACAAATGTTTTTTATGAAAAAATAAAGATGGTTTTGAAAAATGAACGTCATCCGCCCACGGACACGTCTACTTCCGATACAACCCAAAAAGTTTAAAACCCAATAAATTAGGTTATGTTTGTCATAGAGAGATCAAATTTGGTATGTATGTATTTTATACCAAAACTAAGGTGTGTTTAAAAATTGGGAGTAATCCGTCGATGAACACGCCCACCTCCGATAGCGAATGCACAATAAAGGCATTAACTGTGAGCTACAGGAATAAAACTTGGTATGTGAGAGGTTTATGATATTTCATAGTCGGCATAGACCGACTTTAGACTTTCTTTACTTGTTTTTTACTGTACAATAATTATGAACGTTTCGATGAAAGTAAGTCGAACAATTTTTGCGCATTTTCACTACCGGCCATAACAAAAACCAACGTAATTCGGCTATTTGATTTAAGTCATACCCAAAACTATCTTCAGCCAGGCAATCCACTTTCAAGCGTACCTTAAATTAACTTCATTCGGCCAAATTTGCATTAAGCCATGTGCAAAACTAACTGTATTTAATACAAAAAATCACATGTAGCTAGTCTATTTTTTCAGTTGATCGTTTCTTTAGCAATACTAAATTATTTCAGTCGTACTATTCGTTCAGTCTCTCAGATCAATTAAGTCTGTCAAATTTTTTTCACAACTTTTAGTCGTTCCTTAAACCAATTTCTGTCGATTAATTTTTAATATTTCGCTCAGAAAAACATATACCGTGAGCAACAAAACTGTTCGTAAAAAAATCATATTTTTATATTTTGACTTATTTTTTATTGAAGGACACAAAAATTTATACATGAACTTTTTGAAAACTTAACCCAGATATGCCGACGGGCTCGTTGTTACAGTCTGATCAGTGTACCTGTGTAAATATGTCTGATAAATCAGTATCTACTCTGATGAATGCCTACGATAAACAAGTAAGTCCACTTTTATTTTTTGTTAAAATTTACTCAGCCAAATTAATGATATAAATTTTTAAGCTGCTCAGAATTAATAATTACTTTTATGAGTTGCTAGTTGAATAAAATTAATTTTGCCAAAAAGTTATATCTAACTTTATTCTATAAAAATGCTTGTCATCGCATTGTTTCTAACTATGTTATCATTTAAGCCTCTTAGTTTCAAGACGTTGTCATAGAACTAGCACAGATCAGCATAAATTACTTGCTTTATTTAACAACTCTAAGCTTCTTGATTTCTTTAAAATAATATAAATTCTATTAGTTTCAAAAATAAATATACATGAAATTATGAAATGACCTTTAGTTTTATAAAGACAAAAAGACATAAGTGCTTAAAAAATAAATATTAATGCACTCAAGTTGCTCAATAGTATCCTACTGTCGCCAAGGCACTTAAAAGCTTTTTACTCTCCTTCATCTCACTTGTTCTACCCAACCTTTGTATTCACATAAATTTAAAAAAAAGAAGAAAAAAAAAACTATGCGCCACGCATGCGCTCTAAAACTTGGCCTCAACTTATTGTGGAACCGCGTGCCATAGTGTTGTCACAACACCGTGTGGCCACTTTATTTAGCTTGAATGCTGCACAAGACAGGCGACAAAGGCGGTCAGATCAAAGTGCGCTGGCGGCACACAGACAAAATAACGAGCTAAAAGAAAACAAATCAATAGCTGAGCAGTTGAGGGCTTTAAGCCCGGCTTGAAATTCGATTGGATTGGAATAAGGAAAAATACAAAAAATTGGTATTTTTAAAATTAAAACAAAAAACAAAAACAATAACAATAAAGACACATATTAAAACTTAAAAACTCTTCCGGTGAGATTTTTCTCCATTTGAAATGATGTAAAGAAAAAAATACCAGTTTATAAGCGAGATGGATGAAATTATTATGTGAAGTTCATTAAAACTTTTTGTTATCACAGCAAAAATTCGAATAAAAAAATAATTTTGATATAAGCCACATATATTTGTGGTTGAAAAGAAAACAACATAACAAATAATAATTATAATGATAATTATCATTAAAGTACCGGTTTAATTAAAAAAAGTAATTCTTACCAAAGAAGTTTGTCGCTTAAGTCTTTTGTTTTAAATATGAATTAATTGCTTCCACTAATGCATTTTATCGTTCAATATAGCGGAAAAGTAAGTAATAAAAATTAACGAAAAAATACCGAAAATTAACGGAAATTATTTGTTCTTTGTAAAGATTAAAATATATATTAGATGATTATTCAAAACATGAAAATATTAATAAAATATAAATGCTAACGATTGAAAAACTGCTTGTTAAAAGAAATAATTCCATTTGCTCTTATTGTTGTTTGTTTTTATTCTTATTTATAACATTTCTTAAAATTTGTTTGTTTTCTACAGCATTCGTTTGCTTCTTTGATATTTAAACAGCAATTTTGATTAAAATTAAAATAGATGGAAAAAAATAGTTAATATTCTTGAAAAAACTGTTTCGCATAAAACATACAAATTTATAACTAACTTCCATAACAAATTTATAAGCAAAAACTTCCATAAAAAGTTAAACACATCGAGATAAAACCAAAAACATACAAAACGGCAATCATGTCACATAAAAAAATTTTACTGCGTGTTTTTTGCAAATAAAATTTTTATTTTAAACGTAGATTTTATTTATAACAATTTCTATGCCCATATAAACCAACATAGTTTTGTTGTTGTTGTTGTTGTTGTTGTTATTTCGGCACGATTCCCTATACATTTTTGTGCAGTCTCGCAGTGATTTATAGCCGGTTTGTTTTTTTTTTTGTTTTTGTTTAAATTTACAATCATAAATTTTAATTTGTCTCATACATTTTTAATGACTTGTGTTGATGTTTTTATTTTTTCTTTCTTCTGTTTTTTTTTTTTGTTTCTAATCTAATCGGTGCATACCTTTTTTAAGCACTCTTAAGCATTAACATTTTAGCACCAACGTAATCAGCGAAGCATATATTTACAACAATTTCGCTTTTATTGTATAAATTTTGTATTAATTGGTAAGTGTGAAAAGGCTTAAATATTCTGCTGAACAGTAAAAGCTATAGAAACGAAAGACTTAAGCGAGCAACTTAGAATATATTTTAACATTTCTTCTGCTCGATTTAATTAGTTTTGCATATTTTTATGATTTACATTAATAATTATGTTGCTTGAACATGCTATTTAGCATAATATAGAATTTTTAAACAAAACAGTGCAAAATTTATACATTTTTCATACCAATATACATTGGAAGTATCTGTTTGGTAAGTTTTTTATTTGTATTGCATCTTTTTCTTTAAATACGTAAATCAAAATATGCCACAAAAGAATCTATAAAACATTCTCTGGCTTTAGCTGGATTTTTTTATTTTCAAAAGTTTATTTTTAAATGCTTTATGTATGATATTTTTCTTGTTCATTTACGAATTAAAGTATTATTTATGATAATTTTACTTACAAATTTAAAAAAACACTAAATTTTATTTAATTATGCATATGTATTATGCATATGTTTTTAACATAATGTAATGAAATTCCAAATTCGAAGACAAAAGTTTATTAATGAAAAAATATCAAGAGTAAAACTCATACTTTTTGATAAGACTTTATATGTGGTTCAGTGAGTTGTTTTATGATTTTGAATTGATTTACAACATCAATCAAAATAGATTTAATTCAGTTACCGTGTGAACTTTGAACCATTTTAAATATTTGTTAATGGATTTCTTTTAAATTTACGTTATTGAAATTTAATTTTTCCACCATTAAAATATTTAATGTTAGCAAGTAGTAATAATTTAAACTGAAAATTCAGAAAGAATATTTAATATCAAATTAAAATTAAAGCAACTTTCTTTATTTTAACAACAAAAAAAAAAAAAACACAAATAACATTTAAGTCAGTCCCTGTAAGCACAAGAATCTTTTATGACTCTTCAAATTCATATCTATGAGTCTTAGCGCTCATAATGAGCTCATTTAAGACTGTGATCTAAACGTGTTTCCATGAAGACACATATATCGAAATTCGAAATATGACTCTTACAAGAGTGTAAAATAAATGAATTTTGTGTATTTTAGAGTTTTTAATTTATTTCAATCAGAATTATTAGTATTTTTGAAGCCTTCTAAGAGTCATATTTCAGAGTTTTATATCATTTATATTTAGCATAATGCCAAAAAATAACTTTTTGTAACTTTAAGATACAAATGTATGACTGCACTCATTAAAGAGAGTATATATTGGGCTTCATTTCGTAGTACTCCAAAAAAACCTTGCATACAGGGTGCTTGGTAACTAAGTGTTTGGTGAAGTGAATCTCTTTTTTTTTTGAGATGTTGTGTTTTTAATATTTTTATCCATTATCCATTTCCACATAAAAAACAAAAAAAAAAAAAAAACAAATTGGCCATTTCAGCCCTAGAAAGGACTTTGATCGAGCTTCTAATGATCAATTGTGTTGTATGTGTTATTAAATGTTTGCACACAATTGACCGAGAACTGGACCTACATGTTTTATGCCGACTCCGAACGGCTAAAGTTCATATTCTCAAGAAGCTTTACATGGCATTTTTTACTCTCTGAGGTTTGCCATTGTCTGCAGAGAGGTGGTGACCGATCAGAAAAATTTTTTATTGAAAAAAACTTTGCGCCGCGGCTGGGGATCGAACCCGGGCTCCGAGCATGCTAAGCCACACACTTAACCTGCATGCCACGGCCACCATCCCTTTCCACATATCTGGTGGAAAATCAAACATTTTAGAATTTAAGATAGAAATATTTTTAACGGAATAATACTTTATAGTGCAGGACTTGAAATACAAATTTTTAAAATAGTTGCTTTCAAAACTTCAAGAAAATTGCACTTTTATATATAAAATGCCACGAATATATGAAGGAATCAGAAAAAGGTCGTCTAAGAAACATTTGTTTAGCTAATGTATATCTAAATTTTCACCGAGTGGCTTTATAATATTTGCAATGGTTTTGCAGAAGAATGAGCTTCAAAAAGTTCAGTACAAAAAAGTCTATTTTTTACCCTTTTTCTGCATCAAATGCCAACCTAGCCGTTCCATGCTATTCTATGGCCATAAAATCATCCATTTTGGTGCAAATGTTCCATGGAACTCATTAATATGCCAATTGCCCACCTGTGATCTCAGATAATCCCACTGCATCCGATTGGCTATAGAATCATCCATTTTGGTCCAAATGTTCCATGGAACCCATAAATGTGCCAATGACCCACCTGTGACCTGAGATAATCATTTTGTGTCTCTTTATTATCGGTTCAGGCTTAAAGTACGTGAATACTATTCACGTGAACCACGTGAATGCGAACTTCACGTGTAGGTCGTAAATAAAATACACGTGTAGTTGAGGTTCGTGTTTCAAAACACTATCTACACGGAGTTCGAACGTCCATGAACACGTGTAGTTCGAAACACGTGTTTGAGCTGAAGCTCTTATACGAACCAATCAGTTCGTGCAAAATAAAAACAATACAAGCATAAACAACAAAACAAAAACAAAGAAAGCAGCAGGCACAGCAGGTACATTATAAGCAGCTGATGATCGACTTTCTTATATAAAAACATGCATTTTTCTTCTTATATTTTACTATTTTGTGACTTTCATATAATAGTGAATAAATCCAAAATTAGTTATTCATTCAGCGCAGGATATATCTGATATTTTAGTATATATATTATCTTTGAACGATAAGTATTAAAGGCTGTAGGTATACCCTAAAGTATTAGCCAAAAACGTTGCATGACCTTAATAAAACCTGTTAAAACGACCCCATACAAGCCGCGCTGTAAGACGTAATTCTACGTCAAAAATATTAAAGTAGACAGGTTGATGATGTCTATTCATTTTTTAATAACAAAATAAAAGCGAATTTTTGCAATGAAAAAAGGAAATGAGGATATGTCTCATAACAAGGAAATATATACTAGGTGTCAACAAATCAAGGAGCGTTCAAATACATGCATACAAAATATCTTCAATTTGGTGAAAAATGACTCAACTAACAAGAAATTTAACGACGGCTTAAAAATTGGTGAAAAAATACTTTAACTGCAATGCAAAATGGAATGTACAGGAATGCATGGAACGTTTTGCTCAAATTGAAGACATAACTCATAACAAAGTCGAGAGAGAGCAAGTTCTTATTTTTCAAGCAGATCAGGAGAGAAAAAACCAATTAGCTTAGAATATTTATTTAATGAAATTTCAAATATCGAAAAGGAAAATACATCTTAAAATCCCTAAAATAGAGTATAAGTTTTCTGGGCAAAAACCTTTGAGTGTGTAAAATTAAAGCGTAGAAAATGACTCACGAGAGAAACTTATAATTTACGAAAGAAAGAAATTTGATTTATCGTAAAGCAGATTATTTTTTTAAAACACTCGTAAAACATTTTTTTTTTTGTAAATAACTCTTTTATTTAAAAATCATTTTTTACAAAAAAAGTTGTTGAAAAGGTGATGAAGCATTCTTTTTGCTCGCCAAATAAATTTAGTAAGAAACAGCTGCAGAAGTTGTCACTTTTTCCAATTTTTTAAAAGAATCAGCATTTTTGCCAACCAAAAGTCAAAATTGACAGTTAAAATGGCGTACCAAAATATGGACTTGGCAGTCAATTTTCAACTTTTATTTCTTTTTTTTATACAAATTGGTTCGTTTAAATATTCAAATTAAGTTTTATCGGAAGTTACCTTTAAACCCCTTCTAAATTACCAAAAATAAATTGACAGCCAAGTCCCTGAACAAACATGGCTACAATTATACTTCTTTACCATCTTCAACATTAAAAAAACTTTTTCCACAAAACTCTGTTTTGGCATCATGCTATTTATATTTGACAAAAAGTATGATGCTTTGTGAGAAAATGTTTGGATTCTTTTAAGAGTCTTTTATAAGAATAAAAATTGATGAGCTCATAAAATGCGTCTATTAGAGTCTTATATGAGCATGTTCCCTTCCCTAGAAGGATTATCCGATCTGAGTTCGACAAGTTCCAAAACACTAGCTCTAGACAATTATTGTTTATTAACATTATTATGAAATTTATAAATTTTGTTTCTTACGTCATTTTTAACTCACGGTATCATTGAAATGAAATCCAAAAGCTATACTTCTCCGTAGCAAAATCAACAACCAAAAAATGTTTCACAAAAATGCATAAACTACCTTTGTACACCGGCAAATGACTCTGAATCTTACTATCGGGCTTTGCATAATTCCTCCTCAAAATTATGACTTAAAAAGGAGTTTGAATAATCAAGATAGCACTCAATATTGAATAATAAAATAATCTTAAAGGACTCAAAATTAGGACCAACAATAAATCTTTGCGATTTAATCCTTTATTTAATTGGTTTCCTTTCTAAGTCATAATTATGATACTCAGTAAGGTTTGCCATGTCACTATGAACAGACTAACAACAGAACAGCGCTTGAAAGCCATTGAATTTTATTATCAAAATTCGTGCTCTGTGAGAAATTTGAAAATTGTCTTTAGTGACGAAGCTCATTTTTGGCCATATGGATCATTTACCGGCGGTATCATTGGACTATGCTTTTTAAAAATAATGAAAATCGCAACGTTGCAGTCAATGGAGCAAGGCACCGTGTGATGATAACCGACTTTTATTACCCAAAATGGAAGAATTGGATTAAGTTGACATGTGACTAGGGATTCCAGTCCTGGGACTGATTTCGAATTTACGGGATTGTTAGTTAGAAATGCTGGAATTCCGAGATTAGTCCCGGGATTTGGAAAACAGAGAAAACAAATTTTTTCAATAAATAAATAAATTCATATGTTTGGTTGGAGAGTCAAGATATTATTATTTTTTGTTTTTTGTTTTTGATGCTTGCTGAAATATATTTTTATTTATATATTAGCAGTTATTAGTACGTAAGATATATTAATTGAATTAATTTAATTCTTTTGCGTTCAATAAAGTAGTATATATGTATCATACTCGAACAATGAAAAAGAAAAAAAACAATAGTTTAACATAAATCTCAAATATTAAAAATTAGTTTCTTAAATTAAATTAATTAGGATAATAATACCAACCAGGCATTAGCGCAACCAAAGGGAGGGTTTCGGGGTTTAAACCCCCTCCCCAAAAATTATTGTAGTACCTAGTAAAATAGGATTAAATCAAACTGATTCATATGAAAAGCAATCACACATCTTATCAAATGAGTGAAAACCACAAATGTATATTTCAAATCGATAATCTACTAAATTTTATGTATTTGTTTTTCCTTCAGACTGATACTGACCACTTGAGGGGTTCGATTTGAGTTGTCTTTTCAACTTCTGGCTTGGAACCCACTAAAACGACTTGAAATATTTGGATGAAAATTAGTTCAAAAGTAATATAAAATAAGAAAGCCTGAATTTGAGGAAGAGCGGTCGAATCCCTAGCCAGCGAAATGTTCAAAGGAATTTCTTCAAAAAGTGTTATGTTTCGTTCTTTTTTTATAATTATTTTTTAAAACACAAATTAACCCAAGCTCTGCAAGAATTAAGTTTATAGTGAAGTCATGTGATTCAGTAAAAAAACTAATTCCGATTGACTTCCGAAACTGAAGCAAAAATTTATAATTTTCCATCGTATATTCCCGTATCTATTTCATTAACATTTCTTGACGATATGAAAGTTAATTTAAGTGGAAATTTCATCGGTTATTTTGGTGGCAAAAGACTCAAACGATTTTTTCATACTTAGGCTCTTGGTTTTTCATTCCAAGGTGTCAAATATTGTGTACTCACCAAAGTACCAATTTTAAGGCTTGCCCCAATTGGTTATTTTTACAACGAGAATTTATTGTAAAAACATGGTGTGAGAAATTTTTACGTAATTAAACGAGGTCATATAAGTCACGCTTTTCATGGAAGTAGTTCGTTATATACAAAAAGAAAGAATTTCTTGGTGGCAGAAGTATTTTGACGTGTATGCAAATAACGGTTTGGTAAGTAAAATCGGAGTTTTAAATAAATATTCAACTTTATTCAAATGTATTTGTTTACTTTAGTTATAATTTTATAAAAAAATAGGGAAAAAGTCATAACTAAGCTTTGAAATGAGATGTGAAATCGTGGAGAAGCATAATTGTGGTATTTCTGTCAAGGAAATATCCTCCGAGATACAGGTATCAAGGCAAACTGTTTGCTATCAAATAAATTAGCTTAAAAAAAAAATTCAGTAAAAAATTTGCCACGTTCGAGCAGAAAACAACACGTAAAGAAGACCATCAAATTATACGAGAGTTCTCAAAGAACACTGGCCTAACACCGAAAAGCCATGAATAACAACTGAAAATTTTTTCTTAGAATTTAGTTAGCAAACGCACAATTCACAGACGTTTAAAAGAATTCCAATTCAGTACATATTCCGTAAGAAAAATACCGTATGTAACCCCGGCAAATAAAATCAAACGACTCCAATTTGCCAAATATTTTTTTTTGTAAGACTGTGAGCTTTTGAAACCGAGTTTTGTGTAAGTACTTTTGAGTATCACGGATCACCTCAAAAGAGATTTGTCCGAATTCCAAAGAATTCACGCAAAGAAATTGTTCCAGTCTTGCAAGCAAATCGACATGGCGGCGGATCGGTTATGTTCTGGTGCTGCATTTCCTCTTGTGGTCATGGAGATTTGGTTCCAATAGTTCCAATAGGAACGATGAACCAATACAAATATTTGGATGTCTTAAATGATCACGTATTTCCATTTTGTGACAAAGTTATTGGTGAATCATTTATTTTACAACAAGATAATGCAGCATGTCACAATAGTAAGTTCATTATTAACTTTTTGAATCGAACTGGCGCGCCAGTGCCATAGCGTAGAAGTTTTAAACTGGCCGACCCAAAGTCCTGATTTAAACGTTATTGAAAATTTGTGGGCCTGTATTGAAGGAAAACGAAGCGTTTGCTTGACTCGCACCAGGAAAGAGACTATATCTGAAATAAAAAGTCTATGGGAGCAAATTCCGGTAGATATTTTGAAAAACTTAGTGGAATCAGTCTCAAAATGTCTTCAAAAAGTAATACAAGCTAATGGCGGATATATTTTTTATTAAGTTTTAAGTTTTTGTCATAAATTTTCTTATCTATAAGTTGATTTTAGTGTAAAACAGAACTTTCAAAATAGTAATGCCCTCTTTGAAATTTAATTTTTATCTAGAATATTTTCTTTATAAGTTATTTTAAAGAAAAATCACCCATTTCTGGTAAGATTTTAACCAAATACAAAAATTTTGATTTGCATTTTCTAAACTATTTTAAAAACTGAAAATATTTGCTTTTTCTTTTCGTCAAAATAATTATGCCGACTACTATACAACTGAAAACAATTTTTGAAGTATTTTATAATACCAATTAAATACTATTCATAAAAACTTAGCTTAAATTTAAAATATGAATGTTTTTTAATGGGTTGGGTCTGTTTGAAAATGCATTTTGTTTTTGCCTTATGACACTGTACAATATGTCCAGAATATTCTCCCTAAAGCATAGCACTCTGTTCGGCTTCACGTGAAATTCCACTCAAATCTCCATACAAAAAATGACAGCTGTGAAACATGCGTGAATATTTCACAACTTTTTCATCAAAGCTGTACTATGCTTTGCTGCGGAAAATCTAGTACTATATTCCGCAACATGCATCTAGCAACATTATTTTCACCGCAATTTAATTGAACCGACCATTTATTTTGCCGTGAAAAGTGACTGTTGTCATTAAATTTAAGAAAAAAGTGCAAGCAAATTAACAAAGTTTATTGAAATTATATTTTTTGTACTATTTCTAAAGTTTTGCAATTAATAATTGCAGTTGTTGGAAATTGTAAATACGGATGCATCTTTCCCCGGTGTTGGCGGTTGCAAGACTTCGCAGCTTGCAGGCTGCCATACACCAACGACTTGTCCTACTCTACAACTAAGCACATCATTTATATACATACTCGTATAAATATTTATTTTGTATTTATATCATCATAAATACTTAAAATTAGAGAATGTAAATGATTTTCTGTTTTCTTTTAATAAAATCTAGCTGTTTATTTACTTCTTGTTGAAATCAGCTTGTTGAATCAGCTGTTCGTTCGCAACAAAACTTCTGTCAAAATTTTCACGCAACAAATAAATGGATGTTGCCAGCGAAATTTCACGCGAACGAGCATAAGCTTAAAGCCTAGTACTATGCTCGATTGCGTGAAATTTCACTAGCAACAGCCATTTATTTGTTGCGTGAAAATTTTGACAGATATTTTGTTGCGAACGAACAGCTGATGATCAGCTTACAAATTTCGACAAGATGTAAATAAACAGCCACAATTTATTAGAGGAAAAGCAGAAAATCATTTAAGTTCTTTAAATGCAAAATAAATCTTTATACAAGTATGCATGTCCTTTGTTGTGGAGCAGAACAAGTCATTAGTTTATGGCAGTCTCCAAGCTGCAAAGTTTTGCGACCACCAACACCGCGGAAAGGTGCACCCGTGTTTACACTTTCCAACAACTGCAGTTATTAATTGCAAAACTTTAGAAATAGTACAAAAATATAATTTCAATAAAAAACATTGCTCTTTTGTTTGCTCTTTTTCTTAAATGAAATGGCAACTGTCTCTTTTCACGGCAAAATAAATGGTCGGTTCAATTAAATTGCCGTGAAAAAAATGTTGCTAGATGCATGTTGCGGAATATAGTACTAGATTTTCCGCAGCGAAGCATAGTACAGCTTTGACGAAAAAGTTGTGAAATGTTCACGCTTGTTTCACAGCTGTCATTTTTTGTATGGAGATTTGAGTGGAATTTCACGTGAAGCCGAACATAGTACTATGCTTAAAGCTTAAATTAACACTTATTTTTTCAAATTGGTTGTTATGATTTCCCAAAAAGTTATAACCAATCTGGGTAAAATATGGAAACCTTCTTCAAGATACATTATCTAGTGCTTGAAATATTTAGATCGTATATTAACAAAAAATAGTTATCATATTCTTTGATTGCACCTTCGAAACCCACCTAGCCCATTAACTAAACCCATTAACAGCCAAGAGTTAAAACTTATTGCTGTGATATGAAGCCTTTGTAAAATGGATTTTATATATAAGTGCGAAATTTGATAAAACCCCCCCAAAAATAAAACCTAGTTGCGCACCTGCAACCAGGTTTTGTATTTAATAAAGTGAAGTATTAAAAAAGGAGAAAATTAGAATGATAGAATAGTAGAAACGAGAGCATAAGAAAAATGTTTGCTTGAAGTTTCGTGCATTTGATCTTTAAACCTAGGCAAAGAGTTTCAGAATCTAATGGTGCTTATAAAAAAACGTTTTGAAGAGTTTAGATATTTAAATCAAAGAATTGTTAGATTTAAGCTTCTAAATGAAAAAAGCTTAAAAAAAATAGTTGGAGATTTTTGAGTGTATGAGCTATATATATAATTTCTTGCTTCTAAGTAATTTTCTAAATTGCATCCAAGAATACGGTTTCTTAGACCAGTTATCTTCTAAGTCCGTTAATATAACGG
Organism: Tetanocera ferruginea; assembly: GCA_958299015.1. Lineage (NCBI taxonomy): Eukaryota > Metazoa > Arthropoda > Insecta > Diptera > Sciomyzidae > Tetanocera > Tetanocera ferruginea. Next base: position 54,488,552 of record OY282642.1, on the reverse strand, counting down.
GCCGCATAATTGAACGCCATTTGATGTTTATATAACGAATTCGAATCTAGATTACTAAACACCACTTCAAAATAATTTATAAAAAGCATAATCAACTGTATTACTAGTTTGCGACGTGTTTTTGTTGGTGTGATCTGAGCAGTCATTCGTAGATTTCTTAAGATATATTTGATTTTGCTTACAACATAGTAAATATGGTCTACACATGATAGCGAGGTGTTTATTCGATACCCGCTATCATGTGTAGACCACGATTATCAGTTATCAGTTCGATTATCAGTTATTTTTTCAACAAACTTCAGTGGTGTATTACTTATTCATAGGGTAGGAATATCATCAACTAAGTAACGATTTTTTGAAATTGGCAACACAAAATATTTCGACGGATTTAGTTTAAGCTTGTTACATATCGCCCACTTATTTATGTAGTCTATTCGATAGCGATGATCGAAAATCAGATATTTCCGATGGTCTAGTTTTTTTCGCAATGGAAATAATTGTTCCTATTTAAAATAGCGTAGCAAGGGGGGGAGGGGGGTGGCGGTCCGCCCGGGTGCACGCCAAAATGGGGTGCAAAATTTGGCAAAAGAACTGTTTACCACATAATTTTTGATTTTTTTAATAAAAAGAACACACCTCAATGACTTCGGTTTTCTATTTGAGTATCAAGAGGGTGCAAAAGTGAATGAAAATATTTTTTACCATCACTAGGACTTTGTTTTTATTGAAAAAAACTTTAACTTTATGTTAAATTTTGTTCAATATTAACACTCACACTAAAACCCAAGTCAATTCCATGTGCAATTTTTCATTGGTTAGGGGTGCAATTTCCAATCAAATTATATTAAAATTTTCATGATATTAAGATGGAGTTCAAAAGTAAAAATGTATTCAGGTTAAGAAGTGTTCAAACTTGCTAGCATAGTAGACATTCCTAAATCCATTAAGTATCGAAAACCTGCATGATTTTCAGAGTATGATGAATGGAGGCGTCAGTTGTTTTGTAAGCAATATATTTCTCCAGAACTTTTCAGAAAAACATGTTCATGCCATAAATGTCAAAAATAAAAATATACAGTATATTTTGGGTATACTTTTACATAAAACTATTAGTTTAACAATCATTAATAAACTTTTTACTTGCTTAAAAAATTTCTAAAAAATTAAATTGATTTAAATTCATTCCATTTTTTATATAAAAAAAAATAAATGGCGTTCTATGACAATTTATAGCGCTCTGACTTTTTTTATTTTATTTTGAAGATGTCTAATAAAACCTTAAGATGGTTTTCTGAATCCTTTATTTTGCTAAAATAATCATTATTATGTTCAAATCACTCAACAAAAACTATCAAAAATACGAAATTTAAGAGAAGATAAGATGCATAGTTCCTTAAAAATTATTCTAATTATTAAAATTAAATTTTGATCTCAATCACCGAATGTGAAGAATCAACAGATTTCTTGGAATTGTCAGCTCTTTTTGAGCCATTCATTACTCTTGACCTTGTCCAATCTGGCTAAATTTGCTTTGGGAATTACGTAGATAAAGAGAATGAAACAAATTTCTGATATCAATTTGGTATCCCTGGTAATATTGTGATACTGAGATATTTAGGTTGTATTTATAAAGTAGTCAAATGTCTACTCAATCTTGTCTATAAAAAACCAAGCGGAGATTAATATAGATACACTGAGAAGAAAAACATACTTTAAAATTAAACAAAAAATATTAAAATAGAAATTTAACGCCTTTGCGTTTCTACAAAACAATATTTAAAACAAGTGTGTTTAATTTGCACCTACCTATAAACTCCTTTCTTTTTTTATTTTTCTCTTATTATTTCTTTGAAAAAACAAACAAAAATTTGAATTCAATGACAATTTTTAAATCTTTTGAATTGGTTTGACAAATATCGAAAATATGATAAAATAAAAACTAATTTATTAAATATTTAAATATTTCATATGCAAACTTCATCGAATTGAGTTAACATTTGGTATTCAGAAGGTCCCGGGGGTAGCTGGTTGTGAATCTAGTGCAAAAACTCGGAAAACTTAAAAATATGGCATCGAAAAAAATATGCTTTAAAACATGTGTTTTGAATTTAAAATTTTTTTTTTTTTAAAATTTGGTTTTAAGAGCAAAAACATTGTTTTAAAAACAAAAGCTTTTGTATTAAATTTAACTTTAAAACAGCTCTGTTGAATTTTATTTTTGTTGAATTTCTTTTTTGTGTACTATAAAGAAATTGATAAAAATGATGAAAAATGTTTATAAATGAATTTTAATATTTTATATTAATTTTTCATTTTAATTTTATGTAGAAAATGGGGTTGATTTCGAAAAAATATTTATATTATTAGTTATTCAGGGTCACTAGGGAAAATTTGTCAACGTTTTACTTTCAGGTCCTATTTTTTCTTCAATTATGCAAAATTTTTCGTACATTTTTCAAAGTTTTCTATATTAAACTAACTTAAGTTTTTATATTTAAACTGATATTGTGTGGTTTACTGATAGTAAATTTTTCTCTCACAACTTATAAGCCCAGTAGACAAAAATATTGGAACAATTCAGAGAAAATTCTTTAAGTTTATGAAAATTTAGGATTTTTACTTCTTTTATCAAATATTCATGGATAGCATAGTTTTGTTTATTTTTTTAATCTCTTCTAAAATATGTCATTTTTGTAGAGGCTGATTCGAAAATATGTAGTAAGATTCATCGACTTATTTTTTAAAAACAAAAAATCTTCTAAAGAGGTGTACAATTTTGTTTCCGCCCCGGGTGCGACCAACCCTAGCTACGCCACTGCCTATTTTCTACATTTTGGGATAGCATGAGATAGTAAAGCAATGGTTAATGATGTGCGTTAACGGACTCAATATGTAAGGCAAAATCTGAAATCTGTGAAAATAAAGGCCAGAAATAAAGAATCATCGTATTGAACAAAATATATTCATAATAACCAGTCATTTTTGCAAAACAGCAAACAATCCCTTTTTAACCAGCCGTTTCTGCTGGCTGTGGGGGGCAACTTAAAGGTGTCTAAAGCCCCATGTTGTTGATAGGAACATTTGTAGACTCAAATTCCATAGAATCCATAAAAGTGATAAAGACCCGCCTATGACCTCAGATAATCCCATTGCATTCGATTGGCCATAGAATTATACATTTTTGTCTTAATGCTCCATGACCATATAATAGAATCTGTTTTAAGTTGTTCTTGACTCCAGTAAGCACTTTTTATAATGTGTACATATTTCAATAGAAAGAATATATTATATGTAAGTCCCAGTGTTTCTTTTTTATTTTTGCCTTAAAAAATAAAAATCAAAATTTACCAGTTATTTTATGGTCAAAAAAATATCGGGGATGTTTTGCTTTTTATTTTTGCGTTAAAAAATAAAAATCATAACTTACCAGTCATGTAATGCCCAAAATTTGTCAAATGATGCTTTTTATTTTTTTTATGGCAAAAATAAAATTAAATAAATAATTAAATTATTTGCTAATAATAAATTGCTAAATAATTATTTGCTAAATAATAATAATTATTATTATTTACTCAAAATTTTAAAAATTAAAATTTTAAAAGGCAAAAGGAAATCCTATTCTACAATGTAAGAGAATTCTAATGGTACTTTCAAAACGGCGGTAGAACACTTTGTCATTTCAAAATCTAAAAATAATTATTATTTTCAGTCTCTGATATTTATAATTACTTTCGATTATTTGAAATGAACAGTTTAATGAATTCTTTTATTTATTCTTAATTCATGGAAAGGTTTGGAATAATCAAGCAAATCCAGAAATTTAAAGGCAATTCCAGGATCCCAAAAATCCCGGGATTTCAGGACTTATTTCAGACTTTCGAGAATGGAAAAACCTCGTTTTCGGGATCTCGGGACTGGAATGCCTAGAGATCACCCAAATTACTTTCTTATAGAAAACGGATAGGTTTTCAATCCTAAAAATTTCATTTCTTGTATGTTTTGGAAACATGTTTTAATTTTTTTTTCATATTCATATAAAATATGTAAAAAGTCGTTTTTTTGGCAATATTTTCAGTTATTTATTTTTATTTGAGATAAATAACGTAATATATCATAGTTGTTGTCCGTCTATGACGGTTACAGGTCTTGTTAGTCAAACTTTCATCTAAAACTATTCAGTGGTTAATTAGTTGATCCTTCACATGTCAACAAACTTTTACTCCTTTATATAATAGTATAGGTTATAGATATAGATATAGAGTAAAGATATAGATACAGATATAAATATAAATATATGTAAATAAAGATATTATTCCATTGGGTTTCAAAATTTATTTAATGAAAATCCCTCAAAATTGTTTTTTCTCCAGTTTTGAAAGTCAATCGGAATTGAAATATTTTTTACTGAATCACGTCTCTTCAGTATAAACTTTATTTCTACGGACTCTTGGTTGGTTTGTGTTTAAAAAAATTACGATAGTAAAGGACGAAAAATAAATATTTTAAAGAGGTCTCAACCGATTTTTCTCAAATTCAGGCTTTATTATTTTGTCTTACTTTCGAATTAATGCTTTCCCAAATATTTGAAGCCGCCTTAGTGGGCTCCGTGCTAGAAGTTGAAAAGACAGGCTCAAATCGAAATATTGTCAACAACCCCTCAAGTGGTTGGAATCAGAACTTAACAAAAATATAACATCAACAAGAATCGATTTGAAGTATAAATTTGGGGTTTTCAATCGTTTGATAAGACGTGTGAATACTTTTCATGTGACTCACTTTGATTGAATCCTATTTTACTTGATACTTAAACCCTGAAACCTACCCCCTTCCTACTGGGGTTAAGCTAATGACTTGGACTCAGATATATATGATTTTATACAAAAACTCAAGGTAAAGTAATTTGTATGAAATTCTTAGTTTTTGCGCCTGAAACCATATTTTTAATATTGTTACCTATATAATTGACTACATTTTTATTTTTCCTGGAAAATTCAAAATATATAAAATATTTTATTTTGTGGTGTTGAAAATTTTAAAGCTAATCCGATTTGAGAGTGTTCAGAAAACAAAAACAAAACTTTCAGTCATAGCAAGAGAACAAGAAAACAGAAACCAGCAGTTGTAGAAACGTTTCATTTAAAAAAAAAAATGTACGTACCATCTATCCAATCTAACCAACCTAAACCAATCCAAAAATTAAACAATTAATTGGTCGTCGAATAATGACCTTCGATTTTGGCACAATTTTTGTACCAAATCAATGATGTTTGAAATATGGCTTGATCTGTGGCTTCCGACAGAAGCACAAATTAATACCATAAATATAAATAAATTAAGCGTCGCACTATGGAGTATTTCTTCGATTTAGCTGGACAATATTAAATTTTGTCAAACACCGATTTAAAAAAAAATATATTTATTTTTAGTTTGTTGAATAGTGTAAGAATAATGGACAATGAGTATTTTTGTACCTTGCCTTGTTCAAATATTTTTGTTAGCTCTCTGAACTCTGTCAATTTTTTTTTTATCATTAGAAGAATTGATCATAAGAAGCTCGGTCAAAGTCCTTTCAAGGGCTGAAATGGCCAATTTGTTTTTGTTTTTGAACTCTGTCAATTTTAGGTGAACTTTTCTTTGGGTTGCTAGCTATTTCGAGGAGTATATACTTAAAAATTCATATTTTTCCCCTCAATTTTTCTAAGAAGTCAATATAAATATATTGTACTGAAGCAGGTATGTAAAAATAAATATAAAGTGGCTTGGATGGTAATGTATGTATTTCAAATTAGTAATTGTATTTTAAAAATGGGTGTTTTTTGATGATTTTTTAAAATAAATTTTGGATATCTGAAAGGTTTTGTTATAAGCGGCTATCCGTGTCTGTACATTGTTCTTCATAAACTTAACACTACAGGTGTTTACATCTTAAAAAATATAAACTCGTTGTCCGCTTCGTTCCGAAAAGTACTGAATTTTTTAAGAACCGTTTAAACCCAAAAAAACTGGTAAATCCTAAAGTTTTCATGATATCGCCATGAAACTTGGTACATGTCAGGTTTAAAAATTAAAAAAATTGGATAAGAACTGCGCTTATCTCTCATATAAAGTGACGTCATCAACAAGTTAAACATTTATAAATCCCATATTTTTTAAGATATCGACTTGAAACTTGACGCATACATTTTTACTTTAAAGTCAATGTTAAAAACTATTAAAATCTGACAAAAACCACTCTTTGCGATCAGATTTGTGCTTCTATTTTTGCACAAACTTTAGAAACCCAAAATTAGAAAAAATATTTCAAAAGTTTCTGAGGCGAATCATTTTCTGATGACCCTTTTTCGGCTTGATTCATTAAATCACGATAGTTTTTAATTCATATCTATTGTTTTATGTCTAAATCGATTTTCATTCAATTTGTATATTCAATCAAGCATTAAACACTTTTTTCAATAAAATATAATTGTCCTTATAACAATTTTACTTTTTTTTAGGAAATTTTGACAGTTATAATAATTTTTAATAATATAGGCTAGGAATAATATAGACAGTATTTTTTGACAAAAATAACTTTAAACTCAAAAATTGTGAATTTTTCCAAAATTTCCTGATTTGATGACAAAAAGATTATATTTTTCACTAAAATTTCTACTGGTAACGTATATCGTTGGAAAGTCCATAAAAATATCTTTCTAAAATTTCTTCGAAGAATGTTTTGCATCAAAAACTTTCGTTGCTAGAGCATTTTTAGTGAAACAACCTCCTATAACCTACAAATTATCCCATAGGTGCCCAGGGGGTCAATATAGACCCCCACTTGCCACACATTTTGTTGCTTGTTTTTGCATTCCATATTTAAAATCATAAAATAATTTTGTACATCTAAATTGTTCAGTGTCTTGTATTTTCATTAACACCGAGCCTAAACTTATTTGCTAAAACAGATCAAAAATCCAAACAATTTAAAAAAATAAATTAAAATTAAGAAATCGTGTATTAATTTAAAAATAAATAAATATTAAAGACGTTTAAGCAAACCTTACCACTCTAAAAATGTTTAACAGTTTTTCACGAAAGACTTCCACTTAAAATCCACAACGGCAAAACTCAGCAGTTTTATCTAAATACATTTTTTTTTTCTTCTCTTCTTTACACTTAATGTATCTTTTACTACATCTTTATTTCCTTTCAATATTCAGGTGTTTTTTTAGTTGTTGTTGTTTTTTCTTATGAACAATCTATTAATAGCTTCCAGCAACCAATAATGTTTAGAAGCTGCTTACAACTTAACAAGATGTTGTTTGATGAAGTTTTTAATAAAACACAAAAAAAAAAACTCTTTTTAACAGATGACTTATAATAAATATTTTACAGCATAAAGTAGCCGGTATTAAAATGACATGACATGACAAAAAAAATGAACACATTTATTAAGTATCTAAACAACATGCAGATACTAAAACTAGCTATTAAGTAGCTGTTGTAATTAATCACTTTAATGTGGCTAGATGATCAATCAGTTTCACTTTATGTTGTTGTTGTTGCTGTTGTTGTTTTCTAGTGGCATATGCTGTATATGTTGTTTATGTATTTAACAACAATATCGAAATTAATCATCAATGCACTCGATGAAGTAGCAACGAACCGGCACAAGTTTTGTTTTAATTAACTTAAATTAATTTATTCACTTGAATTCAAGAGCAAAATCATGCCTCAGATACAATTTTAAGTGAGTTAAATCTTTTAGATACTTCAATAGTATTGCGTCCGATACAAAGTATCTTTATTATCTACATATCACTTGCGGTTAAATGATCGCGGTTTTCGCGACGGCAAAAGCACTCACGTCCAGCTACGTCGAATTCGTCGTGGTCGTCGTTGTCGTCATTAACGCGTTGCTCCACCGCTTAACGAAATCGTTGAATTCAAACTGGTTGCTATTGTTGGATTTTTTATTTACACAAGCGCGACGAAATGCCGCCAACAGAACAGCTACAACAACCATGTTGAGGCAACAAACGCGTTTCATTGGCTTGTTTGTGGGCTGTGAGATGGCATAGTACAATAACAACAACAAGAACAACAACAACAGCTAACACAACAACAACATCAACAACTACAACGTGATACTCAAACTCCAAGATGGAGCATTTGCCTTGGTCAAAAGAATTCGTGAATGAAGGGCCGCAGCAACGTGGCTGTTTTCGTCCCCTCTTGCGCCCGATATACCAAAATGCTGGAAGTAAAGTACCCATTTATATGTCCTGCAATGCGACTACAACAAAAAAAGAAAACAACAGGGAAAAAACCAGAAGCTTGTCTTAATTTAGCAGGCGTGTTTCTCATTCACCAACTGCACAGTGGAACGAATTTTTAAACTACGATTAAAAATAAATTAATATGTCATGTAAATTTGTATATTATAAATTTTGGCATTTTTTAATTTTACTTAATATAACTATTTTAATTCTTAGTTTTTTAGTTCTTGATTCTGAGATCGATCACAAGGCTTCTAAGAGTAAAAGATAAATATTTATGCGTTTAAGTTTGTCTGGCCTAAGGTAGGAAGAAATTACATTTAAATTAATCGCTCAGTTTCATTCCTTTATTCACAAAAGTGAGACATAACTTTGGAATCTGAAGAAATATGAAAAACTTGCATAAAGGAAATATTAAGGTAAACATATAAACATCGATAAAAAAAAAGTAAATATAGAACTAGAATCTTAAAATGCATTTCAGATGAGCTGAATTAAAATCAGCTCTAACAGAATTAAGCTTTATACAAATCTTCCACAAACTATGCAATCTAGTTCAGATATCATACCACTGATGTAAAACAACGATAGAATTCAGTATAATACTGAATAGTAAGTACGATTAAGAAAGTAAAACTTCATGCTGAATTTTGTATAAAGTTTGAAAAGTGAAATGTTTCAAAAACTCAATCAATTTAAACCTAACTAAAGGAAGCTAAGCTAAGTCGCAGTAACACAAAGTCGAGGTAAAAGTATCGAAATGGCTCAGTTAATTTTTATTTGTGAGGGAATTTTTAATAACAGAGTTTACATAATAAAATATAAGTTTCAGACAAATACTCCTTTTAGTTTATTTGATAAATAAAAGGAAAGAAATTGTATTTTTGAAATTTTATCTTTTTTGTTTCATTGCATGTAAAATAAAAATAATTTAACCGTTTTGGCTAAAGGTTTAAGTTCTTAAAGGCGGTCTTAGAAAATAATTTTTTTGAAGCGGAAATATTTTCCTCCTCTTAAAACTCTTAAGGTTGAGTGAATTTAAATAAATATTTAAAAAATGTGTTGTACTTAATAGGGTGATTCTAAATGCTAACTTAGTTTAAATCTTATTTTGTGTAGAACTTTTTATAAACAAAACAATTTTTTTCAAAACATGGTAAAATTTTTGTGTCATATAAAATTTATTTTAGATCTGTTCATTAAGGTGCCTCTTCTTGTATGAAAGAAAAAAAAGTTCCATTTGTACCCATTTTAAAATGTACCTCGATGTATTCTATGATCATTCCCGAAAATATTTTGGCTATACCAAAATCTGTCAGTGAGCTAAACCATTTTGCAAAAACCTCCATAAATCATGTTTTCCCTACATATACTGGCTAGTGTAATAAATGTAAATAAATAAACTGTCTCAAATTATAGACCTGAAAAAGTTCTTTCAATCTGCATCAAAAATTTGTATTCATTTGCAATTGGATTAAAGTTAATGATGTTTTTCATGAATTTATTTCTAGTTTTTTATATTATTTTCAAAAATTCTACATTGAAACAAACGCTTGAAATAAAAAAATACAGTATTTTGAATTTTGAAAATTTTATCTTCAGGTAAATTTCACACAAATGGGGGGAAAAAATAAGAGCCACACTTTATTAAACAAAGTGTTAACACATTTGGCACATGTTCGTCGATGGTTTACGGTATTTTTCCATTGGAGAAAACAATATAAATTTTTTTTTTAAATAAGTTCGTTTTTGTTGTTCGGTTTAAGCAATTCTGTCCAAAAACAGCCGTCCATTCCAACGATATCTTGGTACGATCGTGTAAGAAATAATAAAGTTATTTGAATTTTTGTGAAAATAATCTAAAAACTAGTAAGGTATATCTTCACTGGGCCGAAGTTAAAATACCCCCACGGCCGATTCTTAGAGGTAAAATAGTCTTAAATTGGAGAGGTTTTTTTATGAGATTTTGAGAGATTTTATTATTTTTATGTGTCTCAAATACATACATATCAAATTGTTTTCCTACAGCTTAAATATAAGTCATTTTATAACGTTTTCAATTTTGGGGTTGTATGGGAGGTGGGCGTGTTAGTTTGTGTATCACGCCCATTTTTCTAACACACCTCAGTTTTGTTATGGAATACACGAATATCGAGTTTCCGTTTTGTACCTTTAATATTAGCCTCTTTAAAGAGTTTTCAATTTTGGGGTTGTATGGGAGGGGGGCGTGTTAGTAGGTGGATGACGCCCATTTTTCTAACACACCTTATTTTTGACATAGAATATACAAATACCGAGTTTCCGTCTTGTAACTTTAATATTATCCTCTTTAAAGATTTTTCAATTTTGGGGCTGTATGGGAGGTGGGCGTGTTTGTGGGTGGATGTTGCTCATTTTTCGTACACACCTTATTTTTGATATAGAATATACAAATACCGCAGTATTGTAGCTGTAATATTAGCCCTTTTACAGAGTTTTCAATATTGGGGTTATATGGGAGATAGGCGTGGTTTTCATGCGATTTAGCCCATTCTCGAACTTGATCTTAGTTTTTTAGAAAAAAGCTCAAATGTCGAATTTCAGCACTATATCTTCAAAATTACGGCTGTAATCGTGTCCACAGACAGACAGACAGACGGACGGACAGACGGACAGACAGACGGACATGGCTAAATCAACTAAGGTGGTCATGCTGATCAAGAATATATATACTTTTCTATACCTAACACGCCTCCTTATGGGCGTTACACACGTCGTGACAAAATTAATATACCCCTTACGCAGTACGCGTGGGGGTATAAAAATGCATGAAAACATCATTAGCCTTAACCCAATTACAAATATTTTCAAATTTTTGATGCAAATTGAACGAACTTTTCAGGCCAATAATTTACTAGTTAAAATATGCAGGGCGACAGAAAAAGGAGAATTGAGAAAAATTTTCACAAAGATAAAATAGCAAAAAAAAAACCTGAACAAAAAATTAAAAACTTGCAAGAAAGCAGTTTTTCTTTGTGTTTTGACATGCCATTAGTGTTAGAAACTAATTTATCTGTTAGTCAAGACACAAAATCAAAACAAAGTGAACACTCAAGGAACGAACCATTTGCTTAATTTAAAAAAAAAACTTCTTTAGGCGCGTTGCCATTCTTTAGAAGATACGAGCCATTTCTTTTGTTTTTTATATAAATTTTTGGTAACCAAATAATGAAAACCTGGCACTATAAAGCAGCTCTTCGAAGATTAATATTAGAAAAAAAATGTGTGAAGTCAAGGCACGAATCTAAAATTTTATATACAAATGGCTAGTAACAAAACAATTTATAAATGGAAAAATTTTCAAGTATATATCCTTTCGATTATTGAAGAAAGGATACAAAAGCCAAAACAAGGAAACGAATTTAAAGTTATGTTTATTAATTTAGCGATTCCACTTATTTTCTATCAAATTTCAGGCAAAACAACAGTGTGCAATAAGCCACGATGGCTTTGAAAGGATGTGTTGTTGGTTTTGAAAACTATCAAGAAGATCTTATATGGTTTGCAATTTCCTAAGTCGGTTTGGCCTCATATTAAAGAACATATGAACATCATAACCTTGATGCTTGGTCTTAATAAAATTACAATTAAAGTTTCTTCTTTTATCCACCAGCAAATATGTCCAAAATTTGTTTGCAAGCTTTCACTAATTACACAGTATATCCCAACTAACGATTGAATTTCCAAAGAAGAAGCAAGAAAAGCGTGAGCGAGAAAAAATTGAGGTGTACCAGGGCAAGGAGGATGTTCGAAAATTCTACCAGCAGGTTAAGCGTCTAACCCAAGGTTTCAAGCCCGGAGCATCCACTTGTAAAGATGAGAATGGTGATATGGTTACAGATACACAGTGCGCATTGAGATTATGGAGGCAGCATTTTTTCCAATCTGTTTGCAGGCGACGGTACCAATAATGCGGGCTAAGTAAACAAATAGGTTCCAGAGCCCTCTCTCGATCGACAAAACTAACAATTTACAAACCGCTCATCATACATGTGCTTTTCTAAGACGCTGGCTGAGGCATGGGTAGAATAGCAAGCAGCCGCTCATGGGTTCAAGAGGAGATTTCTTCGCAAAATCTTTGGTCCTGCTCGAGTTGGCGATAACTATCGCATTCAAATGAACCACGAGCTGTATGAGCTCTAACCGCACTTGGTTAAAGAAATTGAAGAACGTGCGCTTGAAGCTAGAGATGGGCGCGTGTCACGAATTTTTATGTAATACGACGTGTCACGACGAATCACGGCGTGATCATGAACGAACCAATAAAAAAATCACGAAAAATTCGTAAAGATCTTTTCTTACGCTTTTGATACCAATTGCATACAAAATGCAACACTGACCACTTCTAAAGAAGCGAAAGCAACTTACTTCGCTCTCTTTATGTATTTTGCGAAACGTCAGCGACAACTTGAAGCAATTTTGGTAATTTTAAATACAAATAATAAGCTGAGAAATTTTATCAATATTCTTTTTATAGTGCTGTATCTACCTCTCTGTTGCTCTGGTACTCTAAATACACTTAATACACTTTTAATAAGAACTTATGTGTATTTTTTTTTTTTTCTATAAAACGTATTCGTGAGAACTCGTGAGTAAAATATGTCATCGTGATCGTGCGTGTTCGTGATCGTACGTGTTAGTGATCAAAAAACTTATTTTTAAGCGTCGGCGTGTGTGATTATAAGATATAATATCGTGATCGTGCGTGACTGTGATCCAAAAATTATTTTTTAACGTGAGTAAAAATCACTCACGCGCTCATCTCTACTCGAAGCAGAGTTGCCTGTCGAAACTTATGAAGGCAGCAGTTACACAACCAAGGATTGCTTTTGGCTAACTATGTCAATAAGTAAGCACTTAAGTATTGAATGCGTTATAATTTATTTTTTAGATATCCTCGTTTAGGTGCTACGGAAGTACTTTTCGCAAAGCAAAGAATACAAGTACGTTCACAAAAATTGCGAGGGAAATAATTAAAAATTAATTATATTTCCGCTCATAAGTTCAGAGATTAACGACTTCGTAAGAGCTTAATTTGAAGTACGCAAAACAAGCTCGCGCACAAAATTTATATACTTTCCTTGACAAGTTCCTACGACGTATCATAGAGGTAGAATAATACTTTCGTTTTTAAGTTCAGTGAGGCTCCTCATCTGAGTTTCAAATCACAAGTATTAAAAAGGCTAAAACGAAGTTATTTTCTCGAAAAATAACATCATGAGGTTTTTAATGAAAGCACGCAAAACAAGTTCGTTTGCAAAACAAGTTCGCTTGCAAAACAAGCTAAGCTTGCCTTTAAAAGTACGTTCGAAGTATAGTCGAGGAAGAAGATTTCGAAGCTGTATTTAAAAGTTCATTAAAAGTAATACCGAGGAGGAAACATCTTAGAATCTTGAACATGAAACCTCTAAGAATTTCAGTTATTACTAGGGACTTTTTGCCCAAAAAGTTTAGTGAAAGTTCTTTGAAAACTTTTAATAAGTAGGAAGCTTATGTTATGCTTTAATTTGTCATTTGAAGTCCAAAATATAAAGAATCCTAAGCAATATCGTGTTGGTTTTTGTATCACGATCACAAAAGAGATGCCTTAAAAAATTCCACCATATTTTTACTTTTTCTTGCCACTGTGCAGCAATTCGCATTTGCTTGAGTTGTAGTTGCTCGTTGTGGCTCGCGCTCATAAATTTTATATGCATGTGTACAAAGGGGTGTAGCCAGAGCGTGTATCGCGTTGTTTTTGTTGTGTTGCCTTCTTTTGTATTTTTAATCAAATGCTTTTTATTAGCGACTGATTCTATGTTAAGATATGTTGTTTGTTTTTGTAAATGTGAGTCGCAGCACAGCCCACTTTATGGCTCTCTGATATTTATTGCATTATTTTTAGTTGAGTATGTGTGAGAGTATCTTTTTATTTTATAGGGTACTTGTACATGTTGACGACTTATCACTTTTATTAAGATTTTAAGAGCATTTTGAAGATAATAATAAGTATGCAAGTGAAATTTTTGTTGCGATTATAATATGAAGAGCTCATTGGTTTGTTCAATCAATTTATATAAGCGAGATCGTTCGATCGAAAAAAGTGAAATTGACAAAAATTAGACACCGTAAAAAAATATCAATTTTAAAAAGCTATTCATTCATGATAACTACTAAGCGTCAGCCGCAAGATCTGCTAAAATAGGGAAAATAATACTCGAATTTTATTTCGTGCACAAATATTTACGAGAAAAATTCCCAAAACATGCCACAAAATTTATTTTACAGTCGGCAACATTTTTGTTACATTTTCATTTAATTTAATTGAATCCATAAAAAAGCAACGACTTCTTATCACAAACAAAAAAAAATAAACAAAAAGTTAAATAAAATTTAAAAAAATGTCTCCCCCCTCTTCCCAACCAGCAAACAACGTGGTGGCCGCCAATCAACGCGCAATCTTGGCTTCTTGAACACGCCTTCAGCGTTAGCTAAACTTGTTTGTGGCAAACTCATGCCATGCCACAACATTTTGAACAAAAACACAAAAACAGTTCAAGCGAGTAACTAAACCAAGAAGGCCATATTTCGTGTGAGCAAGCGAGAAAGATGCTTGGTTGCAGATACGCAGATACGGATACGCACGCACGATAGCTGCAATTATGGTTAAGATACCAAAGCCAGTTGGGGTTTCTTTTCCCTCTACCAGCTAGTTTTCGATTTCAGGATTTTATACTCCATCCAGGTGTTGTTTTCTGTTCTCTTTTTGTGTGCGCTGCTTGCAAGAAACTTCAAATTAACTTCGATGGTGTGTGAGTGGGTTGTGCCCACGTCTGGTGCACACCTTACCACCATGAGGTATATTTCTTACAATGTCCTTAATATTTCCTTGTTTCTGTTTTTTGCTTTTAAGGCTCATGTGTCTCTGTCTGGCTGCTTTGGTCTTAACTCTTACCCAGCTTAAGGTAAAAAAGAAAATTTGTTGCTACATTTGAGGCAGCTTGAAGTTATGTCCGTGTGGGAATTCTTTATGGTGGATATGTTTCTGCCATTTTGTGATTTTACTTTTATGTTGCACTACATTGTTGCTCTTTTCATAAATTAACCTTCAATATTATCAAACTTTTCTCAATAAAGGTACGCAACCAGAATTTTTTCATAAAATAATATATTGTTAAATTGAAATTTCCCGCACTATGGTATTGTTATGCAATCCTTGTCGAGGACTGTTTTTAATAAATAGGTGTCTAGAAAAATAGAATGAAAATTTTTAATATTTAACCCTTTCAGGTGAAAAAGGAAACCAAAAAAAAGAAAAAAAAATCGAATCAAGAATTCTATGTGGAAATGTCTTGTCCAAATATTGCAAGATGAGATGGGAGCAGTTGTATTTAATGTCCCTCCTTTGTTTGAAATCAATGCGTTGTGGGGTGCCTTAACTACACCTGCTCTCATCTCAATCAACGGGTCTCCTGTAACCAGGGTCACCTATTCCATGAACCACATCTTCTCATTGCCTACACAATTTGTTTAAGCTGCATGAAAGTGTTAAAGAGAACCCATCAAAAATAGAGCAAGAGAATTATTTATTTCTTACAAAACTTCACTTTAGGCCACTGAAAGTAATATGTCAGAGGCATGTCAGCAATGGCGTAGAGTAGTGTGGAATAAAAAGTGCACCGCACGCTTGACTTGGCGAGCAGTGTTGCCAGGAATTTTTGAGGAAAGAAGCTTGATGGTCTTTAAAAAATGGCAAGTAAAGGCAAGACGTCTTAAAAAAAAAACCTAAAAAAGGCTAGATTTGTTAACGTTATTATACATTTAACCTGAAAGGTCAGAGTATATTAACTTTGTGCAAACGTTTGTAACGCAGAGAAATAAGAGTTTAACGTAGCGATCTCGTAGCGTGCACGCTATGTGTTTCGTTGAATCTCTTTCTAAAAAAGCAAATCTAAAAACTATTTTCACACTTGATCAATAATTTAAAGCGTTCTCTTTATTTCAGAATATCCATCCACCATGATTCCGCTCAAATGTTTCTACTTGACGTTGAATTATAAATAAGGAATAGACTTCCTATACCTAACTACGACAAAGGCATTTTTCGTTTGCCGCAACTGAAAAATTCACCAACTATACTTCGTTTGCGAACTGTATTTGCCGCAAACGAATATTCAGTTGTCATCAACTTAAAAATATTCTTGCTTGAAACGAAAA
Organism: Tetanocera ferruginea; assembly: GCA_958299015.1. Classification (NCBI taxonomy): domain Eukaryota; kingdom Metazoa; phylum Arthropoda; class Insecta; order Diptera; family Sciomyzidae; genus Tetanocera; species Tetanocera ferruginea. Next base: position 54,472,059 of record OY282642.1, on the reverse strand, counting down.
ATCATCGAACTTAAGAAGGGACATAACATTCGCGGCAGAGAAAACAGACCTTTTTTTAAAAATTCATAACTCAGTCAAAAACAAACATTTTTTCAAAATTTTACTGTAGAGAATTGAACAAATTACGAGAAAAAAATTCAAAAAAATATATTTTTCACTACAACATGGTTTTATAGAGCTCCAAACTGGCGGAAAAAAAAACGGGGCCTCGTGGTTGCAGCGCTGGGAGTCGCAAAAATTGTTCGATCTGGAAAAAAAATGACTTTTTTAAATTTTAAACAAAATTGGTTATCGTATGACAGGAGCTTTTTTTAATTAATTTTTTTCAATTTTTGGTGATGTTCCAAATTTGAAAGTATATTTTTTCGAAAAAATTACTGACTTTAAAAATTCATAAAAAATCGAAAAAAAATGTAAAAAAAAGCTCAAGTCAACCGATAGCGAATCAAGTTTGAAAAAATAGAAGAAAAAAAAATTTCGTCAAAAAATGAACCCGCCGCAACCAGTACGAAAAACATGGTTTCGAGATAAACGCGTTCAAAGTTTGTGAACAAAGAGAATGCAAGGAAAAATAAAAATGCGCTCTCACTAATCCGGCTGTAACTTTTGAACCCGTAAAAATTTTTTCATGAAATATTTTTTCTTAAAATCTTAAGAATATTTATTAAAATACAAATTACAAAAATAAAGTCGAATTAAAAAATGGCCAATTTTATGTCCCGCACTAATGAAATTTTATCATTGTTTTGGAAGTTCAAGTTTAGCCGAGTGTGGTGGCGGTCGTGTCTAGGAACCCGATTTACTTGAGCTCAATCCCCAACATGAACACCAAATATTTTTTTTTTTAATTAATGTTTTTTAAGTAAAACTTATTTTGACGGTTATTTTTGACAAAGCATTTAATGAAACAGAATTAGAATTTCAATAATTTAATTACAATTTTTGATACTTAACACAGCCAAGACTTGAACCCACGGCTTTCGCGTGACAGTCTAGAGCGCTTCCATTGAGCTATTGTGAGATATTGTGTAGAATGATTTTTTTTAGATTACAAATGAGTATGTCATAAGAAATGGATCTTTTTTCTACAAATTAAGTTTTCAGTTGAACAAAACAAATTTTTCGGTTGCCGCAATTCAAAAATAAATTATGTTAATGGCAAACTAAATTAATTTCTTGCAACTAAACAACGCGTTTCCCGCAACTGACTTTTGCTATGACAACTGTTCGAACGTTTGCGAAAAATGACTTTCAGCCCGACAAACGAAGTTCGTTAGCAGCAAACGGGCGATAAACGTTTTTTTTCTTTGACCATACTACGACACGGCCATTCTGACATATCACACGACTTCGTGTGACTACAACTGCTTAAAGATTGCTTTCAAACATTTTAGTTCTCTTAATTTTATGATCATCGAAACATAAAGCTTCGATGAATAGTGCACACTTTTGTGATATTTCTTCATATCCTTTTTAAATCACTAAATTTAAACATTCAACTTTTTTCTCTTTTTTATTTCAACACGTATCGTTTTACATGCACCAGACATTGAAAAGAACAATGTGCTTGACCTTTACCACCTACCGTGGCACTACAAGACATTAAACATGACATTTAATTTTTTTTCACCACCTTCTGTTGTACTAGACATTCAACAGAACATTCTCCATGTTCCTTACCACCTTCCGTGGCACTTGACATCAAACATAATTCTTGTTCTTCACCACTTAACGTGGTAGTAGGCATTCAACAGAACTAAATTCTGATTCTGTCCCACTTACTGTGGAACTTGTATCATATATTTAAGAATATTTTCTTGTTCTACACCACCTTCCGTGGGACCAGACCATAACAGTGTCATTTAAATAATTTTAATCCAATTTTATTTTTTAATATTCTAATTATCATAATCATTATCAAAATCATTAACTATATAATTCACATCATCAGGCATTTTTCTCAAACTAACATGAGAGTATTTATAATGTATATTTGAATCATTAATTATTTTAAAAGGTCCTCTATATTTCGGATCAAGTTCGGTTTGCCAACGTTCTTCCTTTTGAAAAAACACGAAGAAACAAATTAGTTTCTGTCTGATGAGCTCATTTGAGGGTTGCTTATCAATATCTATTTTGCTTGAGCTGGTCAAAACATAAAGTGGTGCCATTATTTGAGAAAACTTGCCATCACATTTTCGAAAATATGATGCTAAGCCAATGAATGACACAACTGAGTGACTGTTTGAGGAGGAGAAAAACCAACGACCACTTTTATTTCCCTTGAATTTGGTCCAACTTCACCTCTGCTTACTTCGAAACCAAGATAATCTACCTATCCTTCATAAAATACCTTTTTTTTTTTTAATTAAAAGAAAATCCTGCTTTTGTCAATGTTATCAAAACTGTTCGAACTCTAGCTTAGGTATCAATGACATTCGATGTTCCAGCTACTAAAATATCATCCATGTAGACTACAACATAATTTCTAGCGAAATCGCTCTTTGAAAATAGATGCACCATTCCGTAAGCCAAACGGCATTCTCAAATATTCATAACGTAAATTAGGAGTTATAAATTCAGTTTTTTTTCAATAGAATCAGAATGAATGGGAACTTGGTGATATCCACTTTCCATATCTAAAGAAGTAAAATAATGATAGCCATGAGGTCTATCAATTTGATCCGCTATTAATGGCAAAAGAAATCAGAACCATCTTACTTTTTAACGAGTCGAATGGAACTCGCGAATGGAGAAGATCTAGCACGTACAACACCAGCTCCAAGGAGCTCATCAATTTTCGTTCGAATTATATTAAGTTCATTCTCACTCAACCTATATGGTCGCTTACAAAAGGGTTTTAAGAGGGTTCTTTATAAGACTTCGCATTGTCTCAACATTTGTCGGAGACTTTGGTGTACCAGTTATAAAAATAGCTTAAAATATATTTAAAATTTACGTTCAATTTGGTTAAAATTTATCAGATAAGCCAGTATCAATTTCATTGAGATTTGTTTCAATAATTTGGAAACAAATAAGTGCTGACTTGAAGCTTTTATTATCATAAAAAATTAATATATTTATGATAAAAATAAAAAAAAATTCAGAATAATTGATATCATAAGATTTCCAAGATATCAAGAAATAAATAGGTAAAGTAATTTTAAATTATTTTCTACTCAGTAGAGATTTTTTGTTTTTTTTGTTAAAAAGTTTTTATGACATAATAATTTCAGGTGCTGCAACTATTCAGTCAACTCTGCGTTGGTTCGAAATGGATGACGAATGAGTGTTAAAATGGAGTATAACGTAAAAAATGTGCACTTTTATGTGTGGCGAATAACTTAGTAAACATTAGCATTTGAATCTGCGTCAAGTGATATTACTTTACATCATTTAATTGATGTGATATTTAGCAGTTCTATGCATAAATATCTCTACCGCCAACTACAGAAATTTATTTATAAATATTGATGAATTTCTTATTTCAGTTGATTAGAAGTGAAAAAAAAAACAAAAACTGAAAGGTAAAAGCGTGATACGTGGTTTGGCCGGGATTCGAACCCTATCCACTGATGGCAAGTAGCGCGATACCACTTGCACTAATTGTCTCTGTAATCAATTATTATGATTTAGTTGTTGAACGGCGCATATTTCACCAATAATCTAGACTTACTTTAACAAAATCATGTTAAATAATGCTTCCATTTAATTTCAGCGATATTTGCCTAAAGTTAATGTTGCCAAATACTTACCGCTATCAAATGTGAAACTGAAGTTGAATGAATTTGAATATTTTTATCCGTACGCAAACGTTTGACGTCTGACGTTATTTGCGTGACTTTTTCCCTTTAAAGGATTATCGTGATCAATGTTCATTTATTAAGCAACATTTTTGTAGACTTTTCCACACAATGAAGGCGGCGGTATTATGCGATGTTGCCAAACAAAACGAGCACAAACATCGTTATAAAAAAAATGTTAGAAGCCAAGCATGATTGCACGCTGCTCCTCGTTATACGAGTTGGTGGCTTAAGTGTTGGTCCACACGCTGCTTGCCTCAGGCTTATGTTATTTATCATCGCCACTGACTGCATTCAGTGTCAGTGGCGGATCTAGGATTCGTAAGAGGGGGGCGGCTAAGGAAAGCCAAGCAAAAAAAAGGCAAATCTGCATTAAAAATTACATTTATTGCTATTTATTTTACAAAAAAACACTTTTAACTTAACCTTCAAACTGTAACGTGGGGTCACTCGTGTCCAGGTGATTTCTTGTTAGGTGTATATCTCGTGAACGTGTTCCGCTAGCAACAGATACCTCGCACGTAAAAAACCATTGGGTGGGGGGCTCACATCTGGCATCGATTTTATCAGATTAAGGAGCGTTTGTATTTTGAAAAAGACACAAGTGACCCCACGTTGCAGCGAACGTAACAAAAAACCATATTACAGGGTGGAGATTAATAAAGTAGATAACATAAAATTACTTATAAAAAAAATGAAATAAGTTGTATTTTCATACAATTTACCGCACTTTATATAAATATTCTTTGAGATAGATGAGTTCTTCTGAATAAAACCAGAAATAATAATAAAAAAGAAAATAAAATTAAATTTTTCTCTTTATGCTAGACTTAATATATATATTAAATTAATTAAGTCTTGTGCAAGTAGAAATATGGTTTTCGCATTAAAAAATATTACTCTTCAGACCAGTTTTCAATCTGAATACATTTTGGCTTTAATTGTAAAAAAGTTTTAATAATTTAATTTAAATTAAGATGAACTTCCTATAAGTATTGGCAAGGACTAGTCCATTTAATCTTTTATTACCTTGAGTGGATCATAGATTAGTTTTAATTCGTTTTAATGTCGAAAATAATCTGTCAAGCGTTGCAGTTGTGACCGAAAATCTTGCAAATATTTGTAGAAGTATTTTAATATTTGGGAAGAACCATAAATTACATAATTTTAGGACATCAACAGCATTTCAGTTCAACAGTTCCGCCCCGGGTGCAAGCCAAAATGGGGTGCAAATTTTGGCAAAAGAACTTTTTAAAACATAATTTTTGATTTTTTTAATAAAATGAACACACCTCAATGACTTCGGTTTTATATTTGAATATCAAGAGGGTGCAAAAGTGAATAAAAATATTTTTTACCATCACCAGGACTTCGTTTTTATTAAAACAAACCTTAAACATATTAAATTTTGTTCAATATTAACGCTCACACTAAAACTCAAATCAATTCCATATGTAATTTTTCATTGGTTAGGGCTGCAATTTCCAAACAAATATTAAATTTAAAATTTTCATGATATTAAGATGAAGTACAAAAGGAAAAATGTAAAAACATTTTTTTTTTTTATATTCCATTAAGTTTTATACAAAAGCACTTATTGGAATGTAGACATTTCTAAAACCATTAAGTTTCGAAAACCTGCATGATTTTCTGAGTATGATGAATGGAGGCGTCAGTTGTTTTGTAAGCATTACATTTCTCCAGAAATTTTCAGAAAAACATGTTCATGTCATAAACGTCAAAAATAAAAATATACACTATGATTTTGTGATTACTAAGTTTTGAGACTTTTTATAAAACCTGTTCATAATGGCATTTTCATCTCCGACTTTCACTCCCCTCAAAAAATCTGAATAACTGGGCTATAAAAATAAGATTTTAAAAAACATTCCATAAAAAAGTTGAAAACTGGGACGTCTCTCTTCAAAAATGTATATTTTGAGAAGAATTCAATTTGTAAAAATTATCACTTTTTATAAATTGCATGAAAATGAATTTGGTAACAAAATTTATTTTGAAGTTTAACATTTTTGAGGTATTTGGGTATGGTCAATCGAATGGAGAAATAAAAATAGAGGGTTTTTAAACAAAAAAGTTTACTTTTTCAATTATTTTTATTATAAGACATAAAAAAAATATTACAATTTTTATGAAATTTTGACTTTGGATCCAGTTTTTGGATTTGTCCTCCTCCAAAAACCAAAAATGCCTTGCCTTTGTTCTGAAGGATTTAATTACCTTTCAAACAAATTTAAGACTATATCCGAAACACTTACCTTAGTGCTTACAACGCGATTTTTCCGAACTTCTACTTAAAAAATAAACAGTTTCGATAGTATCGTAAGTGTAGACGTAGAATTCCGTTTAAGTTGTAACCTCTTCTACTTTGTATATTTGGTCCGATTGTTTTGTCCATTTTGCACGTATTTTTTATTGATCTTCCAAAAATTAACAAATAAATTAATAACACTCAATTATGGACTACTTATCGAGGCCAAAACAAAGAAAAAGTTAAAAAGGAAGTATGATTAAATGAGCAAGCAAGAAGAAACAAGCAAAATGTTAAATTTTTTCGATCACTTCGTTAAATTTGACAGGTTGAGTTCATGGACCAAGTTGAAAAGAAGGAGAAGCAAATGCACTTTTCATTGGTGCCACTTTCGTCTCTACCCGATATATAGTTTGCGAGCTACAGACAGTTTAACTACTTATTTGAAATTAAAATTAAGACCCCGATTTTTAAAAAATCGTATGGTAACTATATTTCACGCTGAGCACAAGTCCTTTCCATTAGTGTCACTATCGTTTCTGTATGATATTTAGTTTGCGAGCTACACTTTCGTCTCTGTTCGATGTATAGTTTGCGAACTACACTGGCTGTGCTAGTGGGATGTGGGATCCAAATTAATTTGCATTATAAACAAAAATTAAAATTTTACGCCATCTATTGGGTAAAAACATAAAACGAAATATCATCCAACTCGTTTTTTTTCATAATAGTTAAATCTAACCGGATCACAGACTCATTTCGTTTAATTTAACAGTTTGACTTCATTGACTGAGTTGAAAAGAGGTTCACGACATCTGGTTTCAAAATAGAGCACTTAGTAAACTAGAACAATAGTGCTTACATCAACCTAATGCGAACCAATGCTCACAATGCTACCAAAGCGAACCAATCAGTTCGTGCGAACCAAAAGCAATACAAGCATAAACAACGGAACAAAAACAAAGAAAGCAGCAGGCACATTATAAGCAGCTGATGATTGATTTTCTTATATAAAACCATGCATTTTTCTTCTTATATTTTACTAGTTTGTGACTTTAATATAATAGTGACAAAATCCAAAATTAGATATTCATTTAGCGCAGGATATATCTGATATTTAAGTATATATATTATCTTTGAACGATAAGTATTAAAGGCTGTAGAAATACCCTAAAGTATTAGCCAAAAAAGTTGCATGATCTTCAAAAAATCTGTTAAAACGATCCCATACAAACTGCGCTGGAAGACGTAATTCTACGTCAAAAAAAATTAAATTCAACAAAACTTTGGGTTTGCCATATTATAAAGTAAACAATGTTTTTAAATTGATAATTTTTTATTTTTAAACCATCAAAATATTAATTTTACACAAAAATTAAAAACACAAATAAGATATAAGAAACAAAAATAAAAGAAATTTCACTTTAGTTTTTCCATAATTCTTGTCTAGTGGTATTTGGAAATTCTTTCCTGTGCTTTTCAACTATAAGAAATGCCAGTTGTTTTTGCTCCTCTTCCTTCGTAAATTTCGAAAATGGGAGCTTGTTTCCAAAAAATATTTATATTAATAGTTATTCAGGTTCACTAGCGAAAATTTGTCAACGTTTTGCTTCCAAGTCCTAGTTTTTCTTCAATTATGCTAAATTTTTCGAAAATTTTTCAAAGATTTCTATATTAAACTAACTTTTGGTTTTTATAAGTTCATAATGTCAGTTTTTCAATTATTTAAAACTGATATTGTGTGGTAAGTGAAACTACCGTTAGAATATGCTAGCACCCAAAATGCTTAGATGACTGAGCTCCTTTTTAAATACTGGCTTAAAATTTCATTTCTAAAACAAGTAAAACAATACTTAGAGGAAAATATTTTGCCAACTAAAGCAAATCTACTGCTAGACAATGCGACTTGCCATCCAAAATCTTTATCAGACTTAGCTAAGGATATATGCATCATGTTTTGCCACCGAATTGCACGACTCTTATTCAACCTATGGACCAAATGCTATTGAACTTTCGTAAAAGTTTTTTACTTCTTCTTCTTTTGTCTAGTTCAGTAAATAATAAAATGGACTTTTTAAAAAAATTATCTTTAAAAGATGTTGCTTTTCTAGTATCAAATGCTTGGGATCAAACAAAATTCTTTACGACGAAGAATGGGATTCAGATGATGATCTGCCACTTGCTATGTTACGCCCTATTAACTCAACTGAAAAAGTTGACCTTCTTGTTGAAATATCTCCGGATATATATAACGATATTGAAATTGATCAGTGGTTGATTACCGAGGGATGATGTGACGGAAGCGGATATCGAGAACAGCAATCATGATGAAAATGAAAATCAACATCCAAGAACTCTGTACTCTCAAGTTATATCTGCATTTAACACCATATATCAAATATGCAGAAGAACAAGATTTTGGTTCCGGAAACGTTTTATAACTTGTAAGTCTGAGAGATGTTGCTTACAAAAATAAAAATCAAACAAATCTTCGCCAAATGGAGATTTAATAAAGATTAGTTACAATAGTTATTTTTCTAGTTTTTATTAAATCTTGGCAATCAAGACATGGGAGGGGGGATGAAATGGGTTTTAGGGCTTATTTTCAGTATTTATCCATACCAAAAATTTTCCAAGGGGGCCTAAGGCCCTTTCAGCCCGTATGTAGTTCCTCCACTGTTCAGTGTTGGCTGTTGTTGTTGCCAATCTATGCAGAAAATAATCAAAACTGTTGTTGCTTAGTTGCAAACTCACTGTCAAGCTTTCAATTAAAATCTTTCTTCCGCCATCTTTTGTTAGGCAATCAAGACTGCCATAGTCGCCATCTTTGACAGAAATAAATTAAAAAACCTGCGGAATTTTATGAGCTACCTTGGCAGCTCGTCTACTGATGGCAGTGAAGACTTTCCTCCTGAGTGATTAATCATCGAAAGTGAGAATAATCATAAAAAAAGAGAATCAAATATTTAGTAAATTTTTATTTTTCAGTATAAATAATATCTGTGTATATTGTTTTTTGTCAAATTAAATATAGACTACACATTTCAGTTACTTTTGAAGGACAGTTAACTCTCGCATTTTAATACTTCGTGCTACTTTACTACACTTTTATTAACATATTCTTATCAAAACGCGTAGTTCAGCTCCATTCAACTCAATTCAGCTCTATTCAACTCTATTCATCTCCATTCAGCACCCTACCTACTGCTTTTATCAACAATTATAAATTCAAACCAACTTAATTTGTTGCTATTCAGCTTATTAAATTTACTAAATAATCATTTAATTCGTACTCATGCTCCATTCAGTTGGTTTCTTTCGTTTTAAAACACATTTAAATGCTCTCCACTTAATGAACGATGCAAACGCTCTTCTGCCCTCCATCTACATCTTTAAACCTTAACATATATCGAAGCAGGTTATCTTCGCTTTTAATTCTCAGAAATCTCAACAAATTTCTAGGAAAAATCTATAAAATTCCAAGAATTAAATGTGATCTGGCTGCAGCAAAGGTATTCCCTGAGTTTATCAGCGTACTCTATGCAGCCGAAGATGTTATTTTTGTGTCTCTACCAATTTTATTATCATTTAGTTTTGCTTCTTTGTATTCTTCTTGTTTTAACTCTTTTTGGTATGCTTTCGTAAATAATGCCCGTTTCTTGGCCCGCATGATGGGCCTGTCTGCACTGCAACGTCGAGTTGGAAGATTGAAGATGCTGCGCTTATCTAAAAAAAGAGTTCATCTGGCATTTCATATGGCAGCAAACCGAGAGATATTTTCTGCTCGACTGACTGGCTGGTTAGCTGGTTGGTTTGTTGGCTGGCTAGTTGACTGCTACGGCGGAATGGCGCTTATCTGTGAGAGAATTTTAGGACGGTTTCGGTGTCAAAGTCTTGCGTATACGTACCGCGGGAACTGCATTTAAATTGATATAAAATTAACAAAAAAAAAAAGAGCAGATAGATTTGGAAAAAAGGGATCAGATTAATGTTGCTTGAGGTTGTTTAACGTAGGTACGTGGCGCCCGTGGCAAGGTGAAAGAAAGTGTCGTTTGTTGCCATATAAAAAAAAGAAGCGAATAAAGGATAAAGTAAGAACGCTACGAGGCATATAAAGAATGGAATATGCCTCACATTTAACGTGGCGCAGAGTAGTTCAGACGGCGCCTCGTGCCTTGTTTTTACTAATGCACTCTGAGGACACTCTACTTACAGTGTTGATTGTTTTAAAAAAAGAGGGAACGAATATGTAAAAAGTGTTTGAAATTAAGATAAGATTTTTGTCTCGTCTCTCTTCGTCACGTTTGTTTCCCTCTGATATTGTTGCAACATCAATGTTTATTAAAAAAACACTGAAATAATTTATTTTCTTAACATTGTCGAATATCATCATTTAACACACCTGTTATGATCAATCATCAAAATGAAGTTGCAGTTGAAGTTGCAGTTGAAGTTTTTTATAGCTGAAAAACTCAAGAGTAAATACAAAATAAGAATAAATTTCGGAATTTTATCGCTTGACAAATATTTCTGCATCCATATTAATTAGTTTTTTCGCAGGCAACTCAATTAATCAGGTCTTTCTTGGGTCACGTGAAAGAATGCTTTATGTTAATGCAGCTGAATTCAGGTTTCCTCTTGCCTGAAATAAAAAAATTAGTTTTATTTTACAAATGATGTGTTTGAGCATAAAGATGATGTTGATTGAACAAAAAGGAAAATAAATAATAAAAATTATTTTCAATTTACTCAAAAAGTACGTGACTAACTATACTAATAACTTGATTTTTTGTTAATTATTAAAGTGGAACAATAACTATTCAATTTTTATTTAAAATTTCTTTTCTCGATTTAACAGTGGCGTTCTATCAACTCGTCCAAGTTAATTGTTTGCAACAAATCATTTTCAATACTAGGCTTGTGCTAAACAGTTCCAGAGCCGGAACGAATATGGAACGTTTCTTTTGTAAAGCGGAAACATGTTCGCGGACCTATGTAGTTTCTTTGCACTTTTGATGAATGTTTGTGTACTTAAATTTATGAGGAAATCTGTACAGATATGAATATATATTATTAGATTAGCTCTTCATAAATGCGTTACTCATTTTCATAATACAACAAACCTTATTCTACATTCCTTGTCTAAAATTCATTCCACATATTTTATTTATTTAAGCATGTTCATATGCAGCAGTTGCCTCGAAAGCAATATAAAAATATCCCGGAACTATTTAGTTCCGCCCGTTCGAATGTTCAACCAAATGAACAAAACCATGCGCATAACAAGAACGACAATATATTTTCCAATAGTTCTTCTATTATGTCTTTCAATCAGATTTATGCATGTCCGCGGAACTATCTAGTTCCGCTAGTTCCATTTGATTGAACGAAAGCATGTTCAAAATGAAATGATCAGAGCATTGCACACATCAAGAACGACGAATTGTCATCTTTCCATTTCATTCATTAGTTCTTTCTTTCCCTCACAAACATTATCTTTGCACATGTAGTCGATCACAAAAATCGTGTAAGACTTAATATGTAAGAAAGAGATGTTGTATTGATGTTCATATTGCTTAAGAAAAAAAAAACAATCATTGTAGCCGGAACTGTTTGAACATGCTAAAAATGAATCGAAGGAGCGATTGGAACTATGTCCAACTGTTAACATAGTTCCGGGAACTATACAGGTTCGAAACGACACATCTCTATTCAATACGAAGTTGGGTTATTGACGACAAACGTTCGTGTAACATAGAAGTTCGGTGAACATTTTGTATTCTTTTAAATACTAAAAATTACCTTTCAGCTTTACAATTTGATATCGGAACTGCCAGAAACCATATTTTTTCTGTTCTTAATAGTTTGATATCTATAAAAAACATAACATCTCTCAGAGAGTTTCATAAGCGGAATTAAGTTTTCACAGAATAATTCCATTTGAATATCATTTGGTTATACTTCAACAAGGAGTTTTACTCTCACTTCTAATTTTTCATTTTCAATATCTATTAATTTGTACAAGAGTCCAAATAGTTTTTTTATGTTTCCATATGCTTCAATTCTTTTTCTCAATTCGATTGCTAGCGGATCAACTAAACCAAAAAGTTTCGATTTTGAATTTATCAGCACCAGTCAAATTGAACGTTTCTGGTTATTTGTTGCTATTTTACCTAGTTATTTTTCTCTGATAGTCTTGGCAAATAAATTGACTAACGTACTTAGCACTATTCTCAAAGTGAAGAAAGCATCTATCAAATCAGTATCTACTTTTGTAAATATTAGTTGGTTGCATTGAAACGTGCACCTCTTGATGCATTATCGACATCCACCAAAAATATTTATATCATTACCAGATGAATTCTGGCCCTATACTTAATAGAAATTTTAACCATAGACATGATTTCTTACTAATATACTTTATTTTAAAACTTTAAGGTGGATTACTTCGAAATATTTTCTTTATGAAATGTCGTTTTTACAATAAGCACTTCATATAAAGCGCCTGTGGGGCTCCTATTTGCTACACGGTCACACGGAGACATATCTATCGAATATAGTTTTTGGTGAAATAATCGGATCCAATGCGTGATATGTAAGCTTGTGCATTATAGTGGTGCAAAAACCATAAATTATCCTTCCATAATTCAGGCCTCTTTCGCCAAATATTCTCGCGCAAATGCTTTCAAATACTCAAATTATATTGAGCGCAGACCGATTGACCTTGCGAAAGAAATTCTGAGTGCACGACACCTAAATAATCGAAGAAAACACTCAAAATCACTGAAAAAGAGTGAGGCTTATTGTCAGCTGTTGTCAAATTCATCCAAAAATAGGACCAAAATTAAAACAATATTACAACAGTTTTTCTGCCTTTGACTGGCATACAAATATTACTTGCAATAGTTTACTTACAATATTACTTTAGAAGTCAAAAAGTAGTATTGCCATCTTCTTTCCTACAGTATGCTTGTGGCAATCGATTACACTAGTTAACATAAATAATGAACTGGTTTCTCATATATCAGATTTCTTCTTAAGCATTGTTTTCGAGATATCCTCAAAAATACGTCGTTTGGTGCGTATTTAATTATTTGAGCATATCTTTTTACATCCGACCTGCAAAATTTGCACATCAATTTTGAACATTGAATCCTTTTCTAGCTGTTTGCAACTGATCAAAGCAATGTAGTTTGAGTGAGTAACAGGGGTACAAATTAAGAAAAATTTCTTTTGGCTCATTCCATACAGACGAGTGTGACGTTTTGACTACTTTATCGTGCTGAAAATGGTATTAACCGGTTAAAATTTTGGCAATTTACTATAGTGTATTTTAGAAGATGCCTCAAGGTTTCAAAATGCTAAAACATAATGCAATTATTTATACTAGTTTAATAGTTACATTCGCCTAAACACCTGGGACGGGTGTGAAGAGCACAAGTTTAAAAAGTAAAAATTCTGAGTTTAACATTAAAATTCAGTCCATCTGCCACAATGAGACCATTTTTGACTTGCATATATTCAAATTTAGTATATTTTCTGTTGAATACCAGTGAAAAATATTTTGAAAAAATTTTTCGCATAAATTTTTGATCAAATGAATACCTACACAAATGATTTCGCTATACATGAATTTACAAAACTTGTTTTAATCAAAGAATTTATTCATATACTTGCAAAAATTTCATTATTAGAAAAAAATTTTGAAAACCGTTCCGTGTGTGACCAACTTCTTGTAACGGAAATGAAGAATAAAAATAATTTATTGAATGAAAAAAGTTAACAAATTTCTGTATAACATCAACATCCTTACTTTAGGAAAGTTTCATTCTTATCATGAGCCCATGTTGCTTCTTAGGAAAACTATAGCTTTTTTTGGAACGGGTGTGACACTGAAAAAACACTCAGTTTAAATATTTTTTCTTTGTTAACGCAGTAACCAATCCTTGTTATAAATTGTTCTTGGATAACATTGTTATCTTTTTTAACATTGCTAACCTAATTTTTTTGAATGTGCATCAAGAAATGGCTGTTTTAAACGTCTTAAATCTAAAAAAATATTTTAAGTTTTACTCAACTCGGAGTTTGTTAAGTTAAATTGTCAAAAAAAACATAAAAAAGCATTAAAACTAAAAATAATTTTGCAACAAGAGTAACTTAAGACTCCATTTTAATGCGAGAACCAAAAAATTATTTAAGTTGAAGGCATTTTAGGATTCATGTTTCCGTTCCTCATTAGTGTGGAATCAGCCATTTTTAAAAATAATTAAATTTCAATTAATCCGCTTGATTGCAAAACAAACAATGTTCATATTTTTAAGATGTAAATAAAAATTCATTATTTAAAAAAATTGTTGACTTAAATTTGCCCAAATCGTATAAAAATTTAAGAGATATTAAAAAATTGTCGAAGAAAGATCATGTCTTCATTTTCCTAAATTTATGATTCTAGTCAAACAGTCTAAATTGCTGGTTATGGTCATGATTTTCCGAATTTACAATTTATTAATTACGATTGAAGTATGAACCCACATGAGCAAGTTTTTGATTAAAATTTATGTGAAATCATGGTATTACGTCAAAAATCTTAAAAATATGAACACATTTTTCGTTTGGGACTAAACAGCTGAATTGTAATATTAGTTATTTTTAAAACAGGACGAAAAATAAACTTTTTCTGTCTTTGTAACACAGTGATTCACTCAAATTACATTGTTACGATTTGATTAACATAGCATTGGAAGGAGGATACAATTATCTTTCAATATCCTATTCTTGCAGATAAGATAAAAAGTGATAGAGATATGTTCAAATAACTACAAAAAAATACCACTAGGTGAGTTTTGAGGATATCTGCTGAGGATATCAGCTGTTACATTTTATCTAAACTTCTGTTCAGCAATGTACAAGTTAAAGATCAGATACAGCGATATCAACTGTTGTGGAAGCGATTCCTAGGTGAGCGTTGTTTTCGCTGAATGTTTTCTACGTAAACGTCAAGAGTTGAGTACGCTGAATGTGGTCAATTGAATAAAAGTCAACGGATAAAAAGTGTTCTCACAATTGATGGCAAATATTTAGTAAGGCATACATTTGCAAATCTATCTGATCGAAACTGAGAATAGTCTTGTTATAAAATTCGCAAATCAGGCTCGATATGAGCTTTTTTACAAAGCAATCAGGAAGGAACTACGTGACAGATCGCACTTAGAATTTGTTATAAACGCCCAAGCCTATAACAGTGTTATCAGCACTACACAACCTAGTAGTTCATGTAGAGGAAGCGCTTCACCTCAAAGAATTAGTACTAGGGCTTTTCTAGACATCTAATAAGAGATGTATGAGAAGTGAGCAGGGGCACACACAAAAGAGAAGTCCTCTCACCTCTACTATGGAATCTAATTATCACCGAACTACTCAAAAACTTTGAAGGCAGTGCGCGATGATAACTGGTTATGCTGACGACATAAGCAAAATTATAGTGTGGAAATCTCAACATTAAGCTCTTTAATGGAGCACACACTTAAAGAGGTACTTAGATGGGCGAACTCAGTCGATATTAGTACCAATGCAGAGAAAGCAGATCTGGTATTGTTAACGAATAAATACAAGATATCAAGATACCACGAATAATAAAAAACACTCGACTCATCGCGAAAACTAACACGAAATATCTAGGAAATGTACTCGACAACAAACTGGCGTGGAGACTCAATGTGAAGGAGAGGCTAAGAAAGGTAAGCAATACGCTGTATGCATCCAACAAGATGCTGGGTAGAACTTGCGGCCTTTCACCTTCTCTAATGCAATGAATCTACGCAACAGTTGGCCTTCCAAAACTTCTCTACGGAATTATTGTGTGGTGGCCGTCGGTGAGTAAGTCAACATATATCAAACACTTTCAGCGATATGCATAACGGGTGCGCTCAAGTCAACTTCAACGTAAGCTCTTGAAACTATTCTATTTTCTAGACATATAACCAAAAGTCACACCTAGTAAAACGGCACAGCATCTTAAGGTAGCTGGCAACTTGCGCAAACAAATTTTTGGTCACTGAAGAATTGGCAAGGATGCAATTAGTAGCACAGACTACATGATTCCTACCACAACCCTCTAATCCAAAATTCCTACACTTCTACGACCAACCGACTGGTGCACAGGTATCAAACAGGCCCAGCGGGCTGTTAAAAAATTCACAGATGGCTCCAAAATTAGTACGGGAGTGGGTGCCGCAGTGTACTGCGCAAAGCTCGATATAAGGCAGGCATACAAATTACCGGCCCACTGCAGCGTCTTCCAGGCGGAGGTTTTTGCTATCAGGCAGGCAACAGAGAAAACCCTTAGTAGAAACACTTATCAGTCTTTAATTAACATATTTGTTGACAGCCAAGCGGCAATCAAACCCATGCGCTCCGATACCGTCAAGTCTAGATGCACTAGATGCATTGAACATTTCTGATAGAGTGTGCATCTTCTGGGTTCCAAGCCACCGAGGCATTGATGGAAACGAGATGACAGACGGACTAGCAAAAGAAGTTGCCGGGCTAGGATCAGACTCACAGAACACATAGCTATTCCACTACAGGAATTGTACAAAAATCTATAAAGTAGAGCCACACATGTGCGATTTATCATGCAGAAAACGAATTTAGGCACTGGTGGGAATCCTCACAGGTCACTGTATAGTGGCGGTCTACGCTGAAAAGCTAAATATTACCATGGATGACAAATGCAGGAAATACAAGGAAGCAGGTATCCAAGAAACCCTAGAGAACCCTCTTTGTACATACCCCGCCTTACTTAGTTCGATATGTAAGATATGCAAAATAAGCGTTATTCTTTGAAGATTTCTACTCATCCCCTCAAGGCTTTCTGGCTTATGTGAGACTTCAAAGGGAGATCAACCTAACCTAACCTTAGTAATCCAAGAACTGTCTCTTTTACCGGTGTCACGCTCTTTCATCAAATCATTAACATTCGGAGTCGAATTTTTTTTCCGGTAAATTTTGACAAATTCTAAGTGTGATATCAAAAGGGAATGATTACTAATCAATTAACTAGATTGTGTTATCAGGAAGATAGATGATGTAAGCTATTTTTAAACATTTAAAGTCAATTTTTCTGACGTTTGCATGCAATTTTGAACGTGTAAACATTGTATTGTTCGCAATATTTAAAATTGTTCGCAATTTTCAACAAATGTTGGTGGGCTTCAGACTTTTCTTGCGCAATAAAATTAATTCAATATTTAATTCAATAATTTCATCTTTTTGAATTTTAGTTCACAAACTTATACATATCACTGATGTGTATTCGTGCGATTCCTTGACTAGCATTTCCTGTCATCCATTCATATCTGCTCAACCTGTTTCACGTAAATTCAATTCAGCAGCTGCTGTTGTTGCTCTTATTGCTGTTCTAAGAGTTGTTGTTGTCACTATTACGAGTTTTACATGGCTCTAAGGTGCTTAAAAAAATTATTTAACTCAGCACTTATGATAGCTAACATTATTCAGTGCCATCCCCAAAGTGCGGCAAAGTGTGCCACTTGTTGTTTCAATTTCATAACGTTCCACTGGCGCTCATATCATCAGTTATGACATGACAGGACGGTAGGTAAGTCTGACTACCTCGTTGGCAGATTAGAGAGTCAAGTGCATGCAATAATAATCAATTTGAGTATAATTTTTCGTTTTACGATGGTTTCAATTTTTTTTAATTACGAATTTGATTAACTTATCTGCTGTATTTTATTAATTTAATTGCGAGTGTAAAATGTGATAATTAAATGCTTTTTAAGCAATGCGAGATAAGCTGCACGTTACGAGTTTTAAGCAAAAGAATTAGGAATTGAACTGGTGGGTTAATAAATAGTCGTTATTTTTTTCGATGTTGCTTAATAAATTTTGTGGTGAGTTAATTAATTTCGCTCTCTCTTCTCCACGCCTACACATAACCTTAGCTTAAGTAAGCGCTGTCCTAAGCGTGACTCATCAGACACTCATTAGTGAGTGTGCTCACGAAGAGAAGCTATTGATTTCAGCTTTATTCAACTGCGCTTTGTGTGTGCGTCTGTTTTTTTTTTCTCGTTATTTCTGAGTCTAGGCGCCACTTAAGCAACTTAAGAGATTAAGCCACAGCATTCATCTGCAGCTTGGATGGCGGTATATCGCATTGACAGCATTACAAACCGACAAACGACAAGGGAATGCGCTTTAAAATCTTGCAGTTAAATAGATAAAAAATTGAGATATGCGCCGGCGCAATCGTTGTTTCAGCTGCAAGGTATGCGACGCTGGAAACATTTAAATATCTGTAAATCGCTGACTTGTACGGATAGCGTAGGGATGTTTGTAAGCGAGGAATAATAAGCATACATTTTTTCGTGCCATCAAACAAACTAAACTTCGATCTGAATTGCAGAGTAGGTGTTTTAAAAAGCTATCAACGGTTATATCGGCTCTTTATTATAAGTATTCATATTCTATGCTATGGTGCTGAACTATAATCGGGTTATTTTTAAGAGAGTTATAAATTTGCAAGAAGAAGAATTGTTCGTTTAATGATCTCAAACGGCACGACATCTCAAATTAAGCAAGATGAATAAAACGTAAGATCTCATCTCCGAAATACGCTCCAGTTTCCAAATCGACCTGTTCAATTTTTTAAGTTTGGAAACAGATAATTATCACGGGAGCCAAATCTGGAGGATATAAGAGATAAGGAAGAATTTCGAAGCGTAACTTTAACGTAATTGGGTCATGGTTTCGATCGGTTTGTGAGTTGGAGTATTGTTTTGCAAAAATATGATTTTTTTTTTCTGTGATATATGGGGCCGTTTGTTTGCGATTTTGTACTGCAATTGGTTCAATAATTTGCAGTAATGGTCGCTCTTCTTATACCTAAATCTGCATGTCTTTAACTATCTGACTATGGCTGTAGCTTTCACACGAATTTTCACTTTTGGATTGTCCAATACGAAATCGTGGATTTTTCCAATACATTCTGGAGTGGTCACTGTTGTTGATTACTGAGTTTACCTCTTTTGGACTCTGCAATGCCATATTATGGGATTAAATACGATGGAGAAGATTAATATTTATCGCTTTCTTCGTTTGTTTCTTCCGAACTTATGTAACGCAAAAAGTAATCCTCTTTTTCTTTTGACGTAGAATTACGTCTTACGGCGCGGTTTGTATGGGGTCGTTTTAACAGATTTTTTCAAGGTCATGAAACTTTTTTAGGATATACCTACAGCAATGGGTCTGTGATCGGGTTTGATTTAACTCTTATGAAAAAAAACGAGTTGGATCATATTTCGTTTTATGGTTTTACCCAATAGATGGCGTAAAATCCCACTAGCACTAGAGAGTGTAGTTCGCAAACTACAGGTAACCCTCCTGCAACGCGTGTTCCTATAACGCGTTTTCGCTCCAACGCGGTTCCCAAAATGCGGAACTTTTCTTACAACGCGCCTCCTACAACGCGATTTCGACGAACATTTCTTATGTTATGGAATTTTTTTTCAAACTATCATCATCATGATACAATGTAAGAACCGCGGGGAAAAACCTCTTTTTATTTTTGTGATCGAATATGTAACTGGTGATTTATGCTGCTCTCATTTGTTGTATGCAGTAAGTCTTATGTTAGTTTGCTGTCGCCTTTGCAAATAAGAGCATCAAACAAAAAACACGATTTTTAAGCCAATAATCGTCGAAAGGATGCCCGAATCTGATAGTGGATCAAGCTCAGATTTTGAACTAGTACGAACAAAACTTTCGAGACAAATCATAACAAATGTTGAGGAGAATTAGAAAATTATGGTTCTATTTTGGATTTAATTTATTATATCTTTCAATTTGGATATGTTACGCAGAACTGACATTTTATTTTTGGGTTTTTTTGGTTAAATAAATGAAGAGTGTCTTTGATTAAATCAAATTACATGTTGTTATTACTCAATAAAAAAAAAACAAAAAAAAAACTCATTGGAGCGAGCGAGCGAAGCGAGCGAAGCTCCCATGGAACAGGTTGTTTGAAGCTGTTTAGAGACCTTAAACTCTCGAACGGATTGACCGATCTTAAAATTTCTTTTTCTGGACTGTTCTACGCTTCCTAACGAAGGTTGTTTTCTTAGGAAGTTTTTTCAAATTCCATTTAGTTTAAAAGTTAATTGAAAATAATATTTCCGTGAGTTTTGTTGTTGTTATTCGCTGAAATTGTTTTCTTCTAACATGCTTGTGTATGTATGTATCAGTCAATGAAAAAACCGAACGACATGAAACGACAGCAAAAATCTTGTGGCGAATGTTTTTCGCTGCAACAGCTATTTATCAATAAATACTTAAATACACTGAGAAAAAAACACATACCTTGCTCCGGTAAAAAATTTCTCTATTTTCGATATAGAAATTTTCTCTTTTTCAAATAAAATTTTCTTAAATTAGAATAAATTTTCACATTTTCGAAGAAATATTTCTTTACTTCTAGGAAATGGAAATATTTCAATGTCTCTAATAATGATAAGTATTTTTCTCGCACAAAAATTTCTCATTTATAGAGAAAAATTTATTGAAAATGAAAAACTTTTCTTATATTTTGATAAAAAATTCACTAAGAGAAGTATTTTCTTCAATAAAAACAAATCTTTTCTCAAAAATAAAAAGTTTTTTCTCAAAAAACGATATATTTTTCTTTTTCATGGAAACTTTTTACCATTTTTAGAGAATTTTTAGTATCGAAATTAGAGAATAGCATTCTCTGGAGCAAAGTCTATACCATTTTTCTCTAAATATGATGCCTTTTTTATCATATTCCGATAAGCTTTTTTCTGAGTGTAGTAAAAAATAAGAGTACGAATTTTATTTTTGAAAGAAAATAGAAAATAAAACACAAAACATGAAATCTGTTTACATTTGCATATAAAGGAGAACCCTGTTAAATAAAATAAATTTGCAGTTTTAATTCTTATTTAGGCTTATTTTCTTTCATAAACAACATTTGTTGTTGTTTGACAGACATTTGTAATTCCATAAATTGCAGCTCAGCGCTGCTAATAATTTGCTGCTAAGGAATCTTGCACATGTTAATCCAGTTTTGTTCTTTACTGTTACAACTACAAAACATTAAACAATTTTAAGTGGGCAAGGAACAATGAGCGCGTAATTGTCGCAGAGTATTTGAAAAGAAATTTACTATTATTTTGTTTTCATCAATAAATTTCTTAAATGATTCTTAAAGTTATTCAAAAGCAGATTTATTTCGTTTGCAATCGAACGCAGGCATGCACGTTAACGTTAATTGTAACGATAACCAAAATATTTTTTTCGTTTCGTTGAAGCAAAATAAATAAAAAAACGTTAATTCCAAAAACGAAAAATATTTATTTCGTTTCGGAGAAAACGATAAAAAATTTTTCGTTTTTGTCCCAATCAACCGTTGAAAATAATGTTAATTTCAACAAAAAATTTCGTTTTGTTTGGATCCGAAAAAATTTTTGTTTAAGGTGGTATGACACGTGTTTTTTCGCATTTTTAATATCTTAAAAATACAATAAGAGCAACACACCAAACGAAGCTATATAATTTTTAGTTGGTGTGAGCAGTACGCTGCAAGTCCAAAAAAATGCAGAACAGTCATTTTCAATGGCTGAAAAATGTTACAAAATATTTACTCTTTCAGCCGCTATCAGCTTAAAATCTGACAGAGGCACATTATATTCTGACATTTCACAATATACTTTTTTTATTGCTTATTTATAATGAATGTACAAAACCAAATAAACACAAATTAACACAAGAACTGCAAAAGAGTTCGACTTTTAATATTTTAACAAATTTTTTCCATTTTTATGTAAAGAATTCATAATTTTTGACAAAATTCAGAATAACACTAAAATGCTGAATTCAACGGAATTTAAAAATGCGAAAAAAGCTACTGTCATACCAGCTTTAGCATAGGAGAAAATAATAGAAAATTTTTCGTTTTTCAACGAAACGAAATTTGATTTGATAAATTTTTAACGTTATTTAAAAAACGAAATAATTTTGATAATTTATTTTTCTGCCTCAACGAAACAGAAAAAATTCTGTTGATTTCGTTGTGCATGTCTGATCGAAAGATAAAAGCATTTTTTTATCACGGAAAATTTGTCTGTTGCGTATTTTCTCAAGAAATTTTACACACAACTTCAAAAATCAACGAACGTTCGTTTCAACCGTTCATTAAAAATTAAGGTTTAAATAGTATGTCCGTTCAGAAAAAAATTACTAGCAGCGTCAGTTATTTTTTTTTGTTGTGCGTTCGTCATCGGTTCGGTTTGCGTTGTTGCTGTTCTACATGTTTTCGTTTTTGCGTTATCGTGGAGAAATGAAAACAATAAGAAATAAGAAAGAAAAGTAAGGAAATCAACTTGCAAGAAACATACAGATAATTAAGTGCCGGTCGTGAACAAAGTTCCTGAATTTTTAATTCAAACGCTCATTTTGAATAAGTGATTAAAAACGAATGTTCGCTGTTTTTTTTTTATTGTGTGAAAAAACCGAAATAATCCAATTGGATTTTTATTGCCTTTAATTGTTTTAACGCAACATCTTTGGATTTGAGTGTTTACTTAAATATTTCTTTTAAGCATTTTTCTAAAGCTTTCGGTGTTCAAAAGTAAATAAATTAAATAATTATTTTTTAGATTTAGTAAGAAAAAAATTAAAGAAGTGTTAGTCTGTGAACTTATGTGAAAACGAGAAATTATGAAAATGTTAAATATTATTATTTTCGTTTTGAATTATCACATTCATTGCACCAAAAAAATATATGGCAAATTTTTTCCAAAAATTAATCACATGCTCTTAGTAGGTTCCTTTTCTACTTATAAGAATATCAGTTATTTGTTTTTTTATCGCCATAATTTTGTAAAATATTATGGAGATACCAATTTTTTTATAAAAGCAACAATCTTAAAAATTAAGTCATTTCTAATAAATCATATCTCCATCTTATGTTACCTTATTTTTGTAAATGATAACATTCCTATCATTAGAAAACTATAGAAAAGTGGTTTAAAAAATTAAATATTTTTGGAATGCCAACTTTCTGAAAAACTTTAATTTGGTTTTATCTCAAAAAGTGAATTTTATTTTTTTTTTTGTTATTTTAACCCTCACTTTGGCACTATTTACATATGTAAATATCCCAATTTTAAATTTGCCATAACTCCTTTCTTTTTTATTCGATTTGAATATGGCTTGGACTCTGTGGCTATTTTTTTGTTTTCTTTCTGAAAATTCAAAAGTTGTTTTTAATTTTAGAATTTTTTGATACTTTTTGAAAATTTTTCATTTCTATAACGTAGTTTGGTACATATTTACATATGTAAATATTTTGTATTTTAAAGGCTTTTCTGGTGTTTTAACGCATTTTTTGTATTATTTATAGAAAAAAATTATAAGGAAAAACTCTTCACATATTTTCTATATACACATATTTCGTATTTGATAGCTTTTATTGGGAAAATATTAATGAACAAAAATTTTTGGTTCGCTGGCACAACAATATGTCATGTTCTGATATTGTTGCTGGAAGTACTAATTTAATGAAAACAGTATATTTTCTGTTGAAATGGGTTTTTGTTTATTCATTGGAACTATAAATTTTTTTTAATTTGATCTACATACTTACATTTTGATTATTGGTAAAGGGCTGGACCGTCAAGTGTGCATAATATGTAAAACGCTATATCGTAAGAAGTAATGCATGGATTTGATTGGTTATTAATTTTTTGAATAGGTTATAGAAAAACCTTTCTTTTGATACCCATAAAGCTAGATATTGTTGGAAAAAAAAACACGACTTTTCCAGGCCCATTTTCCCAACTTGCGAACCCTATAGCTTCTAAACCACTTGACAACGGTGTGAAATTTTTCCGGAATTGAACTTAGAAGGTATTAATACATATATTCCACCTAAAAAATCATGCAAATTCAGAGGTTCTGTTTATCTTTAATGATGACAAAAAAAAATATTTACAAATGTAAATATGTGCCAGATTACGTAGTAAAAGATTGGTGCCAAAGTGAGGGTTAAAAACAAAATAAACTTTTCACATACAAA
Organism: Tetanocera ferruginea; assembly: GCA_958299015.1. Lineage (NCBI taxonomy): Eukaryota > Metazoa > Arthropoda > Insecta > Diptera > Sciomyzidae > Tetanocera > Tetanocera ferruginea. The sequence continues at coordinate 54,447,875 of OY282642.1, read as the reverse complement.
GAATTACGATGGCTAAATAGCACGTTTTTTCGCAATCTCTTTTTCTGACACAAATTTCACTTTATCGTTCATCTTCATCTTATACCGTTTGAGATATTTTTACAAAATCTTGAAGAAAACTGTTTGCCGTTTTAGAGTTTTATGTATAGTAATGTTTGTTTTATATATATTAATGACCTCACACGTGACTTTGGAACATAAAAATGGAAGAAAACTAGAATAAATTAAAAAATTTTAATTTTTTCGTTTAAGATAATCGAAAGAGATAATATCTCTTTTTTTACAGATTTAAGAAAACATTTTTTAAAGCGAGCGACCCAACTAATTTGTATCTTCAACGTACCCATTTATGTGGCCAGCTTAGGTACTTGCTAAGCGATTGCTACGACCTAGTATATTATGTACATTGTACATATCTACTATACAAAATCCAATTTTTAAGTTTGGAACCAAACTCTGATTTTTGTATGAGGCTAATATCTCCTACAACGCGATTTCTTACAACGCGGAATTTCTGAGGAACCTAACCCCCGCGTTGTAGGAGGGTTACCTGTATGCATCGAACAGAGAAAAAAGTTTAGGTCGAAAACTAAATATCGGACAGAGACGAGAATGGCACTAATGGAAAGTACATGTCGGAGTCTTTATTTTATTTTGAAATTAGTAGTTAAACTGACTGTAGCTCCCAAACTATATATCGGGCAGATAAGAAAGTAGCACGAATAGAAAGTGCCTTTGGCTCGCCTTCTTTTCAACTAATGTGGCTTTATCATCTGGAACTCGTGTGGCAAATAATATGGCGGCTTGTATGTGTTCGAGAAAGCGAGCATTCAAATTACGGAATTTGTTTGGCACACACAGGGTTACATTTGGGAACAAAATGCTTAATAAAGCAAAAATGCTTTATTTTCCCCACAAATGCAAAAATGCAAATGAAAAAAATTTTTTTCTGAATCCAAACAAAGGTATCACGTATACTGTATGCAATTTGCATAGAGTACTACCAAACAGAAAACAAAAAGTGCCAAACATGTAATATCGTACTTAAATCATTAAAATGTACTCCACTTATGTTTCAATACAACCCTGGTTACGTAATGGCTATAAAAATGTTTTTTTGCTGTGTTGGACATAGAAAATCAAAAATTTTTGCCAACAAGCCAACTAGTGTGCCATACTGGCGAACTAGCTTCTTAACTATCGAACCTGTGTGGAAATTGCCGCCGTGTGGCACATAAGAACGCAGATTTGAAGCTGCATAAGTCAATGAACTCAACCTATCAAACTTAACGAAATGATCGAAAAAATTTGACATTTTGCTTGTTTCTTTTTGCTTGCTCATTTAATCATGCTTACTTTTAACTTTTTCTTTGTTTTGGTTTCGATAAGTAGTCCATAATTGAGTGTTATTAATTTATTTGTTGGTTTTCGGAAGATCAATAAAAAATACGTACAAAATTTACAAAACAATCGGACCAAAGAGACAAAGTAGAAGAGGTTTCAACTTACCGGAATTCTACGTTTACACTTACGATAGTATCGAAACTGTTTTTTATTTATAGATTTTAATAGCAATACCAAAATTTGTTTCATTTAGAACACTGTAATGTTCTAACCTGCCATTTTTGGTTTGTGCATTTAGGTTTGTCAAATGTCAAAAATGTCATGCATTTGAAATGTTATGCAGCATCTTGAACACATATATTTCTTCTTGATTGAAATAAAATTTATTTTCCAATTCTAGCTCGTGATTTGCTTCCGAATATAATATCATATTAAATATTTTATATGATTACAGCCTATGTAATAATCAGAATATTTCGTTAATCTTCGTTAAAACGGCGTTATGCAATCATTAATTCGGATCACCGAGCTAACACTGTACTTCAAAATCATTAAAATGCCACTCGGTTAGCTAATACAGAAAAATTAAAAATTGTTGTATTCAAATAAGCTGGTCTCAGTTTTTGTGAAATCGAAAAAAAATAATTCAATCTTAAAGAGTAGTTCGAAATTTTTTTGAAAGAGACAAACAAATATAGAAAAAAATCACCCGAACCAAAACTTTCTTAGCCAGAAAATTGCCGAATTTGCAATTTTGACGGCAACTTTTCGCCAAAAATCGCTAGAGAATACGGCTTAAGGGCATCACGGTGGACGTGCTTTGAAAAAATAAAAATTTGATTTTTTAAAAGAAAATGTTCTTTGGGGAATTTAAGCAGAATGGCTTAAAAACTTGTTTTAATTTTTGTAATTTTTTCCAAACTCTATCATATTGTTATTGGCATATTAATGAAGAGAATTTAATATAAAATTACATCAAATTAAAACATATTTCAAAAATAGTTTCAAACACAATGGGAAAATACGGTCAAAATTCAAAATTGTTAACCAAAAATTTCAAATTTCAAATTTAGACTTAAATATCTCAGAGAAGAAACCTGATATACAAATGGTTAATACAGTAGTAGATAGCATATTTAATTATCTGTCAGATGACATACAAATTATTACTATACATGGAACAGTTTAGTTTCTAGATAAGAAAAACTGGATCAAAGTCGAAAAAATACAAATCACCCTGTATCTCAAAAAGTCGACCTATTAGAGAAAAACTGAGTATAGGCGTAGAAGCAGCGTTAACAGATCTTATAGAAAAGTAGTTCAGGTCTCTGGACAAAAAACCTTGTAGACTATTAATTATATAGATTATATTAAAATTGAAATTATTATGATTCTTCAACATCTCAATATTCAGTATTTTCTTTCAAGTTTCAGTAAGGTGTCGAATTTTTAAATTTACAAATAAGTTCCACGATTTGTGGGCTTACTTTGGTTTTAAAAGTATCATATGTTTGGTAAAAAATATGAGTAATCTGTGGTAATAATAAATGAAAAGGTTCATAAATTTTGTTGCTGGTGCAAACAATATAATAATAAGCTCTGCTTTTGTTTAAATGATAAAACTATTTTTATGTAGCTGCCTTTGTTATTTGATTTAATAAAAATTTGGAATTTTATATGAGCATTTTTACGTGTGGCGCACGGACATTCGTACGATTTTTTTCTCCCTTTATTTACCTCGGAATTCCAGAATGGGCTTTTGGTGGTTATACTTTTTAGCCTATTCTATTACTTAACACGCCCCGTTTCAGAAAGACTAAAAATGTTTGTTCTTGATGGCTTCATTCGAAAGTTATTGCACTTTTTGTCTAGCGTGGCGCACGGACATGGCTTTTGAGGTTGTGTTACATTATTAAAAATTTCAGCTAATTGGTGTACTTTTTAAAAATTTTGAGTACGCAGCCTGATGTATTAAGGTTAACACAATAACATGGTACTCATCTTTTTAACAAAAAGTGATATTTACGGAAGTTATAACTGTTTAACCAGCATGATGTTACGGACACAAAATCGTGTTGCACGGACAAAGTACGATTTTTTATACAAATTTGTTGCTTTTCAGCAAAATAGATTTTATCATTTAGTTTAAAATAAAATATTGTATTTCTTACGTTCATCTAAGAATTCAAAAGTTGCAGGTTGCAACAATTTAACAGATGCAGGTTGCAAAAAATGCATCTTTAAAAATTACAAATTGATTTATGGGCTTGAACCCGCATGCTGCCGAGCTACAATAGAGCACCCATTCCTAACACGGATATCATGCATCTTTTGCAGATTCATTTTGCACTCCATTTAACATGGCTTCAGCGTTTAAGTAGCTGATCGATACTGCTGTCTTTATCAATGAAAATAACATTTACGTTTGAACAGTTTAGTAACATGACTTAAGTCGTTGGCGGTTCTTATTTTCTGTTCTTATTTTCCACCATACCGCTCTTTTGACGGTAAATTTGTAAAAGAGCATCTTCTATGCTTGGATTCATGAAATGATGGACAACAAAATTGAATAAAATGAGTATAAATACAGCGTTATATTATGTTATAGTGCATAATATAGTCAAGTCAAGTTTGGTCCCCAAGTTACAATGTGCATGTTGAACGAATAGAGAGGATCCAAAAACGTTTTGATCTGTTTGCTCTAAGGGGCTTAAGTGGAACTGCTATTTTAATATATGATATCATATATTTACACCAACTCATGACCGGTGTTTTCGATTTTCGATTTTCGGTGAAATTCTTTCTCTCATTAATTATAACCGTAGAAGCAGTAGAAACGCTAACACTTTAATTTATTTACCTTTTAGTAGATCGAACTATATGCTCCTTTAAACCGCATGAGTACCTTTGTTAACATCTGTTTTTGATGTTGACCTGTCAAAAGATCAACTCAAAAGTAGACTAAAAGCTATTCTGTAATAAGATTGATGTGTGCATGGTTAGTAGTACCGTCTTATGTTGTCCCTGAGCCCAACCCAAACTTTGGCGGATACATTTTTTCCACATTAACTTTGTCTTGAGCCACTAGAATCCTTATCATTAAATTTTTATCAATCAATTAATGTTTTGTTCGGTTTGCTCTTAGGGGCTGAAGTGGAACTGAAATTTTAAAACTTCCTCCTTATGAATTTTTTTTTAAATTAATAAGACTAAAATAATTAAATAAGCGAAGAAGGTTTGCGAACCCAAATTTGCTAGGCAAATTTTTTCCACATTAACTTGGTTTGAGTGACTGGTATCCAAAACATTAAATTTTTTGATGAACTTGGACATGACTTTAATGGGTTAACGTTGAGAAAGCGCGAAAAGCCAGTATTAGCTCAACTCTATTGTTATTGGATGTAATTCAACACCTACGTCACAAGAAAGATGGAGGATATGCGAAATATGTTGTCTGTAGTTATTCATTGTTTCATGTTGGTTGATCAACTGAAAACAGCTCATATGAAAAATATATACAAGGTTTGTCCGTGCGTCACGGCTCTAAAATGGGTTCTGTGCGTCTAATCAAAAAAATTGTTAAAACCAAAAATCTTCAGTACAAAAAGTTGGGGCATTGCTTATGAATTTTCATGCTACTCCGATGAAGGGTTATTGTTATAGAACAACAAGTGTGATTTTTTCGTGACACATGGACACTTTTTCTTTACAAGGTTTTGATTTTAAGTTGAAATGAACCATTAAGAGATTATGACCAAGAGTTAAGTCCACTATATTCTTTAGAAATTTTTAGATAAATTCTCATTTTTAGTTTTCAAATTACTCACCATACCTTTGTTTGACATGTTTTACAAATTAAGTTGTTTAAAACAAAAAATTTCACTTGGTGACTTCACTGAACATTAACGCTTATAACTTTTGTCTTGAAATTTCCCCATTATGTTTTATTACATATTCATAAATTTCAGAGTCTCACCGTTCATTGTATATACATAGTTCATATATTAACCTAAATTGATTATCATGCACTCCTGTCTCTGTTTTCGTAAAAATGCCCATATAATATTTTTTTACCAACATTGAAAAAATTAAAATAAATAAAATTTACCGAAAGTATTGTCGAAAATCGACTTAAAGACTTGTACAATATTTTTGATGTTGACATACTCGAAGAAGTTTTATTTCAGTGTTTATCTCAGATGCTATCTCTACGATTTGAAGGGGGTAAACCTTGATCTTTGATCCTTGACCTCTTGATCTTAAAAGAAATTATAATTATTTTTGGCTTAAATAGTAAATTCGTTTAAATATCGAAAAACATCACATGGCAACGGGAAAAATCTGTAGGATTAAATTTTGAACAGCGGTCGCATTCTCTGTTCTCGGCATACTAACAACTTTCGAAAAAATTTCTCAGACAATTTTTGCTCGCCTGATTTAAAAATATTGTAATATATTCAAAACTTCTTTCTCCTCGACACTTTGTTTTTTGTATAGAATAGTTAATCTTTATAAACGATTTTTCTGTGATTTTTGTGCAATTTTTCGATTTTTTTTTTAAGAAACATAATTGTTTTTAAATTCCTAAAAAAAGTTTAGCGTCTTTAGAGAGTCTTCGCCCCCATAGCTCCCCCTGGTTCCGCGCCTGCAGTTTACCATACATGCAATTATATATGTTTCATAAAGAAATGCTATTTAATTAACATATGGCTCATTCCATACAGACGAGAGTGACGTATTGACTACTTAATCGTGCTGGAAATGGTATTAACCGGTTAAAATTTTAGCAATTTACTATAGGGTATTTTAGAAGATGCCCCAAGGTTTCAAAATGTTAGAACATAATGCAATTATTTATACTAGTTTAATAGTTACATTCGCTTAAACACCTGGGACGGGTGTGACGAGCACAAGTTTAAAAACTAAAAATTCTGAGTTTAACATTGAAATTCATCTGCCACAATGAGACCATTTTTGACTTACATTTTGTCAAATTTAATATATTTTCTGTTGAATACCAGTAAAAAAATTTTTGAAAAAATGGCGATAACCATTCTTTTTTAAATTTTTAAATGGGACGGGTGTGACATAAGATTGTGCCGGGTGAGACGAGTGTGAATGATGGAATTATATATAAGAACTCAATAGGTATAATAACCATCACATATTTTTGACACTAAAATCAAAAAAGTATGTTTTAATTAATGTATTAATTTAAAAAAAAAAAATATTTTTTAGCAAAAAATTTTTTTGCATGAATTTATTGTCAAATTAATACCTATACAAATAATTTCGAATTTTTTAATATATTTAAAAAAAAATATTTTTTTGCAAAAAATTTTTCGCATGAATTTTTGATAAAATTAATACCTATACAAATGGTTTTGCTATACATGAATTTACAAATCTTTTTTTAATCAAAGAATTTATTCATATACTTGCACAAATTTCATTATTAGAAAAAAATTTTGAAAACCGTTCCGTGTGTGACCAACTTCTTGTAACGGAAATGAAGAATACAAATAATTTATTGAATGAAAAAAGTTAAAAAATTTATGTAAAACATCAACATCCTTACTTTAGGAAAGTTTCATTCTTATCATAGTCCCATGTTGCTTCTTAGGAAAACTATAGCTTTTTCTGGGACGGGTGTGACACTGAAAAAACACTCAGTTTAAATATTTTTTCTTTGTTAACGCAGTAACCAATCCTTGTTATAAACTGTTCTTGGATAATATTGTTATCTTTTTTAACATTGCTAACCTAATTTTTTTGAATGTGCATCAAGAGATCGCTGTTTTCAACGTTTTAAATCTAAACAAAATATTTTAAGTTTTTCTCAACTCGGAGTTTGAAACTGAAAATAATTTTGCAACAAGAGTAACTTAAGACTTCATTTTCATGCGAGAACCTAAAATTATTTCAATTGAAAGCATTTTAGGATTCATGTTTCCGTTCGTCATTAGTGTGAAATCAGCCATTTTTCAAAATTGTTGAGTTTTATTATTTTTTTTTTATTAATTATTTATTATTCAGCGGCAGTTTTAATAATGAAAGTATTGAGCAACAAATTTATAGTTTCTCGACTCTGTCCATTGAATATGTCCTTATAAATAAAATACTTAAGAAACTCTTTTAAATGTTTCCATTTAGCATATATTATTCTTTATAATGCTATTCAGCACAACTTTCAAAAAAAAACTATTGCTTTAAATTAGCTCAATAAAAATTCAGAGTATATTGAAGCAAATTTGACCTATGATATTATTGGCATGATAGTCAACTGTTATTCTGCAGCATTATTATGAATGAAGAAGCATTAAGACAAATTCACAATGTCTCATTAAAACATTTCATTACATAAATAAAGATTAAAAACTATTCAGCACAATTTATAACCCTGTTTATAGCAAAAACATAGCTTGCTTATATTTATCTCATTTAAAAAAAAAAAGCAGCTGCCTCATAAAAAAAATCCAATCCATTATTATTTCTCTTTTAAACTGTTTTTAAGTTTACCCAACTAATTTTTTGCTGCATTATCTATTGATGGAATGTCTGAAGATAAATTGTAAAGCTTTTTGATTATCTCAATAATCTGATTTATAGCATGTGTTTACAATGTAAGTTAAATAAAATTATGTTAAGTTTATATTCCGCTCATGTCAATCAAATTCAGCAGTTTCACAATCACTTTCCTGGCCTCGAATCGCTATAATTTATTGTAAAAAGCAGCTGATATTCAGCATAATTTTTATTGCTTGTATTATTGCATTAACAAATTCACAATGTCTTTTTCAAACAATTTACTGTTTAAAAAAACAATTAAAATGCTATTCAGCGCCCAATATTTTTAGCTAAAATCAACTTGTTAAGAGTAAAGTTTATATTAAGCTTTTATAAATCAAATTCAGCAGTTCCATTGTACTGTATGTTATATTGTGAAAACAACTTTTTGTTTTCATAAAGCTAATATAAATGAAATTCCACAGCTGAAGAAACAAAGTTTGTATTCATGTTCAATTTTGAGCTTTGTTCTTTTGTATTCATTAATTATTTCCTCATTAAAATGCTATTCAGCTAAACAATGCATCAGTCAGCGAAATTAATAATGTTAAAATCATTCACTAACATCTTAAAACGTCACAAAAATATACTTAACTCAGCGCAGCTTGTTACATAATACTTATTTTTTTAAAACAATGAAGTTCAATTCGTATTCAGCTGATTTAAGACCAATTCAGCAGCTCTGCTTGTTGTGCTTTCATTAGCACATTAATTAAGTAAATAACTCATTAATAATGGGACGTCCCAACCGCCCAACCACCATATCAGTCAGCCCTGACCGCAGCCAACACTATAACTCTCAATTCGCTTAATCATCACGTTCTTCGCTCATCTGCATACGTGGTTCTACCGGACTCCTCTCCATTAAGTCTCAACCTCACTAATAAAACCGATCGTAAAACAAGTTTGCCTAATTGATCGCGCGTACGCCAAAAAGGTTTTGCGGTTTTCTTTTAACCAGGCGTTATTGTTGTGGCTTTTGTAGTTTTTATATAATTTTTTTTTGTTTTTTAATTATTTGAACAGGTATCAAAGTTGCCGAATTCCAGACAATGTTGGTGGTGCTTGTGTTGATTTTAGTGGCGTTATGATGATCGCGATGTTGTTGCTGTTGCTGATGATGATGAAGCCTTTTTTCTGTGCTTTTATTAACAGCCGCTTATTTGCTGGGTTATGCGTTTTTGGTACCAGGCAGGCGCTGGGATGTCGACAGGCTTTTAGCCGCTGACACCGAATTGCTATTTAGGGTGCCTCACTTCCACTGTTCTTGTTGTTGTTGTTGTTGTTGTTGTTGTTGTTGTTGTTGTTGTTATTGTTCTGGGCAGAGTCATTAAAATTAATTTGGATCAATTTGGTGGCTGCCAAACGATTGACACTGAAATACTATATCATGGCAGGCATTTGGTTTGGAATTTGTTTTGGCTTTTGAAAAATTGAAACATTAACCAAAGGAGTTGGCAAAATTTTGACATTGTATTTAACTCATTTATTCAACTACAAAAATATACTATTTATTAAACACATGTGTATAAAGTCAGTTTTAAACAATAAACTTAGAAATTATCTTAAGCTGTTTTAAGGAATATTCTTTTATTATATAAATTTAGCTTTGGATTTTCTTTTATTTAATAACTACAATTTTAATGGCCTCGATCATTTGAAACAATTTGTATTTTTTATATATTTTAATATTTTTAGCTATAATATATACTGGGAATAAGTGGCTTTCTTCTTATTTTTTATATTCATATAAATATTTAATATATTTGGCAACATTTTAAGGCAAGTCTGTTGTTTATATTTGGCAACATTTAATATTTTTTTTTAAACTAAGCTATGGTTTTTTTCTACAATACATTTTAAGGCACATTTCTTAATTATTCGACGATCTCTCTGGTAGTCCGGTGCGTGTGATAACGCTGGTTGGTATCTCTCCATTTGCTGAGCGTGTTCCATCTATTGGTGGGACTCTGCAAAGAAGGGAAACAAGAAATTTATTTAAAAGTGTCCTTTTATTAATTAAAAACAAAAAAGTGCGTTTTTGGCAAAAATAATAGTTGCGAAATATCATATAGGTGAAATTTATAATATGAACACGATAATATAAACATTTAAATAAGTAAAAGTTTTTACTTATTTTGGAATTAATCGTGTCTTTATGAACATAATATAATCTATATGACAAAAAAGTATTAAACTCTCTTGGGAAAGTTTAACATATGGTTATAAAAAAATCTAAATTTTTAGAGATAGTTGCAAAAATAGAGTATTTTTCAAATATTGATACAACAATTTTATCTCCTTATACTTAACCACTTTAATTCATACTTCTTTTATGTAATAATAACTATATATTACAGTGTTTTTCAATAAACAATTTTCTGATCGGTCACCACCTCTCTGCAGACAATGGCAAACCTAAGGCGGCGTTTATAGTGAACGCCGATTCAGACAGGCAGGCAGACAGGCAACGTGAACAAGCGAGATATATAGCTATTTGCATCTCGTTTTTTCACACAGATTTCAGCCTGCCTCTCTGAATCGCGTTCACTATGAGCGCGGCCTAAGGGAGTAAATAATGACATGTAAAGCTTCTTGAGAACATGAACTTTAGCCATTCGGAGTCGGCATAAAACATCCCATCCGACCATTTGAAAAGCGAAAGGCAATTGTACTTGAGAATAAGCTTAATAAAAACACTGGGTTATAAGCATTTCTCAATATCACTTTTAACAAGCTTGATAAAAAGATAAATCATAATGAATTCTCAATCGTGTTTGAGAAACGCTTGATAAACATAACTGTTTCTAAAGTATGCTTAATAAACACTTATATATGACAATACTTTATTAAGTATGATTGAGAATCAAGTGTTTCATACAATAGAATCTCTAACTATTTTTTTTTCTGTCAAATAAAATATATTGTTTTGATGGACATACAATTTATTATTGAATTTGAAGATTTTTTAGATGAGACTATCCACAGTTGCAGCTGTATATTTATGTATGTGCATATGCATACACAATCTATGCTATGTTAATAAAACATTATTTTTAGGTTAATTCTAAAATAAAACTAAAAAATAGTATTTTTCATGCTTATTTTACAATTGCGAGAAAAAGCTTATAAAACTATTGAGGATAGTAAGCTTTTCTATACATTTATTGATATAATATTATTTTATAAGCTTATTCTACAATTGCAAGAACAAGCTTATAACAATCTTGCTTGAGTAATATTATCACAAGGGTTCCGTTTTGATTTTTCTACAATTACTGTGATATACTTTTTCAATAGATTCTCAAACTTTTTTCAAGCTTAAGGCTTAGGTTGTTAAGCTTGTTATAATATTATTCTCAAGCATTTTGGTTGGTTGGGATGTAGGTCCAGTTCTCAGTCAGTTGTGTGCAAACATTTAAAAACTCACACAACAAAATTTATGATAAGAATCTCGGTCAAAATAATTTCAGGGCTGAAAAGGACAATTTGTTTTTGTTTTTGTTTGAAAGAAAAGATGATTTGAAAGATTTGAATATAATAAATCCTTCACAAAAGGAAGGTTGTGAAGAATGGTTTAGAGGAAATTTGTTTAAATGACCTTTAATGGTGACACAAATGCCTCACCAAATTAGAGAAGTCTTAGTTTTCAGATTGTTGGGCATTCACAAATATTGTGTTATAAAGTATATTTCTCTTCCTCGCAACGTCTCTAGATATCAGATTCAAATAGATATATCTTTTTGAGATGGCATCTGAAAGCACTGTGTCCTGTATAATGTATAACCTGTTAGAAGTTGCAGGTTGGATTTAGTTGCTTGAGCAGGATCTACTGACTAGCTCTAATGACATTTATAAATTTCTTTGCTTGCTTCTGTCCATTATGTTCTGTACATTGGCACCAGCCATTTTTTGTTTTCTCAGGACTTACAATTTTTCACCCTTCATGCACTGGTATCCACCAAAATTCTATATTATTACTTGGACCCAATGTATTCAGTGATTTGACACAATCAAAGGCTTATTTTGAATCAAGCTTTAAAATGCTTGAAGGACCTTTAATGTCGCTTGTCTGACCGTCATATTCCTATGTATAGTCTCTTCATAGTTATAATATATTTTTTTAATGTATTAATTATATTTATTTTATTATATTTATATCGATGCTCATTCAATCTTATTTTTTATTCATTGAAATCTTCTCCGAAGAAAAGCTGATCATACGAAATTAAATTTGTTTCTCAATCATCTCGTTTTTTTTATCGGAAAATATTTTTCTATATTCAGAGACAATTTGCAAGAGACATATTTTTTGATCATTATTTCTCGTCAAGAGACCTTTGTATTTAGAAAAAAGATGAACCTCTCTTTCTACGACGTCATTTAACACCTTGAAAATTTATACTGACATACTGGTCACATAGAGCTAGATCTATCTTCAAAACTTAGTCATTAATTTCAAATCTGACGAAATTTCTTGATTGAGGGAATTGAATTTCACAAAAATATACCGACCACCCAAACAGCGATATGTGACTCCTAGTGATTCTACGGAAGCATTCCCGCACACTTGATGGTTGGAATATAGCCCATCGGTAGTGCTTTTTGGATCTGGGTCCATACACCCCTGCTCCTGTTCCTACATATTGTATTTTTGAACATGAGTTTACCAAAACTGAGAGCTTGACTAGGTATGTACCTATTACTCATATATATATATAATCAGTGAACTTAGAAATGCCTCCTTTTCGATAGCTATCGTTAAAGGAATCAGTCAAAGAAGTGCACCAAGAGCTTCAGTAAGGCACGTTCTAATTGACTCAGTGATTCCAATATATGCCATTATTTGCAGTTTATTGAGATCACGTTTTGTCATGAAGACGTTGGCAAGTGAATAAATCAGGTGCAGCTTTGACTATAGTGTTTGTCAAGGGAGTGTTCCAAAGAAGTAGCTTATCAAAAGTTACACCTAAGTATTTGACCTTATTTAATCACCTTTCCGTCTAGTTCAGGCTTTGTTAGATGTAAGAGCCTCTTTATAAAAACAAAGTATAGCTTTTTCAATATTGATAGTATATATAGTATTGATAGCCTTCGACCTGACCCCAATTTATGTAGTACATTTTGCATTCTGTTTAATATTGTCAGTTCATTGTAGCCCATACAATCGACAATACAAGTTTTTTTCATATTCGATCAGGCTAAAAAGGTACTGAAATCATCGGAAACAATGGTTAAAAATGTATAATTCAATTTAAAGCTTTTCTGTAATTTTGAGTTCGATTCGATTAATCGTGAAGGAATAATAAAATTTCTATACTGAATTGAAAATTTTGTTTCCAACACCATTGATCTGTTTGGAGATCTGTTTGTTCACAATTTTTTGAAAACACGCCACTTTAAAAATAGAAGAATAGAAAAGGTACTAAATCAAACTTATAGAAAGACAATTCTTTTTTGCAAGGAATACATCGTGCAATTTTGCATTATTTGCAAAAAAGAATGAAAAAAATTGTATTCAAAATCTAATCCTGAGCTTATGGTTCGTTGTTTTTTTGTCAACTGCATTTTAAAAACCTTCAAGTAACAATGCTGAAAGCCTAATTTTAAGTCACTTACAGCTGTACTTACGTTTGTGTGATTTGTCGATTGAGAGTGCTGGAATTCGGTAAATGTGGCGACTGACTCTGTGATGGTGGATTGCTATAGGGCGAGGAATGATTCTCGGACGTCATATGATTACGTGACATATTCAGCGAACTGACTTCGGTCTGTGGCAGCGGCATACTACGTGAACCGCCCGTCGACATATCGTGCAGTTCACCTGGCATATTCGACTGACCATTCAGAGGCAAGCCAATGGACTGCACTTGAGAAGGATAGATTGGTGTGCCATTGGTGACCATTAGGTTGACGCACTGTTGCATGCCTGAAAATAAAAGGAAACATTTAGAAAAATTTAATAAAATTTGTGTATTAAGTATATCTGCTTCCATACTTGGTAGTTGTTGAGTCGTACGCATGGGTGCACCACCATTGCTCTTCGGTTTCCGTTTACGCTTCTGAATACCGTCTTTTTTCATGGTCAGTGGCCGATTCATGTTGTGCAGCTTGTAGTAGAGGCCACAGGCATTACATACAGGATTGCCTTCATTATTACGACGCCAAAGTGTAGTTGAGGTAGTGGAACAATTGGCGCAAGTGACACCATTGCGTCGGTTATTGGCAGCGGCATTAGTTTTTGGCTTCGATTGACGTGGCGGTAGACGCACATTCTGCCGTGCATGCTGCACCACTGTGCAGTTGGGACAAAAGAGTTCATTTCCTTTGCGCATGTACGGTGTATTGCAATAGTCGCACTTGAGCGTGTCGGGCATCGGGTTACCTACATTTGGATCGTAGGCATTGGTGGTCCAATGCGTGGCAGACATATTACTGGGGTTGTAATCATCAACAACCTGGTGATGATAGGGATTCTAGATTAGAGTTGGAGTTAAAAGAAAAAGAACGTCAAAACAAAATATATAGAAAGGTTTGGATTTTGTTATAGAGTTGGGCAACTACACTAGGTCATACTTACATAGCCCACATTTTGGAATTCCACGCTGGATGCTGCCGCTGCCCATAAGGCGTGTTCGGGTGCTGGTGAGTTGACTGTTTCATAAAGTGATATCGAAGGATATTGATTCTGTTGGCGCACTGCACCCAAATTAGGATCGGATTTACAGAGCAGCGGTGCTGCCGAGACGGGCACACTGTAGATAGCGTTGCCTTGACCCATCGCATAGGCTGAAGCTTGTGGATAGTTGATGAAAGCCGGTGCATTGCCCAGATCAGTAAAAGTTTTTGACTCATTAACATGCGTGCTTGCGTCAACTATTTGGGAGTCGTAGTAAATTGTGGATGGCGGCTGATTGCCGGCATCAATGATGCTAAAACGCTCGCCATCTTCGAAGCGTAACGGAGTGCCAGAATGGCTGTTATGCGCAGCGGGGTGCCCCACAACTGGATTCCCACCACCAGCGCTATTGCTGTGCTGCTGGTGTTGATGCAACGCCGCTGAAGAGACAACAATTGATTCGGCATACGAGCCATTTGGGGTGGGACACTGTTGATGATGCTGATGCTGTTGATGTAGTTGTTGCTGTTGTTGTTGCTGTTGTTGTTGTTGTTGTTGTTGTTGTTGTTGTTGTTGTTGTTGTTGATGCTGCTGCTGTTGTTCATTGGATGCCTGTTCCTTATCAATTGTTTCGATTTTAATGCCGGCTGCGCTCTCGGCACAAATTATCTGTTGCCCATTTTCGGTTGTGGCGTATGTGTAGACAGTGCCTGGTGGAGGTTGTTCCTCATTGCGTGGCGCCATTTGAATGTAGTCAGTGGGGGAGTGATGATGGTAATCAGGCTGAGAGTCGGATTGTTCCGGGTCACGTGGATCGTTAACTTCGCTGTGGGGTTCATAGAAAAAAAGAGGGCAAAGAGATGAGTCAAGATGAGTAACTAAACAGAGGTGATTATTAACAAGTAAAGAAACTCTAAAGTCGATCTAGCCCGACTATGAAATACCTAATATTTCAAAATACAATAATAGTATTGAAAATGGGCGTGTCCGTGAGCGGATGAAGCCCAAACTTTATATGCATTTCACTTTTGATGGGCAATTAACTTATAAAAAAACTGATAAAAATTAAGTTTTATTCCTGTAGCTCACATATTAATACCTTTATGGTATTTTCGCTATTGTGGGTGATATAGGAGGTGGACATGTTTGTTGACGGATTACGCATCCGTCCACGCACCCAATTTTTGAATACATTTAAGTGTTGGTATAAAATACATACAGACCAAATTTTATCTCTACATGTTAAACAAGAGCTTATTTATTGAGTTTTTAATTTTTGGTTGCATCAGAGCTGGGCGTGGCCGTTTGCGCATGAAATCTATTTTTCAAAGACGTCTTTGTTTTGATATAAAATATAAACTACCAAATTTTATCTCTGCACGTTAAAAATGAACTTATTTATTGAGTTTTTAATTTTTGCGTTGTATGGGAGGTGGGCGTGTCCGTGGGCAGATACCAAGAATTTTTCAAAGACATTTTTGTTTTGATATAAAATACACACATACCTAATTTTATTGTTGTAGGTTAATTATGAGCTTATTAATGCAGTTTTTAATTTTTGTGTTGTATGGTAGGTAGGAGTGTCCGTGGGCTGATTCCAAAAATATTCAATAGTGCAGATTCTTAGACTTATGTGGCCATGTGTGCCGAATTTCATTCTTTTATCTTGACTCCTTTTTATTCTGTGTTTACGGACAATAGCTCGACTCATGAGGTGACTCTGATCAAGAATATATATACTTTTCTAGACCGGACTCGATTCGTTCTTAGCGTTACAAACGTTTGCACAAAGTTGACCTTTCAGGTTAGGTTATTATCAAAGCGTATTAAAAAAATAGGCGTCATCCACCCACGAACACGCCCACCTCCCATACAACCCCAAAATTGAAAAATCTATTAAAAGGCTTATCTTTAAGCTACCGGAAAATAATATGATACATTTGTGTTTTACACACCCACATCCCACACAGCCCATATTAGTGAAAACTCTATACATAGGCTAATATATAAGCTACAAAACTAAAATTCGGTGTTTGTGAATTTAATATCAAAACTAGTGTCCGACCGAATATTCGGCTTCGGCTTCGGTAATCGGCATAATCGGCCGATATTTTGATTTTCGGCTTCGGCTTCTGCTTCGGCCGAAATAGCCGATTATTTTTGCCGAATGTTTTTGCTTTGCTAAGCAATTTTTTTTATAAGTTTTTTGAATTATTCAGTAAACATTTGAAATATTTTCATTTTTCGATTTGTGTTTCTCTCCTTTTCTGTTCTTTCATGAGTTAGTGTTAATTCTTTGAAATTTTTATTCAAATGATAAATGCAGCGAGTGCGACTGTTACGTTTTTGCTTTTGTTATGGACTGAAATATAAAAGCCGAGTTAACGCTAGAAATTTTCTGCCAGATTTCAGTTAGTATTACTTTTCTGTAGCTTTTCTCGACTGGATCGAAAATATATTAAATTTTTTTCTACTTTATCCCGACGTCAATAATTCGATTACAGAAAAATCTGAATTTTGCAGAAAAATTCTTACGTTTAACTCGAATTTAATGATTTCAGTAAGTTTTTTTGTATTGAAATGAATATAAAGGGTTGTTAAATTTTAAGGGCCGTTGTTGATTTTGAATAAAACACAAATTATTCAGAAAATTACTGTTATTTCTTTTTGCCATGAAAATATTGGTATGGTTCAATTCTGATGAAACCAAATATCGGCCAAATGGCTGCCACGACCTCGGCGACACACCTCCATCCGATGGTCCAAATTTTCGATGACGCTGAGGCATAATTGAGGTTCTATGCCGTTAATGTGCCGAATTATCTCATCCTGTAGCTGTTGAATTGAATTCAAATAATCTCAAAGAAAGAAGTCCAACGGTGTCAAATCACATGATCTTGGCGGCCAATTGCCATTGCCACCACGTGAGATAACACAGCCATTGAATTTGTAGCGCAGAAGAGTCATTGTTACGTTAGCTGTGTGGCAAGTGGTACCGTCCTGTTGAAATCACATATTGTCCACATTTATATCTACTAATTCGGGCCTTAAAAAGTTCATTATCATCTCACGATAGCGAACAACATTCACAGTTCAACTGCCTGACCGGCCTCATTTTGGAATTAATATGGTCCGATGATGACGGTGCATTGGTTTTTCGACAATCACTCTTGGATTATTATCATTCGCCTAAGTGCGGCAATTCTGCTTATTGACGAATCCACTGAGGTGAAAATGTGCCTCATCACTGAAGATGATTTTCTTCGAAAATTATCATCCACTGTTGCCATTTCTTGAATAACTTTAACGCGTGGCTCGATTATGTATCTTTCCATGGTTTAAATTGAGTTAGTCTGAAATTGAGAAATGCCAAATGAAATGCAGAAAAAACTTGACATTTAGGTGTGGTTCACATTCAACTTCGGCCCTTAACAAAAGCAAAGAATACATTTTTTTATTTTTTTTACTTGAAAACATTTGTTTCTTATTCGGCTTTGGCCTTCGGCCGATTATTTCGTTTTTGTCAAAGAATCGGCTTTGGCTTCGGCTTCGGCAAAAATTTACGTTCGGTCGGACACTAATCAAAAGTGAGGCGTGTTGGGAAAATTGGCGTCAACCACCCAAGAACACGCTCACCACCCAAACAACCCCAAAATTGAATACTTTATAAAGAGGCTTGTATGGATTAAAATAATTTGATATGAATGTATTTTAGACGTCATCAAATAAGTAAAGTTTTTTTAAATATCATACAAAATGAGCAACATTTTTAGATTTTATGCCCTTACGAACAGGCCGTGGGGGTATTTTAACTTCGACCAACTCGAAGATATACCTTAAGCGCGTATGAAACTTCATTTTTTTGTCCAATTTTTATACCCTAAACCTGAAAGTTCAGGGTATATTAACTTTGTGCAAACGTTTGTAACGCATAGAACGAAGCGAGTCCGGTATAAAAAAGTATATATATTCTTGATCAGGGTCACCTCATGAGTCGAGCTATCCATGTCGGTCCGTCTGTCTTTCCATCTGTGTGTTGTCCGTAAACACAGGATAAGAAGAAGGAGTTGAGATAATTGAATGAATCTTTGTACACATAGTCATATTGGCTCAAGAATCTGCACTAGTGAATATTTTTGAAATCCGCCCTCGGACACGCCTATCTCTCATACAACGCAAAAAATGCAAACTGGATAAATAAGCTCATAATTAACCTACAACAATAAAATTTGGTGTGTATGTCTTTCATATCAACACAAAGATGATTTCGAAAAATGAATGTTATCCGCTCACGGACACGCCCACCTCCCATACATTCCAAAAATTGAAAACGCAATAAATAAGCCTCTGTTAAACCTACAGAGATAAAATTTGGCACGTATGTTTTTTTATGACAAAACAAAGATTTTTTTGAAAATGGACTTCATCCACCCACGGACACACCTACCTCCCATACAACACAAAAAGTTTAAAACTCAATAAAAAAGGTTATTTTTGTTATAGAGAGATCAAATTTGGTATGTATGTATTTATACCAAAACTAAGGTGTGTTCAAAAATTGGGAGTAGTCCGTCAATGAAAACGCCCACCTCTCATAGCGAAAACACAATAAAGGCATTAACATGTGAACTATTGGAATAAAACTTGGTATGTGTACATTTTTCATCAACATTTGAATGAATATAAAATAAAGGCTTCATCCGCCCACGGACACGCCCATTTTCAATGGTATTTATGGTATGGTTTGGAGTATTTCCGGGCTTTATAAGTTTTAAGATACTTTTCAAATATTGAAATTGATATATTCATTGTAAAATTGTTATCATTTTAAGATACATTTAAAAACTAATCGGCCTGCCGGATACCGGAAAATAGCGCAATATCCGGTATTCGTCCGGATAGTAAACTTAGGCAGGATATCAGGCATACCAGATAGTAACCGGTACGCCAGTTACATCTCTTAAACATAGTTTTAAAAAACGATCGAATATATTCGGACACAATAAACGAACGAGTCTACGTTCGTACAATGTGCCTGTCCAAGGTGCTGCAGAATTAGCACTTCTTTCGCTGCAGAGGTTGCACATTCATCGACACGGGCACCGGACATATACAGTATTGTGCAATAATTAAGCAACTCTGTCTTAACATTTGAAGGATGTCATTTATTTATTTTAATGACCTTAAATTAGGTTTAGGTTTGTTTTTTAAGTTGAAGTAGTAATCTTATGAAGTATAGAAAATTCGAAAAAGTTGCTTTTTATTTGCTGTAATCAAAACACCAAAACAAAAAAATATACTCCAAAAGAGGATTATATGCATTACTTCGGTACTTTTTTTTATTTGGTTTTTTCATCTACGGTATATTAATAACAGATTAACATGTTTTTTCATTGCTTGTACCTGTTTGTGTTAAGTTTTTGTGGTTTCTTATCATGAGTATTAAATATGATAAAACTTAAAATAAAAGAAAAACCATTATAAAAACCGTAAAAATTGTATTAAATAATCACAAAAAAGTTATAAAATTTATGAATCCATGAATTTGTTTATTTAAAAAAAATATTTATACCATGACTATATAATTCAATTTAGACTTCAATCCATTAAACATTAGCTTATAGGTAAAATATGGTAAAGTAATATTGTTTAACACCAACACAATGATTTCTTTTAAGAAATCACTGCTTTACAGAATTTTTACAATACAGGAGTGTTAGGGCCTGTAAAAGGGTGTAATGGTACAATCATACTTGCATGCAATGCAACTCACTTATAAACTTGAGAAAAATGATTTTTGTAACAATGAATACTATTCTACTTGGTCAACAGTGTTCAACAGTTCTACAAAGCAGAACACTAGTAAAATAAGCTATGTCGAGTTTTGGAGGGGTCTGTAAAAAACGCAAGGTAAAGAAAGGTATTGACTTAAACTGTCTTATCTGAATTTGTTCCTGGTTTGAGCCAATAAAAAGATGTTTAGCGAAAACTTTCATCCACAAGATTTTTTTTTAAATTAAATGTTACTTTTAACTGAAGGGTACGTTTAACTTAAGTGGATGTTTTATTACAACAACGTTCCATAATATACATTAAAATTAATAAAACACGATTAATAGTGAAATAAATAGTAGTCCTTGATTGACTGCCATCATTACAAAACTTCAATTTCAACTGAAATTTCGCCAAGATAATCAAACCTCGCTTGAACTCTTTGCGCTTAAAAAAAACTAATATATGGATGACTAGATTAAAAGCAAGTCTGAAAATTAAAGATTAAAGATGTCAAATAATTTGATATCAGACAAAATCAAATCCTTAAAGTTTCCCTGGATCCATAAACAAAAATTAATGTTATTTTAAGTTTCAGTAAAAGTTGCTTAGGTTTTGCACAGCTTCTTTGGGACTGTGTTTTTTTGCTTGATTTTATATAACCGTTAGTAAATGAAACATGTTTTAGTTTCTTATATTTGTTGGAGAAGTTATATGAGCTGTAAAAGATAACCTTTTCTTATATTTATTTTGGCGCATTTAAAAAAATTTCACACTTTATTCAAATGAGAAGGACGAGTGGCTTAGGTTTTGCACAATACTGTATATGCTACTGCCACAAAATATGAAATTCTTTCTCAGGTAACTGAACATTGATAAATAGTGATTCTGGCGCAAATTGAATTTTAAATGTATGCTCATTTTTTAGTCACAATTAGTTAATTACTAAAGTTTATCTATCTCAGAAAATTAAACTTACAGAGTTCCTGCTGTCGTCAGTATGCGTCGCTGCTGCGTGCGTACGAGTGGAAGTACACCTGCTGATGGATCCAGACGCAGTAGTTCTTCGCTCGGCTGAGGTTGTTGCACAACGCTGCCAACAGTGGTTGGTGTCTGACGTGCTGATGGATGACTTGAGTGATGTGGCTGTTCTTGTTGCTGCTGTTGTTGTTCTTCTAGTGAACTAGCTGCAAGTTGTTGCTGCTGCTGCTGCTGAGACTGTTGTTGTTGCTGTTGCTGCTGTTGTTGGTGCTGCTGTTGTTGCTGTGATGCATGCAGTTGCTGTTCTTTGGGTTCACTTTTAATCTTCTCCAACAATTGATGCTGTTGTTTTGCTATAGCTTGTTGTTGATGTTGCTGCTGCTGTTGTTGTTGCTGCAATTGCTGTAGCGATTGTGCTTCCATCTGCAATGAAGTAAAAATACTAAATGACTAACATGCACGTTACAATAACTTTAAGTCGAACAACTCAACTGAAGTTCAACAATAAGTTCCGGTCATATTTTGCGGCTGTGGCTGCTGCTGCTGCTAAGAATAGCAACAACAAAACTAATAATTATAATAACAACAAAAGGAAATTGGTATATATTGGCAAGTGCCACACAATAGGGCCCGAAATAAACATGAGTTTCCGTTAATACTGTGACAAACACAAACACACACACGTTGTTGTGAGTTTAGTTTTTGGTGTCAATTTGGTGAAAATGTTGCGCATGCGTGCGGCAAACTACAAAAGAACTGTGCACTCTACATATAGCAAAAACAAAATAAAAAACAAAAACAATATAAAAAAAAACCCAAAAACACAACAAAACCACATAACACTTTAAACAAAAAAATATTTTGTCACCTACAATAAAAATGCTATTGACGTCGTCTTCGGTGTTGTCATCATGACTGTCAACAGTTCTTTGTGCTGCGATGCCAAAGTCGTACAACGTCTGTCGCCAGTTGTAGTACGCGTCAAAGTTGTGTCAACATTATTTTTCACTTTTCATTTTCTAGAGCAAGAGGAAATCGCTGTTAAGAATTCTGCTCTTCCCGCTCTTGACACCCCCACTTCACAGCAAATATGCTTTTATTGCTGTTGTTATGATTGTTGTTGTTGCTATTGCCAACAATATTTATTTACTTGGTCGAGTCAATCGGAAATCAGCCAGTTAATAACATCAAAAACGTCAACAATTTCAACAACAAAAGTTGACAAAAAAAAAAAAATGTCATTGTGACAACAACAACAAACTCGAACATTACTTAAAATAACCAGCAACATGACATGATTTCAATTCATCTTGCCTTTGAAGCTTTCAAAATAACTCTTGCCAATTCTGTTGTTTTTACTTTGAGTCATTCTTTTAACGATGAGTTTTTGTTTTAGTATTTTATTGTAAGTGGACTAACTGTTAAACGTTAAAAGCTTAATCTTGTGCTGGTCGAAATTTTTTATTTTTTTTTTTTTTGTCTTCGAAGAATCAATCGTACAACTTTAATGTTTAATGACTTTTGAGAAAAAAGTTTCATATATCATGCTACTGAAGTGTATTCTTTATTTTATTGTCTTGCCCTTAAAATACAGTTAGAACTTAATTCCACTTTATAATTAAATTGTCTTCAGAAAACTCAGCCAAAATTACAAACTTCAGAACTCTTTTTAAGAAGAGAAGTGGAAAAATGTGCAGAGTACAGAAATGTGGCGGTAGCCATGCGAATAGCGATGCGGGTTCGAATCACCATCTGACACAGAATATTTTTTTCAATAGAAAGAAATTTTTCTGCTCATCAGTTGCAAACCTCAGAGAGTAAACAAACCCATTCAAAGCTTTTTGAGACCATAAACTATAGCCGTTTAGAACTGAAACCGATTCCAAGCTAGATGATTTCCGATTTTGCTTCAATGAAATCAAATTTTTGGTTCAGCAATTTTGTCACGACCGTGAAAAACATAAAATTTTGTAAGTCCTTTACCTCTTTCACTTTAAAAAGTCACGTTATTTTGATTCAATTGTTATTTTATTTATTTTGAACACAATCATGATTTAGAGTCACTGAAATCATTTTTGTTGTTGCAGAGACGACCAGTATGGTGGGCTAGCATTATATATTGCGGACCACCTACAATTTGAAACAGAATCGACTATCAATCAGGATTATTGTCACATTATACGAGTGTCGCTGCCAAAACTAAAAATAGGCAACAAGGCTTTTACCATCATAGGGTTTTATAGGTCTCCTAAATGCCCTGTGGATTTATTTATAGAACATTTAGAATCACAACTAGAAGAATCAAATTTAAATTCGAAATGCTGCATAGTAGCAGGCGATTCCAATATTGATTTTTTGAGTGACTCTCAGGGAAGGCGATCATTAACCATCTTGCTTAACTCCTACTGCTTGGATATATGTCACAATTTAGTTACACGTCAGGCTTCCAATTCCTCATTAGATAACATCTTTTCAAATATTGACTCTGATAAAATATGCATAACGTCCACGCCTTGCTCGTTAAGCGACCACAATATAATTCAGTGCACTATAAATATTAAGTGCGCACAGCAAAAATATATAAACGAAGAGAAAACTATATACGACTTTGAAAAGATAAAGGTTGACATTGACTTAGGCCTCTCGCAGCTAAATGATCGGGATGATCTCCTAGAATCCAACCATCTCTACGATAAAATCGAATCGACAGTATTAAGGGCTATGGAGGTTAACAAATCAACAAAAACTGTTCGAAAAAAGATTCAACACCTAATGGCTCCATGGGCAAACAGCAACTTTATTTCACTGGTGCAATTAAAGAAACACACTTATAAGCAAATAAAAAAACAGCCATACAGGAACGACTTAAAAATTCGTTTACAGTCTTTAAATAAGGTCGTAAAAACTTCAAAAAAAATACTGCTCGATAGCTATTATAGAGTGAAACTTGGCAATGTAAAAGGCGACATTAAAGGATCATGGAGAGTTTTAAACGAAGTTCTCAATAGAAATCATAAGAGAACTACAGTCGATAAAATCGAAACTGAGGATAAAGCAATCGTTACAAATCCGGTACTTATAGCAAACTGTCTTAACTCATTTTTTGTTTATCGCGCAGCCGAGATAGCTGCAAGCCTAGAATGCGAGGAAGGTGACAACATTAATGCTTTTTTAACTTTACGTGAGTCAAGCAGACCATTTGAATTGAGAGAATTTGACGTGGCTGAGATAGAAAATATAATTCTGAATCTTAACGCAAACAAAACTGCGGGTATTGATAGCATTCCAGTAAAAGTCATAAAAAACTCGTCATCGTCCATATCAAACATTATGGCTACATTATTCTCTGCTATGGTTAAAACAGGTATATACCCGAATAAACTTAAATTGCAAAAAATTCTGCCACTATTTAAAGGTGGGGATAAAACCAAAACACATAATTACAGGCCGATTGCAATACTGCCAGCTCTCAATAATGTGGTGGAGAAAATAATAAAAAATCAAATAGTTGAGCATCTGGAAAACATAAACTTCCTGTATCACCAGCAGTATGGATTTCGGAAAGGGTCCGGTACTCAAGCAGCAATAGTTCAAGCGGTGGATGACATTTGCTCTGCTTTAGATCGAGGTTATACGGAAGTCGGAGGTTTGTTTATAGACCTACAGAAGGCATTTGAGTGTGTCAACCATGAAATTTTATTGCAAAAATTGCGCTATGCTGGATTTTGTGGCAAAACACTTGATCTAATGAGCAGCTATTTGGAGGATAGATACCAGACTGTTTTCAATGGTAAGGCTAGCAGCAATTTAGAAAAAGCCTTTTGTGGTGTTCCCCAAGGTAGCGTGCTTGGACCAATCCTGTTCCTGATATTCATCAATGATATTAAAAATATCACATTAAATGGCAAATTGTTCTTGTTCGCAGACGACATCGCCCTGTTTTACCCAACCAGAAGTAGAACAGTACTAAGAGCTCAACTAGAATACGACATTTCTATGCTCCAGGAATTCTTTCGTTTTAACAAAATTTCTATGAACACTAACAAAACAAAATTCATTATTTTCGCACCACGCAGGAATGCGGAAGCAAATTTTATGTTCACTATAAACGAAACGGAAGTTGTGGAAGAGAAGGAAGTGAAATTCCTGGGACTCACGTTGAGTAATAATCTTTCTTGGAATCACCATATATCAAACCTTCAAAACAAGCTTGCGTATGGACTTGGACTGCTGTTTAAATTTAAAAATAAGCTGTCTACGGATACAAAATATCTTATTTACGTATCGCTATTCCACTCACATCTTACTTACATGACAATGTGCTGGGCCTATAAAAACACCGTGGAGCTAAAAAAGCTACAAAGAATACAGAATAAAGCGGTCAAATTAACATTTCTATTGCCAAAAAGATACCTAAGTCTCCAACTGTATTCATCCAACTTCAAGTCACTGCTGCCTTTAAAATGTCTTTATAAATACCAGCTATTGGTTCATGTCTACAAAAATTTACACAACATCAACTACAATACAACACAGCTGGTCTACCCAATACATGACTTCAACACCAGAAATAGCAACAACCTAGTTGCGGCGAGATGCAGGTTGGAAGCCACCAAACAGCGATATCTACACGCAGGACCAACGGCTTATAACAACCTACCAGCAGAATGTAAAAATTCTTCATCTGTAGGCGCTTTCAAACAAATAATCATGCAATATCGAAAATAATATATCTTGAATTTTGTATTACTAAGATGTACATATGAATTAAAGAAATCGAATAAGTAGATTAATTTTAGGTATGCCAATCAGGCAAGCTCCTCTAGAGCCTTTAAAAGGCAATGGAGCATCATCTATTTAATGTAAATATATTACTACTGGAATAAAATAATAAATAAAACAAACAAAAAAAAAAAAAAAAAAAAAAAGTCACTTGAAATCAGGTTTGTAGTTATCGAAATGACTTCATGTCAATTCAAGTCTTGATTGTATTCAAAAATTTTTGATATTGTATACATTCAACTGTGGAATAAGCAAAAGGGATCCCTTAAAAAAATATTCCTTACTGTAATATTAATGTAAGACATTACTGTTTAATTGGAAGTAAGTGTTGTAAATATGCTTTTTACAATAGTTTTTTGCATTTGGAAAAAAATGTTTTTTTAAAATATTGCTTAAAACAATTACTAAATAAATGGAAATAAGTATTATTTTAAACGTTTTATAACTGTTTTTAATAAACTTGGAAATTAGTGTTGTTTTTAATTATTTTACTCAGATTCGTCTTATTATATGTAAGCTTGTTTATTTTTATACCAACTGAACTTTTGACGAGTAATTTTTTGACGAGTACCGGTAAAAATTTAGTAAAGAACAAAAATAAAAAAACACAGGAAATTTTAACTTGTAATAAATATTATTTATTCTATACAACATGAAGTTTTACATATCAGATAAAAATGCTCCTTTGTTATAGATTTTAAGTAGAGAAAGGATCTTGTTGAAAAATTTTTGCAAAGATTAATAAAACAAAATTTGTCAATTGAAAAGCATTCTTATTAGTATTTTAATGGAAAATTTAATGCCGTGGAGGTATAAAAAAAAACAGTATTACGATTTGTTGCCAATTTCCCAGAAAGAAATTTTGGCTTGGACAATGAACCACGTGGTCAACAAGATTGCTGTGTTCATGACGACGATCTACGAGCAGAAATTGAGCGGAATGCATCGACAACATTACAAGGCCTTGTTGAGACCTTAAATGTCTCAAAACCAGCCATTAGTCGCCATCTCAAAGCAATTGGAAAAGTGAAAAAACTCAATCGATAGGTTCAGGTAACCTAATCATTGCTGAAGCGACATAAGGTGGAACCGTTTTTAAACATAATAGTCATTTGTGATGAAAAAAGGATACTATATTGCAATAGAAAACGTTCAGGACAATGGTTGGATCGCGGAGAAGCAACCAGCCATCTGGCAAGAGTGGGAATGCACCCAAAGAAGGACATGATTATTGTTTGGTGGTCTTCTGAAGACGTCGTTCACTATTCTTAAAACCATTTTTTTAGGCTTATCTTGGGTATGCATTCTGAAGGAAAAAAAGTTATAGGCAAAAAACTTGAGTTTTTAACCAAAAAAGGGGTTCAGGATAATCAAAACCGCTCCATGGGGTTTTCTCCGATCCAAAAAAATATTATGCAGAAATAGTTTTTAAGAGTCCCTCTAACTTTTGAGTTGGTGTCCGGATGACTTTTTTTTCTTCTTACAAAATCGATCCGGTTTAATGTTCAATTCCCAATTTTGTTTCTCGGTAACGTACGACTGCATGCATCCCGTTTGTCCATCAAAAAACCACAGAAGTTACAGTACGAAGTTTTGTTTCACCCTCCATATTCTCCAGATCTGTCACCAACAGATTATCATCTTTACCGGAGTATTAGAAGCTATTTACAAGAACATCAATCAAACCAATATGCTGTAATTGCGTCCTTTGATCAATTCTTGGGGGCGAAAAAATACGAGTTTCATAAAAATGGAATTTTTGATTTGCCAACACAATGGCAACGTACTACAGATGTAAACAGTGAATATTATCGAATAATACCGACTTTTTCTTAACCCTTTAAAATCCGACATTTGGTATGAAACTACCTGATATAAAGAAACCGTTGTTGAGTCTGCCGTTGAGTTGAGTTGTTAAGTGTTAACTCTGTATCAAAATCTGTTGATAAAGTTTACAGCAATAAGTTTGTAAATATATCTATTAGAATCAAATGTGATTTATTTTTGTCAAATATTTTAATCTTTGCTTAAACTCGAAATTATTTTATTTATTTTTACTAAAAGGTTATGTAATGCATTGAAAACTGGCATCGTTAGAATTTGGAAGAGGTAATCGGATCAACTGAATTTGGTTTTTTCGAAATAGATTACGTCTGATCCCAATAGACGTAAATATGCTTCTTCTTTCTACACTATTTTAAGGGTTTACAATTGGGTCAAATTAGGTGTTAAATTAGATTTTCAATTGCAATTTATTTGCTATGAAATGCATCCATGCAGCCACGGAAAGTAATTTTTAATTTTACATGTGTTTGTTTCTTCTTGGGAGATGCTAAAAGTACTTTTTCATTTCCCAAAAGAATTGTGTCCACCGATTCAATCGAATCCGTGCAGAAGGAAGACGAAATAAGAGAGTATATTAGAAATGCATTTCCAAAAATTTTTTTAGACGGTAATTTCAGTTCGATTGGATAAGATTTCGTTGGATTGAGAATTCAATTGAAAAAATCCATGTTGTGAATTTTGAATATGAAATTCTAGTTATATATTTTTTGTAACAAGCTTCAATAATAATAATTGACATGTTGAATTCTCAACTTGGCCTCTGTCGTCATTTTTAATTGAACGCATGATCTTTTTGAAATACTTTTTACAAGCTTTGAAATACTTTTTAATAAAATTTAAAGCAAACTTATTCCAAGTTCGATTAAATAAATTTTACTTGTTTCTTTTTTCGATATAATTTCACAACAGAACTTATCAATAATGTAGGCAAAAGTATTCAAAGTTTGTTTGGAAAGACTTTAGTTCTTATATTGTAGGTAAGCTTACTCCAAACACTATTAGAGTATGGCTAGTTGGTAATTTTCATACACATTTAAAAATTATCAAAAATTACCAATTTAGATGTTCAGATAATTAAAAATAGGTTAAATAAACGTGTCTTTAAGATTTTTATTTATTGTGAGCACTAACAGATTATTAAAACCAATAATTTTAATTTAATCTTTTAAAACTAACCTAGATATATAGAAAGAAGTCAATCTATATCTGTCTTTATTTATGCTGCATCAGATAAAACCATAGATAACAACAAATAAACAAACAATAAAAAAACACGTCTAAAGTGCTACCAAAAAAAAAAAAAAATAACAATTTGTGTGTGTGTGTGACTTAAAGATTAAAAATATTCTAACAAATGTAACAATCTTATCGACATTTAGATGCTCAATAGATAGATGGTTAGATACTGAATACATCGCATGAAAAAAAAAGTTAACAACAAGCAGATAGCCAAAATGCAGCACGCGACTAGCAACATTGCCTAAAACTGGTTAAAATCGAAATTTGTAAATATTTAACAAAAAATAAAAACGTGTTCAGCACAACTAAAGCAGCAGTTTTGATAACTTGCTGTTTATGCGTAAATCTAAACAGCCGTTAAAGGCGTGGCAAAGTACACGTTTCATTTCATTTTCATTGAGAGAATTTTTATGTTTTTAAATTTTTGTTGCTAGTTGCTTCAAGCGCCAACAAATTCGTTAAAGTATCTCACAAATTGTCTGATTACATGTGTAGCTATCTGCTTGAGGAATAATAGTTGCAGATATTAATCGCAAGTTAGGTAATTAGTAATCCTTTGGCTGCGTATTGCTTGGGATTGCCCTAGTGGGACAGACCAGCATGCGGCGTGTTGCGACGTCACCGTCGCTTGCATTTTCATTTATTATCGAAGGAAGAAACCAACAACAATAACATGATATCTGTCCGTATCTCACTTGATTTGGTTTTTTTGTTTTGTTTTGTTTTCTTTAAAATGCTATCTCGAAAATAATCATCGCTTTCATTTGTTTGCAGTTGATAATTTTTGCATAATATTTTTGGCCCTATAGTGTTCTTTATCTTGTAAATAATTGTGACGTTTTACGTTTTGCCGTGACCTCCTAGCGTGCTGATATGGCCTACACTGTACAGGATAAGATATTGTATCTTAAGCAAAAATTGTTTACAATTTTGTTTGGTTTTGTTTTTATCTCTCGCTGCTCAATTTTTGCACTTCGCAGACATTTAATAGTTTGACAGTTTATTGACAAAACATTGAATATTATTTTAATAGAATTGTTGATACGTGTTGGTTTGTTTCATCTGCATTTGGCAAGTTGTTTATATTTCGTTGACTGCGAATTATGAATTTTTGGGTGTGCTTGCTTGACAAATGAACCTGAACCTTGTTCATAGAAATATTATACTATCGGACAGGTATGACGTGTCCAGAATTAACAAATTATAGGAAATCGTGATTATGCTTATTTCCGATTTTTTGTTTTACAACAGTGACTCATATTAAGCAGAATACGATTGGTTCTGTTTAATTGAATGTTTCAAATTTATGATGGAGCTTGCAATGAAAAATTATTGGATATTCAGTCATGTTTGTTAAAATATTATTTTCAATGCATGAAGGAAATTAACAAAGGATTAAATTTTTAAAATCAAAAAACTTAACAAAATTCACTGGGTACAAGTCAATATTCACGTTCATCCTGTTCATCCAAACATACAAACCAAATCATTGTGCAGTTCCGATGAACTTGCTAAACAGGCATAAAAAAAAAAGATTGAGGGAACTAAATTCTGTTACACGGAGAGAAATTTGAGCTGGAAACATTCCCAAATCAATTTATTTTGGGAGTGATTCTGAGCTAAGCCATAATATTCTTGATACCAAGCCCTAATGTAATTGTTTTTCAAAAAAATTAACACGCTCATTTGTGCATAATGTATGTTCTTTTTGGATTGTTTATCAAAAAACTAATATGCTCATTATACCCTAAACCTGAAAGGTCAGGGTGTATTAACTTTGTGCAAACATTTGTAACGCATAGAACGAAGAGAGTCCGGTATAGAAATGTATATATATTCTTGATCAGCGTCACCACGTGAGTCGAGCTATCCATGTCCGTCCGTCCGTCTGTGTGTTGTCCGTATACACAGGATAAGAAGAAGGAGTTGAGATAATTGAATGAAACTTGCCACTCATGGTCACATGGACCCAAGGATCTGACAATTGAATATTTTCGGAATCCGCCCACGGACATGCCTACCTTCCATACAACGCAAAAATTGAAAACTGCATTAATAAGCTCTTAATTAACCTACAACAATAAAATTTGGTGTGTATGTGTTTTGTATTAACACAAAGATGTTTTCGAAAAATGGGTGTCATCCGCTCATGAACACACCCACCTCCCATACAACCCAAAAATTGAAAACGCAATAAAGAAGCCTATGTTTAACCAACATAGATACAATTTGGCAGGTAATTTTTTTATAACAACACAAAGACGGTTTTGGAAAATGGACGTCATTCGCCCACGGACACGCCTACCTCCCATACAACCCAAAAAGTTTAAAGCTGAATAAATAAGATTATGTTTTTCATACAGAGATCAAATTTCGTATGTATGTATTTTATACCAAAACTAAGATGTGTTCTAAATTTGGGAGTAATCCGTTCATAAACAAGCCCAACTCCCATGGCGAAAGCATAATAAAGGCATTTACTGTGAGCTACAGGAATAAATCTTGGTATGTGGAAATTTTTCATCAACAATTAAATTCATATAAAATATAAGCTTCATCCGCCCACGGACACGCCCATTTTCAATTATATTATTTTTTTTTTTTAACAAAATCCTCTATACAGTGTTTTCAATTTTTTGGTTGTATGGGAGGTAGGCGTGTCGATTGTAATGTAAGATAAAAACAAGTAAAGAAAGTCTAAAGTCGGTCTAGGCCGACTATGAAATACCCTAAACCTACGAAGAAATTGAATTTAATATGGATGTATTTTGTACAAAAACTAAGACCCACAACCCACAATATTGAAAATACCATAGAAAGGTTTATATATGACCTAAAGGGATTAAAATTGGTTTGGGATTATTCTATATCAAAATCAAGGTGTAGGTAAATATGACCTACAGGAATGAAACTTGGTATGAGAAAATTTTATATCAAAACTAAGGAGTGCACATAAAATGGGTGTCACCCTCCCACAAACACGCCCTCCTCCCATAAAAGTCACAATATTGAAAATACTATAAAAAGGTTTATATATGACTTACAGGGATAAAACTTGGTATGGGAAAATTTTATATCAAAACTAAGATGCGCACACAAAATGAACATCACCCGCCCAACTCGCATACAACCCACAACATTGAAAATATCATAATAAAGGTTAATATATGACCTAAAGGGATTACAATTGGTTTAGAAGGATTTTATATCAAAACTAAGGTGCGCACTCAAAACGGGCGTCACCAGCCCACGAACACGCCCAACTCCAATACAACTACATTAGCGAAACCTGTTAAAAACTGTAAAAGAATATATGAATTTTTAAAAAAATAATTATTTATTTATATTTGTTTAAGTATATCAATATATATTTAAATATGATGGGAGGTTTAGGGTATTCCATAGTCGGGCTGGACCAACTTTGGAGTTTCCTTACTTGTTTTAATTAACGTTATTTTTTTAAGTTTTTGATTTCGCTTTAACGAAACAAAAACTATATTGGTTATCGTTAAAATTAACGTTTACGTGCATGCCTGGTGCAAAAGTATCCTAAATTTTATCTACACATTTTTGTAAATTGAATTTGTTTGCTTTACATAGCAAAATTGCGTTTATTGTAAGCCTTCACTTTGGGGCATGTTCGTACAAAATGATTCCATTACATTTAAATTAGTTCCACTGAGATTTTTGTCTGCCAAAAATATGCGAAGGGGTTAAATACAGGGGTTAATTTTGATTTGAGCTTATTTGTACAGTACATATGAAAACAATAGGGGTATTCGTACTGACTTGGTTAGTTGGATATAGGTAGATTGAGTACTTTTGACAAATACGAGCACCCTTAATTGCAATTGAGTACTTTGTAGAATAATTTTGGGCAGTGCTGCAAGTTTTTTTTTGTATCTCTTAGTTTTTACTTTATTCTAATTTACTTTGTTTTAATTTTTTGTCGCTCCAATTCTTGCCTACTTTTGGAAAAGGTGGTAGCCCATGAAAAAATAATCAATTTGACAAGAAATCAATCTACCCAAACAAGGCAAGGAGCCTGCTAAAGTAGTTTGGTAGATTGGTAGATTGACTTTTGGAAAAGGTGGTAGCCCATGAAAAAATAATCAATTTGACAAGAAATCAATCTACCCAACCAAGGCAAGGAGCCTGCTAAAGTAGTTTGGTAGATTGGTACTTGGGTACAATCGCACTTTTAGAAAAATAAAATGTATGGCATTTGCCAATCTGCCCAAGTCAGTGTGAATACCCCTAATATATAAAAAGCAAAACCCTTGACCGGGGTAAGATTTAAATGCAATTTACTCAAAGCTATGTTTACCAAATCTTGTCCAAAATATCTTGAGAATGGCTAAACCAATCGGGTTAAAATTGTTATACAACCTTCAGAATACATTTTTTAGAAACTTTTAGTAAAACTCCCTTCAACTTTTCACATTCAAAAACTTTTTAAAGTTACTTTGAATTTTTGACTAACAAAATATAAAATTTCTTTAAAGTATGCCAAAATTTCTTGCATCAGTTCTACAAAAACCTTAGATTGAACGTTTCGAAATGGATTTAAAGTTTTTCATT
This sequence comes from Tetanocera ferruginea, assembly GCA_958299015.1. Classification (NCBI taxonomy): domain Eukaryota; kingdom Metazoa; phylum Arthropoda; class Insecta; order Diptera; family Sciomyzidae; genus Tetanocera; species Tetanocera ferruginea. The sequence goes on along the minus strand of OY282642.1, from coordinate 54,414,145 downwards.
TTAATCTAAGCATTGATTTAAATGAAATCGTTTCCTTCTGCTCGTAAAAAAGTGTATTATTTTTATATGTTTACAACCAATGAAAGAAATTTTGACGATTTCATCAGGTCGTAAAAGAAAACTGAATTCTTATACCAAAGCAGTTTTTTAACTGTCAACTATAAGGAAACGCAGAAGGTTACGCTGGATTATCTAAAGCCTCTAACTTTAAGGTTTTCTTTTATTTATATGTCTCTGCTACATGTAAACAATTTATAGCAACATTTTATAAATGCACAACGCACATGTTATAAAACTATAAATCGTCATAAAAGTCAAAAAGTTCATTAAAAACCATTTAATTGAGTAATAAAGGAACGACAACAAAACTACGAGTGATGGGTTGTGGAACTCATGTCGAGCACAAAATAAGCAATAGTTTTAAAATGTAGCAATTTTGAAGCAAAACAAGCGTCTACTACATGTTAAAGCAGCTGCTTTTCCCGAAGCAATTAATGCTGGAACATCTCCTTTAAGCTAGACAAGCTACACAACAAATGGTTAAAAAAGAAAAATAGACGGGAAAAATCTAGTCTACATCAAGCGCGTGTCCAATGGTCATATCTTTTCAGATAACTAGCCAAATGTTGGTCATCCTTTTTTTGATTGGCTGCATTATCAAGCAATTGAACTGAACTTCCTGTTTGAGACTTGCTTTGTCTTCGGAATTAAAGGAATTGGAATCAAAAACATGGCGGTTATTCAACAGTCGATAATTGTTTTTTTTTTTTACTTCCACACGCTAACAGCCCTTGTTATCAACCCTTAGTTAACTCGATATCCTTTGATATTTATTCTTTACCTTTTTTATGTATTAAAAGGTGATAACGTTGACATAATATTCTCTTTTTCTAGCAATAAAATCGTGCAACACATGCGTGTCCTTTAGCGGCACCATCTATTGTTTCTTTTTATATATATATATATACTCCTCTATTTTTGTGAATGAACATTTTGATCCTATTTATTTGGAAGGTCCTTTTTTTAATAATAACGCGCCATTTGTTTTACTCTGAGCTCGAAAATATTTCTTAATTGACTGGCAGTTTTTTTTTTATTTTTCGGCTGGTATTTTGACGCCACCATCTCGGCAAGTTGGCCATAAAGATAAAGCATCTTTCCACTTCTTACCAATTTTATTGACCTTTTTTGCTTTTATTTTGTTTTTGTCTTTTGTGTGCTTCTCTACTGCATGCATGTGTGCTGTTCTGGTGTTGGTGTGTGCGTGTGCATTTTTACAGAAGATCATGCAATGGTGACTCACGCGTTCCTCTGCGCATAAATCAATTAGTCTTATCTGTGAAGACTCTTTAGATCGATCTATATAGAGTTAATATTGTATATCGTAAATCTGTTGGTTGCTTGCTTATTTTTTTATTAGTTTTCGACGCACTTTATAGAAATGTGAATTTTTTTCCGCTAATAAAAAGCATTCATAGACCACCTATATATTTGTAACAGCAATTGTGCATGTTGGTTAGGATTCATTTTGCTTTTGGTCACTATCGACATTTCATCAATTAACTGATATACTGCATACTTAAAAAAAAAATTACAACAGAAACTAAAATTTTAGAAACTGGATCATTATACAAAGAATCTTATCGAAGGAATATTTTGCAAAAAAAACTGTTTTTTAGCACGCAGTAACAGTACATAAATCTGTTCGTAACGGTACACAGAGGAAAAAACCTATGGACTCATTTAATAAATTTATGTAGGCATGTTCTCATGGCATAGTTTTCTGCACACATAAATTTTACATTTTTCTTGTATTGAGTACATGTTGAAATCTGTATGAGTAAATAATGCTGCTAAGCGGTGCTATAGTGACTATAGTATAGTCAATAAAGAAGTCTATGTACTCAACACATAAATATGTATCGTGAATTCATGGATGTATGTGGTGGGTACATTCGCACTGTACTCATCACAAACTGTTGTAAACAATTATATGTTATGCGTACAGTCCTGATGTACCCAATACATATATAATTTACCCATTACATAAAGTCATGTAGATCATTTGTGATGAGTACAGTACGATAGAACAGTTTTCATGTACTAAGTACATACATAATTTACTCATTACATATTTTAAATACATAATTTTATATAATGAGTACATACATAATTTACTCATTACACTAATAGCACATAATTTCATGTATTGCATACATACACAGTTCATGGCTATGCCTGAATCACTCTCTAAAGTTTAGAGTCTAAACCAAATGCAATGAATAAATTAATAAAGAAAAGGCTATGATTCAACAATATAATTGGCAATTACTTATAGAAACCAGGCCTGTAGCAACTCAGTGGCTAAGGGGAATTAGCCCCTCCACGGGTTTCCTTTGCTCCCCACGCGTTTTTGTAATATTTGAAATGGATTTATTTTGTCACGCACAGATAAATTTAATTCGCATAATCACTGTTAATTTTGTAAAATCACACACAACATAAACAAACCTTCTAACATACATTCAGGGTTGCACAGAATAAATATAAAAACGTATTCGTTCTTTTACACATCGTATGATTCTTCAACGTTTATTAAGTAATAATTAAATAAATTATTATAATCTATAGTAAAATAAATTTACTTAAAATCTTATATATTAACTAGTTTAGAAGCCTGTCGTACGACGGACCGTATTCAAAATAATTAAGTAGCAGACAATTACATGTTTCATTCCCCTCAACTGTTGTTTGGTTTTAGTCGTTGTCAATGTGTTACTTATAAATATAAAATAAATTTTGTATGCATACTTTAGGCTTACAATTTTTTCATATCAAAAGCACTGTAATAGCTAAACAGGTTCTGGTTCAGGCTGAACATGTTTTCAGAAGCGTAGCAATAACACTTATCAACAGTTTGAGCGATATGGAGCACGGAGTAGGACGCTTGCCTTTTATATACACGGTTAAAAATCTTGGGCTAAATTTTAATCTTTTTTGGATTACATATAGGACACGACCAAAAAAAGATTACTTTTTAATCCAATGAAAAGTTTTAAATTTTCCAATCCAAAAAGGACTTATTTTTAATCCGCAAAAAGTTTAAAATTTTTTAATCCAAAAAGGAATAATTTTTAATCCGCAGAAAGTATAAAATATTATAATCCAAAAAGGATTAGATTTTAGTCCAAAAAAGTTAAAAATATATAAAGATTACTTTTTAATCCACAAAGGTGAGAACTCGTGAGAAAAAAAGGTAAGAGATAATTATCATATTTCATAAGTTTACGAAGAACAGTTATCTTTGACCTCCATAAGCATGTATATATATATTAAAAAAAGTTCTTAAACTTAATTTATGCTTAATTTTGCATATTTCTATACGAGCTAAAAAAAACTTATTTTTTTTTTTTGTCGCGTACTTTGAACTAATTTGTACGAAATCTTGCCAATATTTTTATAAAATGTAGCACTGTAGGTTTTCGTTGGCTTTTCAGCCAAAAGGCTTCGTGTGAACATATTATTATATTGCCATTAACTTCACTATATACATATACATTAAGGGTGTTCATGCAAATGGGTAATGACCTTAAAAATGATATAAACCGTATAAGTTTATCAGCCTTATAAATGAAATGTATGGAGAACCGTTTACACAAAGCAGATATATCACAAACCAGCAATCAGCTGTTTATATGTATGCTGAAAGTTGACTGTTAACAAGTTAACAGCTGACATATCTCTCCAAATGCACAATCGACTGATAAAAATAACTAATTGCCCAAAATACAAGCTTGCCGCTTTGCATGAATACCCTTATTATGTATTATGAAACACTGCTCAATGTAATAATGAATAAAATAATATTTTGGTTCAGATTTTAAGAAACAATTTGTTTCATTTAATTAAAAAATAAACTTCGGATGCTTTAACAACATTAACTATTATATTGAGCGTAAATTTCGTAGAAGTAGTAGTTTTCAATCTTAGGTAACATAAATAATTTTTCCTGAAAATACTACCTTAATGTAAATTTGTAGTCCAAAAATAGTCTTAAACTTAAACTTTTTTGGATTTAAAACAAATTAAACTTAAGTATGGAATAAAAAATAGTACTTTTTGGATTAAAAATTCCTTTAAACCAAAGTTTGGATTAAAAACTAGTCCAAAATTTTTAACCGTGTATAAAGATACGTAAACATTAAAGTTTGTCGTACGCTTTTTTGGTATTAATTAAAACTCAAAATAAATGAAACTTATATCATTCGAAAGGTTATGTTGCTCATATGTGCAGAATGTTTATATAAATGATATATCTGATAGAGGGGGTTCCCAACCTTCTTAGTGAGAAATTAAATTTTTGAGAAAAAATCAGCTCTTTGATTAATATAAAATTTTGTTGGGGAAAAGTTCTTGAGTTGGTCGAATTTGAATTCTTTTTAAAAGTAACAATTTCTTAAAAAAATTTAGTTTTATGCATTCGTCAATTGGAAAATTAGTAAAAAAATGTGTTTTGAATTTAAAAAATTCGATTTTCCATGTGAATATCTTGGTCGGATTTTAACGATTTTTCAATTTTTCTAATTTTTTTTGAAAGTTTGTAAAATTTTCTTTCAAATGTAATATAGCTTACAGCAAAGTTCTAACCAAAAGTATTTGTAATTAATTTTCTTAATATTGTCGTTAGTTATTTAGCGTGTGTTTCAACCAAATGCCAAGAGAGAGAAAAAAACTGTCTCAAATTGAATGTTCTAATTTCTGAAGCCAATAACTCCGCCATCTGTGTATAAATTTTATTTATTTCTTTTTTGTAATTAAGTCTTATCAGTTGACTTAAAAAACTTTTGAAAATAATACCGTTTTTTGTTTGTTTATATTTAAATTGTTCCTTTTGAAAAAAGACCATAAAATTTGATTTATTCTTAAAATATGGGGTAAAAATGATTTTTGTTGTAAAAAAACAAAAACTCAAAATTGCATTTTTGATTTGTTTTCAAAGTCCAAGCCGAATTTTAGGTGAATTTATTTTGTCTTGACGCTAAATTAATAAACTGTCCGTGCCATCAAAAAATCAAGGCTACCCCCTATGATTTTTTTGACAAAATTAAATTTTTTTAAAATGTTGTTTTTCTGTTTTTGAAAGAAATACTTAAATGTGGAACTTAAGAAAAACGAACTTTTTCAAACAATAAAGCACGGTATGGGTTCAGTGGTGCTTTGGTGTGCCATGTCAGCTGCAGGTCCTGGGAAGCTTCACATTATCAATGGTATTATGGACCTACACGTTTACTTTAACATATTGAAGAATATTTTGAAGGAAAGTGTGAGACAGTTGGGCATTGAGAGTTCATTATCATTTGGCCAGGCTAACGATCCGAGACACAAGGCCTATAATGCGAGAAGCTGACTTCTTAATAATTTCCCACATGCCTGAGAAACTCCACCCCAATTTGCAGACCTCTAACCTGTTGAGCATACATGGAAAAATCTGAAGGAAAATTGAAAAATCACACAACTTCTACGCGTGATCAGCGAAAAACAGCCCTTATTGAAGAGTGGGAGAATATGGAGCTGTCCTACTACCGAAAACATGTGAATCAATGCGAAATCATCTGAAAGCGGTTATTTAACAGAAGTGCTTATCAACTTAATATTAACTGTGTGTTTTTTTTAAAAATTTTGCTTGTGTTTTTATAACTAAGGACGTGTTCCATTATTTCTTTGATGTTGGTTTTTGTTATTAATTTTGTTTTTTTATTTTTTTAAATCAATGAAGTGTTAATTCAATATTCTTATAATTATTTTATATCAACCACATCAATTTCTTTTGAAAATATATAAAAACTTGCCAGTTGGACCATCAAAATAACTTAAATTTGGATTTGAATGCAATTTTTAAGTTTGTTCCATTATTACTTTGAGCCACTGTAAAGAGTAGTTGTAATACTGTTTAAGAATATTATTTATGAGAACTATTTGCTGTAAAACTAATTAACCGTGGAAATATGACTTTATGGAATAACTTTTTGGAATTTTTGTCTTGCTACAGAACTTGAATACTTTTCTGCTTTCATCGATCGATTTTCACATGTGTGTTTTGATGTAATCCACTTGTAGAGATGAGAATGGTGATCTGGTTACAGATACGCAGTGCGCATTGAAATTATGGAGACAGAATTTTTCCAATCTGCTTGCAGGCGACGATACCAACAATTCCGCCCTTGAAGAATGCAGTCTGACCACACCAATCGACGATGATGGAGTGGAAATTCCACCACCTAGCCATGACGAGGTTAAAGTTGCTATCCAGCGACTCGAAAACAGATGCAGCCGCTCTTGGAGTGTTCAAGAGGAAAGTTCTTCGCAAAATTTTTGGTCCTGTTCGAGTGGGCGACGACTATCGCATTCAAATGAACTACGAACTGTACGAGCTCTACGACGACATTGACTTAGTCAAACGTATAACAATTCAGCGACTACGTTGGCTGGGTCATGTCTTTCGTATGGACGAAGAAGCTCCAACGAAAAAGGAGTTTGAGGCGAAAGCCGAGGGTCGACGACGAAGAGGAAGATCATGCCTCCGATGGATTGACCAGGTCGAGGAAGCCCTTACCGCGATTGGTGAAAGAGATTGGAGACGGCGAGCGCGAAGCAGAGACGCCTGGCGAGAACTGATAAAGTCGGCCGTAACCCGACAATGGCTTGTCTGGCCACCTAAGTAAGTAAGTAAGTAATAGAAGAGCTACGGTTATGAACCTAACCGTTTTGAAAACTGGAGATATTGTAGTAATATACCTGAACATGACAAATTAAATAATGATTGATTGAATATATCGAATGGGGTGAAAGTATCAACGAGCCATAACATAGTTATTTTTGTATTTTTGTTTAATTTTTATATATAAACAAAATTGATACATCACTCACAGTTTTAATCTCATTTTTATGTTAAAATTATATCTAATATTAAAAAAACTTAACCAAACCAGAATATATGCTATTGATAGTTAATAAAATTATATCTTATTATTGTATGTATTGAGCACCTATTTATGAAATTTACATATAAACTTTTATTGTTTGTAGTTATCATAACCCTATTTGTTGTATTTATATATTGTTAAACATGAGATTAACAAATGAACTTAAAATAAAACAAAAATAACTTGAAAAATATATAGTGTGTGGAAGTACGTAGGATTTTTTTTTAAATTGTATAGTTTATTTGTTATTAACAATAATCTGAGGATTTTTTTTATGAAAATTTTTCCCTTTCCACTTTAGAAGTGCGCCATTTTGCCGAAAATCAATATATTAAAAATATCCAGCGTAATTATGTATATAGTCGATATCGATGGCTAAGATCACTAAAGTGATAAGTAACAAATTTCAAATGTTCAGGAACGTCGATTTTGCTTTTAAATTTCAATACAGAACACTAATTTTAACAGTATACTGACACGCATTCACTGGCTATGCATTTTCAATAGATTTACACAAGGTAGTTATTATATTGCTGGATTGAAAAATGCAGTAAACCTATTTTCGTATAAAGGGTCACTTATCACTTTAGTGCACTTAACCATCGATATTATATCTACTAAAAAAAAATTCATTGCATACTTGTAACTCAAAAATTACAGGATTTATTTGTTCGCCCATGGACCCCTTGTGCTGTCATTGTGAAATCCAACATTTTAAAAAATTATTGTATGCAGTCACTGAGATGGGTAATAAACACCCATTTTTGGAATCTTGATTTATTGCGTAGTATTTCTGAAAAAAATTTCAAAGTATGCATATTTTGCAGGCGTCAACAGAAGCCTAACGCCTTAACTTTGTCCTAATTCGACATTAGTGGTTATTCCTTGTTGACACAGAGTTATTAAAAAAATTTAAACGTTTGAGTATAAAGTCATGGCACGTCGATTATAAATTATTTTTACTTCAACTAAGAAACTATTCATAACATGAAATAAATACATTAATTCGAGGTCTGAAACATGGAGCTGCGGTACCTTCAGAGAAGTGACATTTTTGATGTGATGCAACTAAGGAACTTATTTTATAAGTATTTAACTTGAGAATCGGGTGGATCTACCATACATCAATATTGTTTTATTAAAAAAAAAAAAAATGGGGTATTTGACCTTCGACAGAAAACTATCTTTATTATTTTTTGAGGTCAGAAGATAAATAATATGAAAACCTCCACATTGCTATCAGTCGAGCAACGCAGCACTTCGCCTGTTGAAGTTAACGTTGATGAATCAAATCTGATACCATATCTCTAATCTCTTACCCTCAAAAAAGGCGATATTTTGTATCCGCCATGCTTGATTTTGACTCCGTAATGGTCTTATCTTCTATGAAACTATTTAAGTTTTTCGACTGATTACACAATCGATCTTCGTTCCTACCTTATTATCCTGCTCCAAAAAAGCCAACAAATTAAAGCTTTGAAAAAATCATTATAACCATGGGAAGAAGTGAAATCGAAAAAATGGATTTTAGAAGCATTTCCGACCTATTTTGCAAATAATAACACTTTGGATCATAATAAAATTTTTTTTGAATTTTCGAAATCTTTTCGGCTGTAACGCTCCCAACTGTCAAGTTTCGCGAAAATGTGTGTTTTCGCGAAACTTGACAGCAAACGAAACGCTCCGTGTTTTGCGAGTGGCAAAGATAATCTGTCGAAAATAAAACGTGATACAAGCGTTTATTCAATTCATAACTCATGTTTTCTGTGGTGCTCACCTGGAATTTTAATGATTTCGTCTGAATACTGTAGATCAGACAGTTGGTCTTGCTTGTAAAACTGGAGACATGGCGGCTCAGTGATCTGAACTCTTGACCAGTCGATAATTTCAGTGTAAGTTGTGCTGCTATAGTTGATGTGGGGTTGGTGGTTGGGACCACGAAATTGCCGAATTTGGCTTCGATTGTGGGTTCTCGACACTATTGGTATTTTTGCGCCATGCCACAATTTTAAAACTTCGTCGTATATATTTTCTGTGAATGCACTGCGTTTGACTTTTTAATAATGCTGAAGAAACAACTCGTATTCCACCCCATTTCGTTTTGTTGGTAATTTTGTTCTGTCCAAGTCGCGCTTACGGAAATGTATTTTTTTTAAATTAAGTATTTTTGCACGTTTCATGCGAACTAAAGCTCGATTTTATTGATCACTGAAAAAGACCAATTTACTTTTTGATATGAAGTGACCGCTACAGCCACCTTAAATCCGAAATCTTAAATCTTAAATCCGTATTTCCGATTTCGAATATTAAAAAAATTTATTATGATCCAAAGTGTTATTCTTTGCAAAATAGGTTGGAAGTGCTCCTAAAATCCATTTTTTCGATTTCACTTCTTCCCTTGGTTATAATGTTTTTTTCAAAGCTATAATTTATTGTACTTTTTGGAGCAGGATAATATGGTAGGAACAAAGATCGATTGTGTAATCAGTCGAAAAAAAAACATTTGAGGTAAAAAAAACATCAGAAAATATTTGGATAACAACAGCTAACACACAGATATAAAATCTTCCGGATCGAACAAGAAACACCGAAGATATAACGAAAAAACCAAAATAGCACCATAGGGACCACTTTAAAAAAAAAAAAATATTTTTTTTTTGAAAATGTCTTTCAAATATTTAACGATTGAGGCGGGGTCAAAATAGGTATATTTTTCTGCCATACAAGGTGATACGGTCTAATGTCCACTGTAAGTTTCCAATCAAAACCAGATAAGACCAAGCAAGTTTTCATTTGTATAGTTTTGATTCAAATTTTAAAAACTTTTTTGTGTCAAAACGTTGTATGAGTATTAAATTTATCATTTTTGCGGATTTTGGTATGTTTTTTACTAAAAAGCACCTTCAGGAGAATCGAAATTGCTTTGGTGGATTTCCTGCGAGTTGAAAAAAAGGTATGCAGAAATCATTTGAATGAGTTTCTCTAACTTTTGAGACCCTGAAAGGCGGAATCTAAATTTTGATTCATTTCTAACTTTCAAAACTAGACAAGTTGCAATTTGAAATTGAAAATACGAATTTTGTTTGCACTATGTAGCAATTCCTGTTTAGCAGAATTTTGAATAATTGGTTTGTTTCTTAAAGATGTCTGCCAAAATTAAGAGGTTTTTTTCGATTTCCCAACAATTGGATCTGTGTGACTAACTGGTTTTGAATGTAAACTCCTCATTTAGTAATTCTAAGTTTCTTTTCAATATATAGTATTATCCAATGCTTAGTGTTTGGTACAGACATATCAAATCAGTGATAACATTGAATCATATCATTCAGACCTTTGACGTTATTGTTATCACTTTTTAATCTCACGTTGATTTCATAAAAATATTACAAAAGCAGATCTCAGATTAGATTCAGATTAAATAATTTTGTTGAGGAAGTCATACAGAAATCGTTCAATGCAGCTTGTATGTTTTTAAAATAATTTGACAGTATATCTCATGATTATATCTCAATATTACATATATAATTACAAATTAGACAAAATTTCATTTAACTTTCAAAAACGGTTCCGTGACGATAAGTAATTTGTCAAATAAAACTTGACACAGAAAAAATAATTATAAATTATATTTATATAATTATTTATTTTAGTTACCTTTATTTGCATCTTGAGGTTTATTTCAGTTTAACTCTTGAATTAAATTCTATTTTTGGGAAATTTAGAAAAATATATTCCAATTTCTTATAAAAATTTGAATTTATTTTTATTAAATGTTGATTATAGCGTTTTTACTACTAGCGGAAGAGTTTTTAGGAACTATGAACTTGCCGCTTGCTTTATCACATCAGAAACAACGCGCTCCGCTACTCCAAAAAATAATAACAACCTGCTCGTAGGTTTTGTACAACGTTAACTTCTAAAGAATTCCATAGATAGTTTTAACTTTGGTATTTTATTTTCAATTCAAGTCACTAACAAACTCTACCAAACCGAGTTGTATTAAATTATATATTTGTTTTTGGTTTTTTATTATTTTTTTCGTATAAGTTGTTCGTTCGCGGACTCTTGCGCTGCGATTTTTCTGAGCAAGTAAAGTGAAAGACGCCGCGGCGTATTGCGCCTATTTTTTTTCCTGAAAATAAAAAACCCAACAAGACACAATTACAGTGACATTTTCCTGACACACACACACATACACACAAAACGTGAACACACATATACAGAGCCAAATGTAAATATAACCAATCTGTATAGCATTGATAACGTTGTAGGTGAGATTTTTTTTTCTTAAATTGGTTTACCTTTATTTTTCGCTGCGGTTAACCTAACAATTAAAGGTAACAACTATATTTTGTATATATTGGTGCAATAGTGTGCGTGTGTTTGTGTCAAGTTGTATCTGTGTGAATTTTGATTTATTTATTCTTGCTGACTGCGCTTGCATGTATTCGTATTTCTTATCTTATCAGCTGCGATAAATGTTGGTATAAAAACGATAAGATACAAACACAACGCCAAGATACAAATTGCGCATGCGTGTTTGTTTGTGTCTTTGTATAAGTTGTTGTTGTTGTTGAATTGTTACCTTTAGTTTCGAACAACAGGCATTCGAGCAATGCGTCAAAAACAAATTTTTGTATAAATAAAAAAAAAAATTCTAAAAATTTATGTCAACAATTTAGCGTAACTGACAAAATTTTACTCTTACCTTAGTTGAACGCAATGATTTTATTTCCATTCTAAACAAGTCTTCTTACTTCAAATATAATCACCAGCATGTTTTTACTGTACTTTTGTCCGCCGAGTGTTGCTTTCTGGCTCTTGATTTGCTCGATTGTGCAACAAACTTTATTTTATGGTATCTCATAAAAGTTTTCAACCCAGTTATAAAAGTATTAGTCAATATTTTTAGTACTTTAAGCACGTACCGTCATATATAACTGCCATGTGTGTTTCTAAGTCATATGTATGGTCCTACTTTACCCTTCTATTGTCTCTCATCATTCTGACTTGTTGAATGTAACACTTTCCATAAACGTGATAATCACATTAAAATGGTGTTGAGTTGTGAAAAATAATAAAAAAGAAAAATCCACTCGTTCGAAGTAGCATTGAAAATGAAAACAGATTTGAAGAGTTGGCAACATTGCCTTTTCAAGAAGCCCAAAATCAATGATGTACGCTGTTATTCTTGAGCTTTTCTACAGTGCTTTTATGTACAACTATGTTTATCGTTTTTTAATGAAGAGCCATGTAGAAATGTTAATCTTGCTAGGTTCAATATTGGTTGAATCTATTTATATCGGAACTCTGTGGACCTTTTTTTTATGGCCTTAAATAAACTTTAGGTAAATTTCAATGTTTTTCAAAATAAGACAGTATTTTCTATTTTAACCATATAAAATAATAATATTTTAATAATCTTTGAAAATTAAAGTACACAGTAAAAAATATCAGGTTCAATTTTATACTATTTAGTATATATATACATCCATACCAAATATGTTATAAAATTTATGCCATAAAATCTTATAAGCCAAATTTATACATAGTTGGGATAGATTTTATCTGAAAATTGTATAAAATGTTTTTACAAAATCTTTTAAAACCACATTTGGTTACTTTTTAAAGCAATATTGTATGAAAAATATGTGACACATATGTCAACATAAATTAAATTAAATATGTTAAAAGTAAATAAAAGTCATAAATCATGAATAATATCTATATTTCAATTGATAAATTTCATGTAATATTTGTTTTTTTTTAATATTTTCAAAAACAAGTTGAAAGGAAAAATAAAGAGTAAAAATTGTACTCCGAAATTTGCATGTTCGATCATGTTGACATACCCTGAAAAAAATCGCTAACCGATTTAACTAATGGCTCATTCCATAGAGACGAGTGTGATGTTTTGACTTCTTTATCGTGCTGAAAATAGTATTAACCGGTTAAAATTTAAGCAATTTGCTAAAGGGTCTATTAGAAGATGCCCCAAGGTTACAAAATGCGAAAACATAATGCAATTATTTATACTGCTTTAATAGTTACATTCGCTTAAATACCTGTGACGGGTGTGACGAGCACAAGTTTAAAAACTAAAAATTCTGAGTTTAACATTGAAATTCAGTCAATCTGCCACAATAAGACCATTATTGCCTTAAATTTTGTCAAATTTAATATATTTGCTGTTGAATAGCAATGAAAAATATTTTGAAAAAATGGCGATAACGATTCTTTTTTGATCAAATTAATACCTTTACAAATGATTTCAATTTTATAATGTACACTAAGGGAAAAAGTTATGTAGTCAGTACAGAGAAAGCTATGTAAAATCTATGCACTGCAACTTGTATGAGAACGCAACAAGAGCAGTATTTACTGAGTAAAGGGAGCGTGTACTGACTACTTTTTAAAATGAATAAAAAATGTATTCAATACATCATGTTATGTGTTGAATACATAGCAGACTTCAATAGATACAAGCAACGTGTACTCAATCAACGTGTTATGTAATTTTTTACAAAAACTTTACTCAATACAAAATATAGACTCAGTACACGTCCCCCTTATACGATTGAAGTGACATATTTATTCAGTACATAACATATGGACTCAATACACGTATCTCTTGCACATCGGCACACGATTTTGCTGTTTTATGTCATTCGTTTCTTGATTTTCAAATAAGCAACACCTCCAAAGCCTTTTTAAAAATCAGATTGGGAATGAGTTTATCCACTGTACTCTAGAACAAAAAGGATGATTGGATAAGAAATAAATGGCTGGGTTTCTATAAGTAATTGCCAATTATTTTGTCTAATCAATCTAATCATTTCTTTATTAAGTTATTTATTGCATGTGTTGAGAGGATGATTTACGCACAGACATTATGCATGTACTCATTGCATAAAATTATGTTTTTAACATATGTAATGAGTAAATAATGTGTGTACTCATTATATAAATGCATGCACTAAAAATATGTAATGAGTAAATAATGTATGTACTCATTGCATAAAATTATGTATTCCAAATATGTTATGAGTAAATTATGTATGTACTGAGTCAATAATTTATGTAATACGTACATAAGATCTTTACTCATTACATAAAATTATTTGTAACAGTTTGCGTTGAGTAAATAAAATTCTTTATTGACTACATAACCGCTTGAAAGCATTATGTAGTCAATAAAGATTTCAACATGTACTCAATACATGAAAAATGTAAAATTTTTGTGTGCAGAAAACTATGCAATGAGTACATAAATTTATGTATTGAGTCCATAGGTTTTTCCCTCTGTGTATGTAAAAAAAAAATATTTTTTTGCAAAATATGTTTTCGCATGAATTTTTGATCAAATTAATACCTATACTACATATGATTTCGCTACACATGAATTTACAAAACTAGTTTTAATCAAAGTATTTATTCATATACATGCAAAAAATTTCATTATTAGAAAAAACTTGGTATGTGTAAATTTTTCATCAACATTTAAATGCATATAAAATATAGGCTTCATCCGCCCACGGATACACCCATTTTCAATAATATTATTTTTTTTAAAAGTAGGTTTAGGGTATTTCATAGTCGGCCTAGACCGACCTTAGACTTTCTTGACTTGTTTTCTTATTGTATTATTGTTTTTTTGTATCAACATTTTAACGCATATTTGAAGAATCTGTTTTCCATTTCGTTTTTAAAAATATTTCCATTTCGTTGTGCATAAAAAAAATCCATGAAATTTAAAATTGCCAGAAAAAATATTTTTATAACATTTAAAAAACGTGATTTTTACACAGAACACTTATCCTTTTTTTTATAAATATGAAGAAAGACCCATTTTGTAAGTTTTAAAATCTTGTATGCTGTAAAAAAACATTTGAGTTCGAACAGAGAGGTGCATAAATTGTGTCTGTGAATAAAGTACAGAAAATACTTTTAAATAAACGAAGTGATCACAGGGTCTGAGTCATACAATTGGTCGTTACTAGTGTCGGCGGATGCTGAACTATTGCTTAACACATTCAATTCACACCTAAGGGATACCCGCAAGAATTTGCTACCCAAACATTTCGAAATTATTTTTATTTATTTCTATTTTTAAAATTTCGGGTAGTAATTTACAGCGATTATAATCTCAACGAAGGAATGATGGGCGACTATTGTTGGTTTCTCATCAGAGAAACCGATCCCGAATTAAATAAACGACATAACAAGAATTCTAATCATTTTGAATTTCTGAATGATAAATAAAAATTATTTACAATATAAATAACAATAAAAATGATTTAAGGAAACAATAAAAATTATAAATAATAATTATATACTATTTTAAATAATGTAAAAATAATGTAAATTATTAAAAGAACAATAAAAATGAAGAATATATGATTTTATTACAACAACCTTTAGTTCTCATTTTTTTTATGATAATCACACAATTTGGGTGATTTCGTTCCATTTAACACAACTTTTTCATTTCTCAGTAGATTTTCTTCAACAATAGCTTATTTTTTTTTGAAAAATAAAGGCTTTTAGTAAAAAATATCAAAAGCAATAAAATATTTTGATTTCTTAACGAAATTTGCAACTATTTTGTGTTTTTTTGGAAATTTTTCTGAAAAATAAAAAAAATCCCCGAAATTTGAATTTATTCCGCCAAAACTAACAACTCGACCAAAAATGGTGTCTGCATTGTTTGTAAAAAATTTTATTAGCTTTTATTTGATATATCATTTGTTTGATTACTGTTGTTGGTTCTGGAGATATATGCAATTAAGTGGAACCAACTTTTTTTTTCGTTGAAAACCCTACAGTGGGCAATATCTCGAAAACGGAGTGACAGAAAAAAAAAATAATTTTTTTTTCGGAATTAGTGACCGATTTTACATGAGAAAAAGATAGTGGCATTCAAAGTACAAACAACTTTTCGTTATTTGTAAACCAGTGTTATCCGAACTCTATGTTGAAACAAAAATCCGGGCGATAATCCTTAATGCGCAAAATCCTAAAAATACATAAAATTTTCTAACGTCAGACAACCTTAATGTGAAGGAACATGACGGCAAAACATTGTTTGTACATCATAAAAATACTATGAGTTTTATGCGAAATAAACCATTAAATTACAAAGCATGGTGAAGACAACTTCAGGTATTATTTTTTGCCACTGATTAGAATGAAAGTCATGAAGATCTTAATGCATTATTCCAAACTCCTTGGAATATGCTTAATCCATTAACGTTTTGCTCTTGACAAATTTTGTTTATGATAATGTTTATTGGTTTTGACTACAAGAAATCTTTGACTACAATCTCAGCACAATAAAAATTTGGCTATAATGACATAAAGTTTTAAATCGTGAATAAATATGTGAGGATTTGCTATAATCTTGACAGTCTTTTGCTTAGAGAAGATGCCTACAATTGGTAAATAATTAAACATAAGATGTACAATTTCCAATATTTATGGTCACTTTAAAAAATATTAACTGATGTCATAAAGTTTACATACAGTATAAAGTACAGTCAGTTTTATTGATATTTATATTCACTTTAACAGGTCGAAAGAAGTGTGCAATATCTGTGAACTACAAAACACGTATCTAAACAAAATAAAATGAAACAAGATGGTTTTTGTTCTTTTTTATAGGTGTAAGTGTATCTTTTCTTAATATAAGAAAGTAAAATATTTTCGCTAGTTTTTAAAACACAATGAAACATGGTAAAAGGTAAAAATAAAGTCAGCTATAATGTTCTAAAATTTAATTTATAAAACTCTAAAGCTTTATTTAGAAGTACAGTTTTCGATATTCACAGACGAAAAATTCGGCTTTATCTTATTAAGCGTACTTTTAAGGTGAATACACAGAGGGAAAAACCTATGGACTCAATACATAAATTTATGTACTCATCGCATAGTTTTCTGCACACAAAAATTTTACATTTTTCATGTATTGAGTACATGTTGAAATCTTTATTGACTACATAATGCTTTCAAGCGGTTATGTAGTCAATAAAGAATTTTATGTACTCAACGCACAACTGTTACAAATAATTTTATGTAATGAGTAAAGATCTTATGTACGTATTACATAAATTATTGACTCAGTACATACATAATTTACTCATTACATATTTGGAGTACATAATTCTATGCAATGAGTACATACATTATTTACTCATTACATATTTTAAATGCATAATTTTATGTAATGAGTACATACATAATTTACTCATTACATATTTTTAGTGCATACATTTATATAATGAGTACATACATCATTTACTCATTACATATGTTAAAAACATAATTTTATGCAATGAGTACATGCATAATGTATTCATTATATATTTTTTGTTCATAATTCCATGTATTGAATATATACACAATTCATGCCTGTGCCTAAAGCACCCTCTCAACAAATGCAATAAATAATTTTATAAAGAAATGACTAGATTTCACAAAATAATTGGCAATTACTTATAGAAACCCAGCCATTTAATTCTTATCCAATCATCGCTTTTGTTCTGGAGTACAGTGGATGAAGTCATTCCCGCTCTGATTTTCTAGAGGCTTTAGAGGTGTTGCTTATTTGAAAATCAAGAAACGAATGACATAAAATAGCAAAATCGTGTGCCGTTGTGCAACAGATACGTGTACTGAGTCCATATGTTATGTACTGAATAAATGTGTCACTTCAATCGTATAAGGGGGACGTGTACTGAGTCTATATTTTATGTATTGAGTAAAGTTTTTGTAAAAAATTACATAACACGTTGATTGAGTACACGTTGCTTGTATCTATTGAAGTCTGCTATGTATTCAACACATAACATGATGTATTGAATACATTTTTTATTCATTTTAAAAAGTGAATAAATTGATATGTAGTCAGTACACGCTCCCTTTACTCAGTAAATACTGCTCTTGTTGCGTTCTCATACAAGTTGAAGTGCATAGATTTTACATAGCTGTCTCTGTACTGACTACATAACTTTTTCCCTTAGTGTACAAAAAAATATATCATTTCCTTTTGAGAAAAAACAGAAACAGTGATAAAATTTGTCAATTGATGAGCAACAAAAAATTAAGTCAGATTTTAAATAAAAATTATGATTTTTTTCTAAAATCAACTTTTTTTTTTGACTATGATTATGACCTTGAGATTTTTTTCCAGAATCTGAAAAAAAATATAAGCTTAAATTATATTACATTGTTTAGTAATAATTTTATGTAGGGCGGAATCTCTTTGAAACTTTCTTTGAAAACTGTTTTGAATTATACCGTTCTTCGAGCAAATTAGCGCCATTAGTATTTTTTATGGTGAGCTATCTGAAGGTTCTTCAAAAGAGTAAATATATATTTTAAATCTAAATATATAATTTTCTTACAAATCAATATTAAATTTTCAGTATATAAGGATAGGAAATCTTTAGCAAGAGTATTTTTAAAAATTCATTAAAAATATCAAATTTAATTACACTGTGATCGAATCGGACACTTTTTTTCCATCAAACGGGGCACCCGGGGGGATAACCTAATTCGAGTATGCTGATTCTAATGGTGCTAAGCGTTAGCTCTTGTTTTAGGTTAGCTCTTGTTTTCGAGAATTTTGAAAATCAAAATTTTAGACCAACGATGAAAAAAATTTGTAATTTTTGACCATTTACTTAATTCCTCTGTGAATTGTTATGAAAAATTACATCCGTATACTTAACCAGAATTATCTTTGTAATACACACCAATCAGACTAAGTGAAATAAGTTTTTATTTCAACTCAAACATCCTATTTAGAAGTTTGCTTTTGTACCCAAAAATCTTGGAGTTTTATCATAAAAATGTTCGAACCTGTTAAGCCATTGGCTTATTTTAAACAATAACGTTGGTTTTATAACCTACATTCTATTTTGTTGTACAAATTGTTTAGTTGTTTACCTTATAACAAAAGTGCTGACTCTTAATCAGTACTGTTTATAATATTGCACCATTGTGTGGGGATCAGCCTATTTAGCAATTCCCGGAATAATTCGTGTATGAAAGTTTGCTATAAAAGCATTCTAACATCTTGATGTATGGTGACGACGTCAAACTATTCCTGTCTTTTAAGAATGAATATGATGGTTTATTCCTGCAAATTGACATCAACAATCTTCATAGCTGGTGCAGAATAAATCTAATGAATCTTAATATGAAAAAATGTAAGCACATGACCATCTCGCGAAAACCATTATTAAAGTGTAATTTCAAAATATGTGACTACACATTAGAATCCTTAGATAGTTTCCATGATTTTGGAGTTACCATGGATCTTTAACTACGATTTCACATTCATATAAATAAAAAAATAAATAAAGCAAATAGTATCCTAGGATCTATTAAACGTTGGGCAAAAGAGTTTCATGATCCTTTTTTTACTAAAACTTTATTCTCTTCTCTAGTTCGGCCTATCTTAGAATATGCATCAATTGTATGGTGTCCACGATATGGTTGTTACATCAATGACATTGAATCTGTTCAGAAAAAATTTCTTTTGTTCTGCCTAAACTATCTTTATTGCAATGTAACTTCAATCTACCACCTAATGAATATCGCCTACAGCTATTCCTACTTTGAAAAATAGGAGAGTTATGCTTAACGTTAGTTGGATTGTTAAGCTTTTACATGGACATGTAGACAGTCCATATTTATTGAGTAAAATTTTTTTTAATATTCCACTTCGTCCTAGAAGATCTTTTGAGTTACTTTTTATGAACTTTTGCAGAACAAATTACTTGCAAAATGAACCATTAAGAAGCGCTTGCGGAGACTTTAATTCTGTTTCAAATGTTATATCTTTAAATTAATCCATGTCCTCAATTAAACATAAAATAATAGATTATCTGCAGTACCGACAATGATCATGATCTTCCAATGGCACATAATTCTCACCTGGTTATGGATATACATAATACAACATATACATCTGAATGGACCTGACCTGAACCTGTTTTGGACCTCCTATTTAATATAATCGAACATGCTTGGTGAATGTAAACGCATTTTTCTGTTGTGCTGTGCTGGTTGTATCTCTTGGACTTTGTCCTACAACCGGTGAGAACGATTTGTCTGACATATAATAATACGACAGGCCAATGAGACCTAAATAGTTGTCTCAGTGCCAGCGTTCGCAATCATTTCTTTGTTTCTATGGAAGTTGGTGTGGTAAATATGACCTTGTTTGTCGAAATACCACCTTGTTGTGAACGATATGTAATATGTTTATAGTTATACTTATCAGTGTGGCGTACAGACCTTGTTTGTCTTGATACCTCCCACCGTTCTAGGCCGACACGATGATGCTTTACATACACTACCATGTTTGTCTTGGTTCCACAATGCTAATATGTATAGTTTTGAAACATAGAATTTTAAATTATAGCCTGTTTCAAAAGAGAAGAACATTTTCGCGCATGTTTGAAAATAAGAAAATAATTTTGAGAGCGTTCTTCATTCTGGTTGGTCGACATTAAAAAAAAAATTGAATATTCTCTGAGCAGAAAAATAAATGAAAAAAAAAATTAATGTATATTCCTGAATTTTGTTGTTCATCGCAACTGCGCTGCGGAAGTACTGAATTTTATTTTTCAAAATCAACCAATCAAAATTGAAAAAAAGGGGGCGTCAAAAAATAATTTGTTAGCCAAAATTTCACTTCACAATTTTTTCTTGAGAAAATAATTTATTTTTTATGTTATTTGTATTTAATTTCTCTATCAAGATGCAGGTTGCTGCAGGCCTTCGGTGCAACACCGTATTTGTGCGAGCATTTGTTCTGAATGTTTGCAAATTTAAATATATAGAAAAATAGTAAAAAAGACTCAAAAAAAAGCAAAAAGTTCAGCGAGCAGTACAAAAAGAGCAAGAAATTGCGCTCTAAAAAATGTTCTAGCTCTAAAAATAATTTCTCACTGCGCATCGAAAAATGAAACTAAAAAATGTTCTTTTCTTTTGAAACGGGCTATACGTCAATTTTAAGCAATCGTTAAACTATTGTAAACATTAGAAATGTCGTCGTTGCTTAAGGGCCCATCAAAGTTTTTTTTATTATTTTTTTTTGCGGGAAAATCACTCTTCCGCCGACAAGTCGACAAATGTAAAGCGCTCTTTCGGGATATATAAAACATTTTTACGTAAATTACATCCAAACTTTGACATGCCTAACATGCCTATCTGACATGGTCAGATAGAAAGGCTAAAGAAAACAGAAAAAAATTTCAAGACATACTTGAGATAATTTGTTTAAAAAAAAGTTTTTTTTTATAATAAATAGTTTCTGCAACAGGTTCTGCGAAATTCGAAACTGTTTTTTGAAAAACAAGTGTTTTTTAACTGTTCAAATGAAAACACTGTTAAGCCAAAAACGCATTTATATAAGGTTTGTTAGTGTGTTTTAATGTGAATATTTTTACATAAATAAATTTTTTAACAAAAATGTTTCTTGTAGTATTTTATTCATCCTATACCTTAAATGAAAGAGTCATATGGTTTCCTATGCCGATTCACCATTAGAATGTGCACACAGTAAAAAATTTGAGACTAAATTTTATCTTTTTTATAACATTTCTGTAGTAAACTCGTTTCATTCTAAATTTATTATAAGTTTTATCCCACTCTATAGTATAAAACTTGCATTTCCATTCAAACAGCTATTTTATTCCAAAATAGTATAATATTTATACCATAAATTTATAAATATCATATATATATTCCCTGCTATGCAGACGAGAACCTCACGCAGCCACTCGGCTTTCACGTACAAGTCAAGTTTTTGAAGCTACCGAACTTCATAGATGCTACCAGACAATCAGTTGGAGTTTGTTCTACAGTCAGCAATCATGTTATGCGCAAATAGTTCCGTTGAATATTTTTATGTACACACATATTAAGACAAAAATATTGCGCTTGAATTGGAAACTTTGCCAACATGATTTAACATGCAAATTTCTGAGCACAATTTATATCTTGAAATCTATCAACTGAAATCTTAATATTAATACTGATTTATGACTTTAAATGTAACACATCTCAACATATTTAATGTATGTTTACATATGTGCCACATATTTTTATACAATATTGCTATAAAAAGTAACCAAATGTGGTTTAAAAAGATTTTATACTTTTGCTTATAAAAATGTTGTTTTGCTTTAAAATAAAAACCTGGTGTAAACACATTTTATATAGTTTTCGGATAAAATCTATACCAACTTTGTATAAATTTGGTTTATACTATTTGATGGTATAAATTTTATAACATATTTGGTTTGGATTTATATTTATACCAAATAGTATTAAATTTATCATCATATTTTATACTGTGCAGAAGGGGCAAAATTAACCCAGCACTCAAAATAAAATTCAGACTTAGCCTCAAAACGTCGATATACCTAACTGTTTTTTTGGTCCCCTCTGCTAAAATCCATTGCTGGAACTTTGTTAAATTATTAAAATTATTAAAAAAGTTTGCTTAATAATAACAACTTAATAATAATAACTTGCGTGTGCTGGAAACGTGATTTTCTAACAAAACGGTTCAAATATTTATAGTAAAATAAAAATATATTTTTGGTTCCGTTGGTTGAATTTTCAGATGGCATTTTCGCATGGAAAATAGAAAGTCAAAATAAAATAAATGGTTTTGCATTCCCGAATAAATCAAATCTTTCAAATAATTCTTAGACAATAAAAAAAACACGAGCTAATACCCAAACTTATACATACAAAATTATCATACTAAATATGATGAAAAATTTTGAATAATTCTTAACACGCACCAACCTACGCATTTAACTACAAAAAAATGTTTGTAGCCATAATTAAGAAAAGTATTTTATAAGCGCTATTTTTTTTTTTTTTTTTGTTTTCGTAAATATTTTAATAGCGCTTGTTGTTGGTTTTTCTTGTTGTTGCTGTTGTTTGCGTGCTGTTATAATTTTGATATATGGCCAACAGGTTATTAATAATGGCTGAACTCACTTTACTTGCCATGATGATTGGTGGATTTTGTTGTTTTTGTTTTTCGTATGCTTAATTGTAACAAAAACTACAACAACAACAGCAAGCAAACCCCCAGTCACGATACATATCGATGTCTGGCCAGCCATACCTTTACCAATAAATTAACTCAGCTGCTTGCTTTTTTTGTACATGTTTCATACCCACCCTAATTCCAGTCATAATTTGTGCTTTTTTTAAGGAAATTTGGTGGATTATTAAATGGGTGCGTTTGTTTTTCTTCTATAGTAGTTTTTGGTTGAACTCATTTAGTTTTGTACAAAAATAAGTCAGAGGCTTAAATAAGCAATGCAGATTTTTTTATTATGTTTTTTTTTTATAAATATACCTACATATATATTTCTACCTACGATGGGGCTGAGTTTTATTGAAGTTTTTTTTTTTGTATTGAACTCTTATCGCTTTTGTTAAAATTGAAGGTATGAATTTTTGAAATGCTGTACTTAAGTTTGTTTTGATGAAGGGCGGCTGAGTTGGTGGTTTGCAGGAGGGTATTTTTTTTTAATATAAAATGAATGAATTTATTACCCGATGCGATGGAAGTTATGAGATATCGCCTTGTTTTAAGTGCTGATAACTAAAAGTTCAATATTAATATGAGATCTTTGACAATATATCAGCCAAACAAACTCATAGAATTAATATTTTTAAAGCACTTTTAAAGTTTATGAAATCATAAAATAAAATGACAAAAGAAAAACAGAAAAAACGTGTCGCTTTTGATTTTAAAGATAATAACAAACACTTGAGATGACCTTATATATAGACAACAAAAAGAAAATGGGTTACACAAATAAATGTACACGTTATTAAAAGAGAACTTTACGTAGTGTTTTTAACTACAACCAAAAGGGAAAAGTCATATCGGTTCGCATGATAATACGAAAAAAAAATCACGTCATGGGATTTTCTAATGAAGAGCCTGATTTATAACCTCTGTTAAGAAAGTCTTCCTTGAGAGAGGCAGTGGTTTCTTGCAATATTAATGGTGCATGTATTTATATTGTACGCCTTCTAAGCATCTATCAAAAACTATAGATATTTTTAAATGCTATTCAAAAATTTTGCAACTTATCAGCGCATTAAGTAATGAGAGCCTAAGCGTAAAACTGATTCCTGCATGTTATGCTCTAGCCTGCTCTATGGAATTTATAAAGAAACTCATGTCCAAACGGCTGCAGAGAATGATTAATATTCCTGGCATATGGAGTGGATTAATTGTATCTGTCCAACCAAGTGTGCGAATCTACTTGAACATTTTTACAAATGATGGAACATGAATTCAACATTACGTAATCTTTGAAGCAAGTAGTACACGAAGAATAGGCTGGCGCTTGTATTGAATGCTTTAGTGCACGTACAAACAACACAAGCAAACATATGAAAACTGAAACCAGACCAAAAAAGTTTTATGCAGTACAAGCGTACTGCGTAAAGACTACTCTCAGTATTTGCACTAATATTACTGACTAATTCCTAGAATGACTAAATAAAGTAAAGGAACAGTTTAAAAAGCATCAAGTATTTCTATCATAAATTAAAGCTTTTTCATCTTTGATGCAAGAGTCAATGCTCTCAAAAACTGCAATTAAAAAACTCGAAGTTTTGTTGAGGATTCTTTGAAATCGAATTTTTCAACGATGCATTCTATATATCATCTATTCCATGTCCACCCGTTCAGATGAATCGTCATTTCTTATGCAAATAAAATTCACCTGGTGCTTAAAAGAGTCCTGCCGCCGTGCTGCACCAAGTTCGGTGATTTTGTGAATATGCTTTCTGAAAACTTATTTATATAACTAGTATAGTTTTGTTTCAATATTTTGTAAATTGATTGGACCCACTTAGAACAATTCAAACATGTTTTTAAGCGAAATAAAAGCCGCAGTTGGACACGGTCTTGAACTAATGTTCTCTTTCCCAGAATGTCAGTATGCGTTGTATGGAAACTCCTTTGATCCAGAATTTAGACGATAAAACAGGAAGATTTCTTTTTGATTTTTAATTCTAGTTCTCTTTCTCCAATATCCCTTACCTACAATATCCCTTACAATACAATATCCTTTACAATATCCCTTAAAAGATATCAAAGATATCCCTTTCCTCTCGAACAGCCCAAGAGTGGCTGCATCTGTTTGCGATACCACCCATGCCTCAGCGCCATAGAGAAACACAGGTATGAGAGCGTCTTGTAGAGTGTTGGTTTTGTCGATCGAGAGAGGGCTCTGGAACCTAATTGCTTACTTAGCCCGTAGTAAGCACCTATTAGCAATTGTTATTCTTCGCTTTATCTCCAGGCTGACATTGTTGTTCCTGTTTACAGCGGTGCCAAGGTATGTAAACTCCTTGATAACTTCAAAGTTATATTTGCCTGCTGAAACATGGGAGCCTAGACGGCGCGCTTCACTATTTGCAGACAGCATATACTTTGTTTTGCCCTTGTTCACCGTCAAACCCAAGGTATATTTATAAGGTAGGCTACGTATTATGACAACTAAAAATAAGCATGCAAGTATTGCTGATGCGAGAAAATTTTGGTTGCAAGTTTAGTACTTTTTTTTGTTTTTTTTTTAAAAAGTTTGTTTTTAAAACAAAAGGTACAAATGCGGATGATTGCGTACGTTTACATAGATAATAATAATAAATATAGATAGAGATAAAATAATAAAACTTCAAAACCTGAATTGAGCATATTTTCGAGTTATACTTGGTCTGTTTCCATACTAGCTTCACGTAAGGGTCGAGGACTAGAGATTAATTTGATTTTATGACAAAATGAGCAAATTTGTCAAAAAGTACAGAAACGGTTTTAAATAAGTTTCCAGCATAACAGTTATTTTTAGAAAAGAATAAAATTTAAATGCTTTACTTAAAACACTTCCGTTTCCGTTAATTTTGGTAAAGTTAATTGAAGTGAATAGGAAAACAGACCTATAACTTTACTATTTATAAAAAAAAAATCAATTTGAAAGGTGTGAAAGACACACATATTTTGCTACTGCCAATTTTTTGTAAAGAAAAGACAAATGGCAGCTTGCTGTTTTAGAGGTGTTCGACAAGTTTAGCTTTTTTGTTATGACACGATGTAAAATTGATTTCATTTTGCCGTATTGATCTATACGCGTCTAAAACAGTTCGACTTTAAAAAAATACGGACCCAAACTTTGATGATAAGTTCGTTAGGTATTTTTCTTCGTTTGGCCTGTTTCGTTAGTTTGGACTCAAAGCATTTTATCATGGTTTTTGGTGAGCTATTTTATAACATGAATTCGGTACGTTTCATTTAAGTGTTGCATCAATTTGACTCCGCGTTTATTTCTCCGTATGTTGCATACGCTGCTAAAGAAGTTTCACTTTAGTAATAAGTTTTGTTGATATCTACTACTTTTTCAATACTAAAAAATAGCATCTCTTTTTCAATATTAAAAATGTTTCAATACTGAAAATATCATCTCTTCACAAATAAGCATGCAAGAAATACAATTTTAAGGGAAGTGTCAAATACGTAGCCTACCTTATAAACAGAACTGTAAAAGACTGCATTCAATTTGATTGCTTCTACAAAATTTTGAATCAGTGAATAACGAAATGAAAATACATTCAATGAATGCAAAATTGATTCATGAATAAAATTTTGAATTCACAATCAATTTTTAAAAATTGATTAATTATTCATTTTTATTATTCATTTGTCGTTATTCTGAATAATGGATTCATTTTGTTATTCAAATGAATGCTATTCATAAAGAATGCTATTCACAAAGAATGCAATTCACAAAGAATCGTTATTCATTTTGCATTCATGCATTCATTTTTTATTCATTATTCATTTTTTATTCAATATTTATTTTTTATTCATTATTCATTTTTTATACATTATTCATTTTTTATTCATTATTCATTTTTTATTCATTATTCATTTTTTATTTATTATTCATTTTTTATTCATTAGTCATTTTTTATTCATTATTCACTTTTTATTCATTATTAATTTTTTATTCATTATTCATTTTTTATTCATTATTCATTTTTTTTTTCATAATTCATTTTTTATTCATTATTCATTTTTTATTCATGCCTGTTAATTGGTGTTAATTTTGCAACCAAAGTAGTATATTTTTGAAATATTGAAATAAATATATTCAAATAAATTTTCAGTTTTAAATTTGCAACTGGGTAGCTTCGCGTGAATTGAGTGAAAAAAAGTGTTCTCTCATGAATAAGAAATGAATACTGAATAAAAAATGAATAATGAATAAAAAATGAATAATGAATAAAAAATTAATAATGATTAAAAAATGAATAATGAATAAAAAATGAATAATGAATAAAAAATGAATAATGAATAAAAAATGAATAATGATTAAAAAAATGAATAATGAATAAAAAATGAATAATGAATAAAAAATGAATAATGAATAAAAAATGAATAATGAATAAAAAATGAATAATGAACAAAAAATGAATAATGAATAAAAAATGAATGCATAAATGCAAAATGAATAACGATTCTTTGTGAATTGCATTCTTTATGAATAGCATTCATTTGAATAAAAAAATGAATGCATTATTCTGAATAAAGAAAAATGAATAATCGAAATGAATAATAAATCAATTTTCTGAAATTGAATGTGAATTGAAAATTGTATTCATGGATCAATTTTGTTTTCAATGAATAGTATTCTTTTGTCCTTATTCACTTGTACTTAGAATTCTGAATATGAATGCAAATTTTACAGCTCTGCTTATAAATATACCTTGCGTCAAACCCACCGTCAAACCTAGTTTGCCGTTTAAAACCTAGTTTTGCCGTTTCTTGTCGCCAAGTTGCCATGAATGTGTCTTTCAAGTGACAATTCATGTTTTTTTAGTTATGCTATTATCCGATTTTTCAAAGTGTTGAATTTAAATATATATATTTGAAGTGTTGAATTTAATTAAAGGCACTAGATAGACTAAGTTTAATATGGTGGAGTTCGTGTATTTATGGAATTGAGATAAGAATGGAAGGGGAAATAAAGATACATTAAGAACAAAAGCTTTGTTGTTTGTTTTTTTTTAAATTAGATGTACATTCAGTTTCAATAAGATGTAGGAAAAATGTCGAAGTTATGGAGATCTATAGCGAAAATTAAGTTTAGAAGACACGGCAACCATTAAATTTGAATTTTTAATAATAAAGGATGATTTTATAAGCGTTTGGTTTTTAAAAATTGAAAGAAAATTTGTAATAGTGAATGAAGCATTTATTTAGAGCGCTAGATAAATGTCTGCCATTTTCTTTTTTCTAAAGATTGTTTCATGTAAGCTTCAATTTTGAAATACTTTTTCGCAGCATTTCGCATTTCGGCCTGGGCTATAATTGTGACTGACACGTCCCTGTATACGAGAGACTTAACGTTGCACCACAAAAAATAGTCTTGTAGGGTCAAATCACATGATCTTGATTGGACTGCGCCTAAACGTGAGATTAATTGCTCACTAGTGTTGCCGATTTTTTTTCCAGCGGTATAGGACAAATGCGGAATTTGTACGAAAAACAGAATTTTGAAAAATTGTAAGAACAAATTAATAAATTGAAAAATATCTGAAAAAAGCATATTAATCAAATAAATATTAAAAAAAAATATTTTTTAAGCAATACACCAAATTTTTTAAAGATATTGGGTATTTCACGAAAAATGGAAAACCATTTTACTTTTGGATAACAAAGTTCTTGGCTAGCCTACAATACCTTTTGTTGATTTACTTTATCGAGCCTTTTATGAGAAACTCTAGATAACTTTTAATTCTCTGGTACAAATTTTTACTTTTTCCATTTATGACATTTTCATAACCTGACTATTTCCCTCTCAAGCCTTTTTACGATATAAAGCAATTTATCATTTATCAAAAACCCAGGATGAAAACTTTGGCTTTGAGGCTTGTTTTAGGGTGCGGAAGCTTGACTTTCATACTTATTAACTTAATTAAAACTTTTGTGTTAATTGCTGCGAATCATAATCTCAGGCATGATTTTCGGTGAATTGATCTAAAAGTTGGGCTTATATTTTTGGGCTTTATTCACAGAACTGTAAATCCTATATTACAATTTAGAAAGCATGCTTGTTAAAGTTGAAAGTTTAAAAGATAATAAAATTTTTTGCAAATTATGAAGTGTAACAAATTATTAAATTATAAAATTATTAAATTTAGTTTGAATTTTTTAAAAGTAGCGTTAGTGAAAAATTCATAATTTTCCTTATGAGAATCATTTTTTAAACTATTTTATGAATTTTTAAAATATTTCAGTTGAGGCTTTTCTGGAAAGGTAAGTTTTCATTTTAGGTGATATTACTTAAATATGAATGAAGAAATTGGAATTCGATTACACTACTTTTCTAAAGGTATAAAAGTTCATATTTGCATATGTATGTGTTAAGTGTCATAGACATTCATTTCAATAATTGAAAAAACGGGACATGCTGTGTCACGTCGGGTCATTCCGAATATCATACAAAATACGGGTTTTGAATAACATGGAATATCATGCCGTGCAGCAAAAAAAAAAAATAAATGACTTCTACGTTGCGATTTTCATTATTTTTTATAAATAATGGTCAAATTCAGACCGTCGGCCCAAAAACCGCGCCAAATAGTGTTTTTTTCAGAGTGCAATGGCAGCTCTTGAACTGCCTCTGGCATATTTTCATTGCAACAGTTTTATAATGGAATACAGCTGTAATAAGCTATTCGATATTAAATTAAGTCTATTATTAAAATTATTAATACCCACTGTATAAGTCATAAATTATTCCTATTATACTTATTTTTTGTACAAATGCCTGAAATGATAATTTTTTTTTAATCCAAACTTGCCTTAAGTCTTGAAATACCGAGTTTGAAATACTTACATTGTCTTCAGCTTGCACTGGCTCTGGCTATCATGACGATATACCTTCAAATGGAGTTGTCCATCATGTTTTCCGACAAAATTGCCCAAAGAACGGTCGACCATTAAAAATTAATATTTAATATATGTTGTTGTGGATGTAGCTGCGTTGCATCGTGAAGTTTTTATTTATTTGCTGGCATTTACGTCAATCATATGACAGCCATTTTTTTATTTCCTTTGCTACTGAAGCTACTGTATCGTCCGCCGGTGTTTTTATTGGTATTTTTATTTTTGTTTTTCATCGCAACATTGAAGTGGTTCCAACAACAACAACACTGTGCTTTACCAACAATATTGGTAAGAAAACCAAATAAAAATGAAACAAATAATATTGACGTTCGATCATGATCCGTCAAAAAACAAAAAAAAAAAAACACTAAAAAAACAACAATACTTCAGGTAAAAAATATGGCGTCGCAAAATTAATATATTTATATTGGGAACGAAAAAAAAAGCACGTAAGTACACTTCAGTTGCACAAAATTGAAGATCTTAAGTTGTGATAAAAATTAAATTTCGTTTTATTTTCCATTATTTTGGGTTTTATTTTTATTTGCTTCTTTTTAACAAAACACTTGCAATGATTTAATTTTATTGATTTCTTGTGAGATTTTTTAATAAAATATTTTTTATTGATAAATATAACAAATAAATAAGAAAACCTCTTCATGCTTTCTTGAGTTTTTAAGACGATTGCCTTGACGTGGCGATTTCATTATTGTATTCATTGACATTATTTAGCTAAATAAACATATGTCTTTTCATACTAAGTCGAATTCAAAAAAACTTTTTTATGAAAATATCTCTATTACTACTCTTAGTTGTCGTCGCACAGCGTCAATTTTCAACTAAACAATTTTGATTATGTTTAAATGCCATTTTTCCACATTTATAATAGAAAAAAATAACAGAATCGTACTTCTCTACTGATATTACCTATCAACAAATGATTTTCCCTATCGTGTTTTTGCACTGAAACAACAACAACAACAACAACAACAACAACAACAATAAGAAATTTCTATATTATTATATATATACTATATAGCATATCGAATATCTGAGAATAGATAGTGGCCTTAGATAAGTTAACGTATCTTTTCAGAGATTTCAATGTGTTCGACCATGAAAGTTTAAAAAAAAAGTCAAGACTAACTCTACTGTGCCTTATAACGCCTGGAAACAAACACTTGACAGCATGGGAAATATCCCTAATTATGGCACTTCGGGGCTTATTTTTTGAATATGTTTAACATTTTACATTTGTTTACAAGTTTATTATCTATAGCGTCATTTTTCATGTCATTTACAAACAATAATAGCTCAATATCTACCTTTAGATAACTAAATATTAAAAATTATAATCTTTGTCTTGATGACGTTTTGCCACCTGCTACGTCTTATGCATTGACCCAGCTAGATAAAAAGTATCTAATCTTTGGTTCACTTGGTTCATTTATAAGATAATGAAGATTTGCTATCAATTTTGGTTCTTTTTTTTTTCTCTTTCCTTTCTATATGCTCTATATATGCAGGTTCACCGCGTATCTGTTATATAGAAAAAAAGCCTTGTTAGGATATCAGTAAAAATATCTGTATCAGTGTTTGAACTGATAATGTTGCCAGATAATAAGCGATAATAATTTGAATTTTTCACTTTTAGTTCTGTTATTTATATATAAAATTCTGTTTTATTTATTTTTTTGTTCTTTTTCAAAAATCTAATCGGCCAAGTTTGGGGTTCGTTGGAGTTCTGAGCTTGCTGTAATTGTTGTTTCGGAATTTCTTGAAATCAGTTCATTGGATATTAAGTTAGTGTAACGTTATACAAATCAGTGCAGAAGAAAGCTATAAGAATTTGAATGTGAAAGAAAATATTAACAATTGTTGTAATTGAAGCAAGATATTTGAAATACCAATTCACTACATCGAAAATGTTATTTTATCACTGTGAATATGATATCCAATGAATACAAATGTTTGTCAAGTGATACTTACTTAACAGTTCCACTGAATTTCTTTTTGTTGTAAGTTTCTATTCAGCGTGTTGAAATGAAAAAAAAATACAATTTTTATTAATCAAAAGTCCTGAAAACTGACATCAATTAGAATTATGTATGTTCGCAATAAAATATTATGCAAAATTCCAACTGTAGCCGATTGTTAATAGCTGCAAAATCACAGAGAAAAGAGGTACAAACTTGAATATTATTACATATATTGTAGAGTATTATGTTAAAAAGATAAAAATATAAAAAGTTTGAAAATAACCATTTTTATGGAATAAAAAAACCTCAATGTTATCAATAAAATCACATTTTGGTTCAAATAATTCACAAATTTTTGATTTAGTTTAAGTATAAGATATCTGTATTTTGATAACAAAATTACTCTCTAAATATATATCTGTTAAGATTATATCTTTATATATATCTCGACCACTTATGTTGTGAGCGCTTAATGCAACTCCTCTGAAATAGATGTAGAGCAAAGTTAAGAGTTAAATCGAAAATAAATGAAAATATTTCGAAAAGTATCCAAAAGTTCAACCGCTGAATTATCATAGTAATTCCTAGTAAGTACCTTCCACACCGAGAGTATTGAGCGCACATTTTTCACATGAATCTTATGATTCAATGCTTTAAATCACAATTGATAATATATGACTTATTATTGCATGCTTCGTGGTTAGTTACACTTAAATCCTAAAATTATATAATTTTGCTACGAACGTACACCTTTTCCTTCGAAATTTAATCACCATTCCCGAAGTTTGAGTCTAGCCGAGCATGTATTTGTATTAGACACTCAATTGCCAACATTCAATCCCAAAAGAGAGCAACAAAAATTGTTTTTTTATTTTAAATAGTTATTTTGTTTTTAAATAGAAATCAAATCTTTACATAGATAACATTTTTTTGAGATGCAAGTACAAACATTTTTCGGAGGTTTTGTCTGTCTAAAAAGCTAATGAAGAATAGAATGGCGATTCCAATAATTATATTAAAATATTGATATTTACACAATCAGACACGAACCCACGTCCCCCGAATGCCAGTCTTGTTCCATATGCTGGAAACATTAATTATATCGCAGAAAAATATTTTTAAGAACTACTCATCTCAAAAGTGTCAGACAATTCGGCACTTTGCAGACCGGTTGCCAAAGGGGGACTTTGACAGCCAGAATTGGGGAATTCACTTCGATCGAAGTTTTTTACTTCACTTTTATGTCAAACACTTCCACACTTCCTCTTTTGTGAAAACACTTCGATTTTGAGTGATTAAAGCTTTTTTAGTTATTAAGTAATCTCTTAATTTTTTACTGCATTTCACATCAAAAAGTCAATTACATGGCATAACTGTTAGTGTAAACGAATGCATAACTTTTACCGTCTCTAACAGAGCTTTGTTTCGATTTGATAATTTTAACTATAGTGGTAACACTATGTATTTTTATATTAAAAAATTTTAAAAATTAATATTTTCAATAATTTATAATGTTTAGGGTGGCATAAAAAGGTTTGCATCTATTTTAAGGTATTTTTTAAAAGATATAGAAAATGACGGAAAAAATACGAATGTGGACCATGTCATTATTTCGAAGGAGGATGGTGGAGGATATCACCGAGGATGGTGATACGACTTTCATTGACCACATGTCTACACAAAAAGATGCTAGCAAAGCTTCAGAGAGGAATGGAGAAGTAAGCATGCATGGTTGAAATGTATTTTAGTATTTTCTTATTGAACTTTGTTTATTGATTTTTTAAGAAAATATTTAATTTTTTTTTTCGTTATTCATTTTGAAATGTACCTAAATATGTTTAATAAACATTCATGTTAAAAACAGAATTAAGGGGGGACATGACATTGGCCGTTATTTTAAATGGACTTTTTTAATAATTTTGTATTTTAGTAAATATTCTTACGATTATAAGAATTTGATGGAAAAATTCCTACGGGTTCTAAAGTTACAGCCGGATTAGTGAGAGCGCATTTTTAATTTTCGCCTTTTTTTTCTTTGTTCACAAACTTTGAACGCGTTTATCTCGAAACCATGTTTTGGTACTGGTTGCGGCACTAGCGGAGTTTTTAAACTTGATTCGCTATCGTACGACACAAGCTTTTTTTAAATTTTTTTTTTCGATTTTTTGTGAATTTTTCAAGTCAGTATATTTTTCGAAAAAACACTCTTTCAAATTTGGAACATCACCCAAAATTGAAAAAAGTTTTAAAAAAGCTCCTGTGATAACTTTGTTGATAATTTTGTTAAGATTTAAAAAAGTCATTTTTTTTCCAGATCGGACAATTTTTGCGACTCCCAGCGCCCCGTTTTTTTCTCTGCCCCAGTTTGGAGCTCTTTAAAACCATGTTGGAGTAAAAAATATATTATTTTTTTTTTAATTTTTTAATAATAATAAAAAAGTTTTTGGAAAAATGTTTGTTTTTGACTGAGCTATAAATTTTTAAAAAAGGTCTGTTTTCTCTGCCGCGAATGTTATGTCCCACCTTAATTCATTTTAACACTTCGAAATCTCTGAAAGTACTTCCTTCTTGTCGCCTATTTTACTTCGTTTTAAAATTCTCGATCGGCAACACTGGTTGGCAGCACAGGTCGTTTTGTTGTTACTTTTTTCTCATTTCCTCTCTCCTTGAATAGCCTGAACAGAATTAACTCGCTGCCACGTCAGAGAAAAAAAAATATTCATAAACAGACAAGCATAAAATTGGTTGAATTTCGACCACATGTAGGGTTCCCAACTGTCCCGGATTTCGCGGGACGTCCCGCTTTTCAGCTAATTTTTTAGCGTCCCGCGACGACACCTTGCGGGACACCTTTTGTCCCGCATTTGAGAACTTAAGATTGTTTGTATCTAAATTTCCAATTCGACATGAAACACAGTTTCCTAAACCGTTTAATTTTATTATCAAAATAAATTTATAGCTCTTTTCAAAAGAGAAGAACATTCTTAGTTTCATTTTGAAAACATAGGTTGATTTTGAAAAATAAAATTCAGTACTTCCGCAGCGCAGTTGCGATGATCAACAAAATTCAGGAATATACATTCAGTTTTTTCATTTATTTTTCTGCTCAGAGAATATTAATTTTTATTTTTAATGTCGACCAATCAGAATGAAGAACACTCTTCAAATTATTTTCTTATTCTCAAACATGCGCGAAAATGTTCTTCTCTTTTGAAACAGGCTATATCATTTATTTTTCATATATTTCATTTATCAAAACGATTTGGATATATTTTTTGGTTTTTTCATTAATTGGGCAAGAGTTGGAAAGAGATTTAAACAATATCAAGGAACCAAGCGACGGTGTAAAGGCATAGTTGATACCCTTTATATCTCAAAGAATAAAAGGAAATATTTAAT
Source organism: Tetanocera ferruginea (assembly GCA_958299015.1). NCBI lineage: Eukaryota > Metazoa > Arthropoda > Insecta > Diptera > Sciomyzidae > Tetanocera > Tetanocera ferruginea. The sequence goes on along the minus strand of OY282642.1, from coordinate 54,378,776 downwards.
AAAATAAAAAATTCTAATGTTGTCCCGCATTTTTGATGGCTCCGTCCCGATTTTGTACTTTTCAGAGTTGGTAACCCTAACCACATGTGATAGTAGTATAATAAATTATCATATTTGACCAAGAAATCAATAGGAAAAGTAATTAAAAAGAATTTTTTACTTTGTAGTGATTTGGAAGTCCTTTTTTTTTGTTTCGAAGTTTTTATTTCTTACTTTTAAGAGAAATCACAAATTTAAGAAAAAAATTTAATAAAGTTAAGCAAATTTTGTAAAAAATCGTTAAGAAGAAAAATCGTTAATTTTATATTAAATTTGAAAAGTGAGTAACGTCACGCCACATTGCTCGAAGTTTGCCAGATTTCGTTACTAATTTTAGTTGCAGGTATTTTAGTGGTTTTTTTTTCCAACTTCTTATGGTTGATAGGGTAGGAGTGAAAAAAATATAATATAAATAGCTTTGCTTTATGTTTTATTGACATCAAATATTTGTTTAAACAAATTTACGTCAAAAAGTATTTTGTTACTTTAAAAAGCAACGACACGCTAGATGACTTAGCCTAATAAAAACAAGTAAAGAAAGTCTAAAGTCGGTCTAAGCCGACTATGAAATACCCTAAACCTACTTTTCCAATAAAAAAATAATATTATTGATAAAAACTTTTTAACAAAAAAAAAAACCTTCTTCAAAACCACTACAAAGTAAAAAATAATTGTAAATTACTTTTACTATTTATTTCTTGATCAAATTTGTATTTTTATCATAAATATATTAATTTTTTTATGATAATAAAAGCTTCTAGTCAGCGCTAATCATTGACGTTAAATCATGATTTTTTCGCCATCCCTACTCTATTTAAGACTTTTTTATTTGTAAATATCTTGCTTGGGTGACGCTGTATTAATTTGTAATCTTCATTTTTCTTAAATCTTAATTAAAATGCTATATGTGTGTTGCAGCTGCACAAAAAATCTGATTATATTAGCGCCGACTTCGAAGCTCTTATTATCATAAAAAAATTAATATACAGTGGAATTCGGTTATAGCGACCCTGAAGGGACCGGATTATTTCGTCGTTATAACCGAATGTCGTTATATGCGAACATAATTTTTTTTGTTGTTTTTTATTAATTTAATTAATTTATTATAAAGAAAATTAATTCCAATTATAAATATTAAAAGCTTAACCATAAAACTTAGTGGAAATACATACAAAGACGATATACGTTATTGAAGTATGTTTATGAATAAAATAATAACATATGCATATGTAATAAACTTATATTTGCTTTAAATAATCTGTAATATTGACTTGGCGTAAGTTGCTCTTTGCAGTGTAAATCCGCTCTGACTTCCGTTCAAGTTCAAAAAAGGTATTCAAGAGACAAATTTTCAGCACCTTAACCGAATAAAGCAAACCTTCAAAAACTTTAAAACTAATGTATACCTTGTCTGTAATAAATAAAAACAAACCACACAAACAAATTGGCCATTTCAGCCCTTAAAAGGACTTTGACCCAGCTTCTTATGATCATATGTGTTGTGCGAATTATTAAATGTTTTCACACAATTGACCAAGAACTGGTCCTACATCTCTTATGCCGACTCCGATAGGCTAATGTTCCTATTCTCAATAAGCTTTACATGGCATTAGTTACTCTCTGAGGTTTGCCATTGTCTGCAGAGAGGTGGTGACCGATCAGAAAAATTGTTTTATTGAAACAACTTTTCGCCGCGACTTGGGATCGAATACGGGCTCCGAGTATGCTAAGCCACACACTAAACCTGCATGCCACGGGCACCACATACTGTAATAAATACAAACCTTTTAAAAGAAGATAAAGCATTAAATGCCGCTCTGGATGGAGGAATTTGATCCTCTAATACAATCTAAGTGTGAATTTATTTTATAACGGTTATTTCGGTTTCATAAAGCGAGAATTTCAAATATATAGTTACATTTTGCTTTTGACATGCATTCGTCGTCGCTATATGTGAAAATATTTTACCATATTTTATGAAAACTGCGTCGCTTTATGCGAACTCGTCGTTATATCCGACGACGCTAAAAGCGAACTCAGTTTCTAAGGAATAATCAATTAAAATGTGCGGACTTCAAGAATACGACGTTATAACCGAAATGTTGTTATAACCGAGGTCGTTATAAGTGAATTCCACTGTATTTATGATAAAAATACAAATTTGATCAAGAAATAAATAGTAAAAGTAATTTAAAATTATTTTTTACTTTGTAGTGGTTTTGAAGTAGGTTTTTTTTTTTGTTAAAAAGTTTTTATTTCTTTCTTTTTAGAGAAAATGATATATTTTAAAAAAGTGTATAAATTAATTAAACACCATTTATTTATGCTTATAATATGGAAAATGCTTTTCTGTCGTTTCTTATTCTGGTCTTTGTCAGTATCTTTATCAGTACCTACTCTTGTATTTTTATCACTACCCCAATGTCAATATTGACTGAAATAAAGTGTGTTTATAATATTGACACGCCTCTTTGTCGAGAATATCACACTCTTTGTCATAGTGTTTTCAATAGTTCTACCCATCCTAACAATCAATTTTATCACCCTTAAGTCAATATTATACAGTTTTTTACACACTGCCACACCCCTTAGTCGAATAACGCCCAATTTTTCGGTAGTAATTTGTAATAATTATGCCTACGTCTGTACTTTTTCAGTTAGTAGTGTAAGTATTCGATTTAGTGTTTTCTAATATTGCCACACCCCTTTGTCGAATGACGCCCACTTTATTCACAATAACTTGTTATAAGTGTGCCTACCTCTATACTAAATATTAGTACTCTAGTGTCAATACTATTCGAGATACAGTGTGTTTTATATATTGTCACACCCCTTTATCAAACAACGCCCACTGTATTGAAATTAATTGTTTTATAACTGTGCCTACCCCTGTAGTTAACTTTAGTACTCTAGTGTCAATATTATTCGAGATACAGAGTTTTTCTTATACTGCCACACCTCTTTGTCGACTAACGCCCACTTAATTGACTGTTATTTTTTACCTACCCTTGCATTTTTGCTGTGAATTTTATTAACTCTAGTACTCTAGTGTCAATATTTACTGAGATACAGTGTTTTTCTTACAGTGACACGCCCCTTTATCGAATACCGCCCACAATACTGGCAGTAATTTGTTATATTTGTACCTACCTTTGTACTAAATTTTAGTATCGTAGTGTCAATAGTAATCGAGATACAGTGTTTTTTTTAATATTGCCACTCCCCTTCTCGAATAACGCCCATTTTTTTTTTTACAAAAATTTGTAGTAATTTTTCCTACCATTGTAATAAATTTCTGTACCCTAGTATCAATACTTTTCGAGACACAGTAATTCTCTTATATTGCCACACCCCTTTGTCGAATAGCGCCCACTTTTTTGATAGTAATTTTTAATAATTGTGTCTACCTCTGTACTTAATTTCAGTACTCTAGTGTCAATTTTCTTCGAGATACAGAGTTTTTACAATATTGCCACACCCTTTTTTAGAATTACGCCCACTTAAGTGATCGTCATTTTTAATATTTGTGCTTGCCCTTGTAATTAAACTGTGAATTTTATTACCCTAGTGTCAATATTTACTGAGATACAGTGTTTTTCTTATAGAGACACGTCCCTTTTCCGAATACCGCCCACTTTCATAGTCGGGCACCTTCGCGTTGATAGTCTCTATATGTTGACAAAAAATTACGGCAATCGGGCAAGTACTTTAGGAGTAATCGATGTACATACATTCAAAAAAAAAAAAAAAAAAAAAAAAAAAAAAAAAAAAAAAAAACAGAGAAACCAACCAACTTGAGAACCTCCTCCTTTTTGAAGTCGGTTAAAAATGGGTGTGCCCGTGGGTGGATGTAGCCTATATTTTATATGCATTTAAATGTTGAAGGAAAATTTACCAAAAACATACCAAGTTCTATTCCTGTAACTCACAGTTAATGCTTTTATTGTGCTTTCGCTATGGGAGGTGGGCGTATTCATGGACGGATTACTACCTACCTACTACTTTTTGAACACACCTTAGTTTTTGTATAAAATGCATACATACCAACTTTGATCTTTCTATGACAAACATAACCTTATTTATTGAGTTTTAAACTTTTTGGGTTGTATGGGAGGTAGGCGTGGCCGTAGGCGGATGACGTCCATTTTTCAAAACCATCATTGGTTTGTCATAAATATTATACCTGCCAAATTTTATCTCTGTAGCTTAAACAGAGGCTTATTTATTGCGTTATTAATTTTTGGGTTGTATGGGAGGTGGGTGTGTCCGTGAATGGCTGACACCCATTTATCGAAGACATCTTTGTGTTGATATAAAACACATACACACCAATTTACACACCATTTTATTGTTGTAGGCTATTTATGAGCTGAGTTATGCAGTTTTCAATTTTTGCGTTGTATGGGAGGTAGGCGTTCCGTGGGCGGATTTCAAAAATATTCAATAGTGCAGATCCTTGTCTTTACTCCTTCTTCTTATCCTGTGTATACGGACAACACACAGACGGACGGACGGACGGACGGACATGGTTAGCTCGACTCACGAGGTGACGCTGATCAAGAATATATATACTTTTCTATACCGGACTCGCTTCGTTCTATGCGTTACAAACGTTTGCACAAAGTTAATATACCCTCAGGTTTCAGGTTTAGGGTATAAAAACCGAGAAAAGATTTTTTAATTTGATATTAGCAAAATAAACTTATATTATTTAAAATTCTTCCAAATAAAGTTTTGTATAAAAGTCTTGCCCATTCGCAGAGTTTTTCAAATTTTCTAATCTATGTATGTCGAAAAGCACTTCTGTTTTTTGTATCCTCACGGCAGTGCATATTTTTGCTTATATCTTTTAATACTTAGAGTCGATTGTTATAAGGACTCGTCCAGGAACTAATTCATAAGGAGACTAGTCTAGGGACTAGTATAGGGACTAGTTCATAAGGACTTGTCCAGGAACTAGTTCATAAGGACTAGCCTAGGGGCTAGCTCATAAGGACTAGTCCAGGAACTAGGTCATAAGGGCAAGTCCAGGAAATAGTTCATAATGACTAGTCCAGGGACTAGTTCATAAGACTTGTCCCAGAACTAGTTCTTAAGGATTAGTCCCGAAACTAGTTCATGAGGACAAGTCCCGGAACTAGTTCATAAGGACTAGTCCCAGAACTAGTTCTAAAGGACTAGTCCAGGAACTAGTTTTTTAGGACCAGGGACTAGTTCATAAGGACTAGTCCAGGGGCTAGTTCCTTTAGACTAGACCAGGGACTAGTTCAGAAGAACTTAATGACTAGTTCATTAGAAATTGTTCATAGAATAGTTCATAAGAACTAGTCCATAGACTTGTTTATGAGGACTAGTCCACAGACTAGTTCATGAGGACTAGTCCATAGACAAATTCATGAGGAATAGTCCAGATACTTGTTCATAAGAACTAGTCCAGGAACTAATTCATAAAGACTATTCTAGGAACTAGTAAATAAAGACTATTCCAGGGAGAAGTCCAAAGTCCAACGTGACCAAAAAATTAACAATTATTCAAACTCATTACTTTTTTATTTAAGAAAATTATTTAAGTTTATTTTAATAAAGTAATTAATACATACATACATAATGCCATTAACCATGACGATCAAATCAAATTTTCACATATTTATTTTTTCTCTTTAAGTTATTTTCGATTGTGTGTTTTCTTTGCTATAACCTTTATTTAAAGACATAATATATAGTATATTTATGATGACTTTTGTTGTACAAAATCAGTCTTGCGAAATTTACAATAAAAAAAAATTAATTAAATATTATTTGTGGAATAGGTTTGCATGAAACGAAATTATATTGGGGGTAAAGTCAGATTTTGGTGACTTCAACAGGTGTTACGGTTGAATTCTCAACCATTTTTCGTTACGATTGAGTTTTCAACTTGATTCTATGTCCAATCGGATGCATAGGGATTATCTGAGGTCACATTTAAACTTTAATGAGTTGCATGGAGCATTTGGACAAAAGTGAATGATTCTATGGAAAATCGGATACAATGGGATTATCTGAGGTCACAGACAGGTCATTGGTACTTAAATGGATTCCATGAAACATTTTGACAAAAATGGATGGATGATGATTCTATGGCAAATCGGATGCGTTCGGATTTTCTGAGGACATTGTCACTTTTATGGGTTCCATGGAGCATTCCATGGACATAAATGAATAATTCTGGCTCAAGTGGATGTAAAATGGCTATCTGAGTTCTAGGTATTTCATATTTAAATACAATTTTTGAGAGATAAACTTGATTTAAATTTAGTTTTTTGAAGAACACTGAGGACATCTAGATTGGTTCAACCAACACGATTAGTGAAAACTTTAACTTCAGACTTTCGCGTTTCCAGTTTTACTAGTTATTTCAAACTTATTGTCCCAGGTTTTGGTAACGACATTACATATTGGTAATGAAATTAATTACGTGAACTATTTATAAATTTCGACTTTTTAAATTCATCTACTTTGTCTTTTGTACATTATTATGTATTAGAGTCAATTGATAAGAAGTTAACTCTAATCGCTCGTCGGAGCTGACGCGTACACCTTTTTTAATTAGTAACTAAACTTGAAATATATTATTTACAAGTTTATATTATTTACCAATTGAATTGTAATAGAAAAATGTCACGATCGAAATGTCACATTATCGACTGAGATTAAGATTAAAAAAAGTTTGTTATAAAAGCACATTTAAAGAATATTTGAAAAATGTTTGGTACAAAAATATAAAGCTATAATTTATAAAATATGAAGTTATAATCATTGCACTATATGAAATTAAAAACAAGTTGTTTTGGTTAGTGAATTATTTGAGCACTCAATTGACGTCGAGTTTTTTTATTTTATAAATTTTCAAATTTTTTGCAAATTTTTTTTAACATAAAATTGACCTATTTGTTATTGTGAGATTCATACTAATTGAAAAATATACAATATTCGTACGCCTTTGAGGAGCAAAAAATAAAGAAAACTCAAAACAAATTTTCTTTTTTTACAAGTTTTCCATAGCATTTTATTAGCACTAGCATTTAGAAAAAAAATGTTGGTTCTTTAGATTTTATGTTATTTGTATATATTATTTGCGAGTTTTATATTAGTAATATTAATAAAAAAAAAAAAAAATACACATGGGGCTAGTGAGAAAAATTATGATATTTTATTGTAACCCCACCCGTACTACGTGTGTGGTTATTTACTTTATGACGACGTTTTTAACACCCACAAGGAGGCGTGGCAGATATAGTAAAGTGCATACATTATCCTGTAGTATCACCATCTAAGCTGATTTAACCATGTCCGTCCCTGTTTTTGTTTGTCCCCCCGTCTGTTGACATGATTACAGCTGTTATTATTAAGTTATCGTAATGAAATTCGATATTTAAGCTTATACCGTAAAATAAGGTGGGGCCCATACTTGTCAACCTATACAGATCATTGTAACTTTTTTATTGAAAGAGCGTCAACCATCGTAACTTCTTTGTTTTAAGACCGATTTTCAAATTTTTCAAACTACAAAACCAATTAAAATTTAATAATCTCTAAAACGGCAATCAATTTTTTTTTTAATTTCATACGAATACAGGTTAAAAAAATAATTTGTGTTTTTTTATGTTTTTTTTCGGTTTTTACTATTTTTCTATACCAAGGTCAAGTGTAAGGTCATCAAAATTTATGAAAAAAATGTTGGTCTTAACAAGATAAACCATATTGTAGAACAAATTTTCGAACATCTTAGCCATTATGAAATTTATAGGCGATAAAGTGTCTCAAAATGATAAGGTATGTGCACAAAAATTGAAATTGCGAAAAAAATTATTAAAGCTCCATCATTTAATTGCTGTTAAAACAAAGGCAACATTCTTCTTCAAATTTAAAAAATAAAAAATCGAAAAAAATTTGGTTTTTTTTTGAGATATTAGCAAATACATTTTTTTGTAAATTGGTTGGCAACCCTTACATTCAAAATTTTAAAATTACATATTTTTCCAGAAAGTTCTTTCCAATACCTTTCCAACGGTACCTTATTTATAAAAATTGGATAAAAACTGACGTAGATTAATTAATTGACAATTAATTGAAAATTTCCCGATTCTGGCTTTTTCGGACGATTTGCAGAATTGAGAGATTCATAACTTTTCAACGAATAGCGATAAAAAAAAATAAATGAACTTATGTTCTTAGAATTTTAATAGGAATCTATAGCCCAAAAATAAAACAAATCCAAAGCCATGAGGTCAATTTTTTGAAAAAAAGTATTGCGTTATGCGTGGAATGGGCGAGTGCAAACATAACGTTAATAAAAAAACGAAAAATACTAAAGAAGAAAAGCCCTTAAAAGCAGCTAAAAGCAAGAAAAACATATTTCTCAGATATTAGGCTAATTTTCTCAGAATAAAAACTGAAATTACATAAATACTAAAAATACTAAATACGAAAAATTCAAACATTTTTTTAAAATAATAACAAAAAAATTATTTGTTTATTTAACATTTTTTTTTTTTGATCCCGGTAAACCATTCTGTGGCAATGCTCATATATAAAGCCATTGACAACTAATTAAAAACGATATTTTTATAACAAGACGTCTGCCGTTTGTTTTTAATCTATCATCGTTTATACCGCATCGTTTTACCGAAAAGAGAACCAAGCTTCCTTGACTCTCGTTAAAAAATCATCCAGATTTGTTATGTTTAGTGTGTGGAATTTTTCAAATCGTCCAATGAATGCTCGATGGGATTTACATAAGGACTTAACGATGGCCAGTCTAGAACCGACATAGTATTTTAATCATAAAATTTGTTGGTGAGTTTTTCGTATGCTTGGCGTCATTTTCTTGCTGGAATGACCAAATCACTAGGATATTGTCTTCAGCCCAAGGTAGCATAACATTTCTTAAGATATCAACAGATTGTTCTTTGTTCATTGTGCCAGCAACACAGTGAATTAGATAAATGCCATTCCAAGAAAAACTCCCCCAAACACTGATCAATCCACTGTCATGCTTAACAACCGAAGAAGTGTACCTTAGACCAAGTTCCTTGCCTTTCAGGCGTCGAACACTCTTTCTCAAGATCAATGCGATTGATCATTGTTTTAACACTCAAGTTAAACACTAACACAAACTAACACAATATGCTTGATCTTTGGCAAATTCAACACGATGTTTTCTTTACGAGCCTTTGACCATGCGTTCGTTGCGTGCAAGTCTTCCATAGAGGCCAGCTTCCACTAAACGCCGTTCAACCGTTCATTTTTATACACTGACGCCAAATTAATCCACTATTTCATGCTGGATGACTGCTGTGCTCTTCTTTGGATCAGGTTTTGCTGATTAGACAATCTTTAGATTAATATGTACTGAAGTTTTGTGTGGTTTTTTTTTGAAGTGGTACATTTTTCGGGGATTTATATTGCCGAAGGTGAGCAATAGTATTGAAATCCATCCTAGTTGTCAATCGAATAAATTATGTACTCCTACTAAAACTGATTTTGCTGCAATAAATTACTTGTGGAAAAGTCAGTTAAAATGTTCTTGTAAAAAGATAAAAGAAAATTAAGAAATAAAATATAAAAAAGACCGATACATTGCCAAATGCACGTCCAGTTCGATAAAGTGTAGCAAGTGTGACATTTCAAAAAGGAACTGTCCGTATCTACGACTGTGACATATTCATCCTCCTATTCTAGATAGACCTTGTTTTTCTTGGCTGCGACAAGATAATGGTCAGTCAATATTGACCCCCGAAATGTGCGCACATCCACTACACTTGAAGCGTGCCTTCTATTGATCACAACATGATCAATTTGGTTTCGGGTTTTTTGATCCGGGGAAAGCCAGGTTTTCTTTTGGATATCGAGGTGTTCGAATTTGTTGCTACTAACTACCATGTTTCGCGCCACGGCGAAGTCGATGTCTTAGGCCGTTGTTCGAAGTGGTCTCGTGGAGACTGTACTGACCGACAGTGGAGCCAAAGATGCCTTCTTTTCCGACCTGCGCGTTAATTTCGCCGAGAACTATTTTCACGTCATGGGCCGGGCAGCGATCATACACGTCCTGTAGGCTCGCGTAGAAGGTGTCTTTGACAGCATCGTCCTTTTCCTCCGTCGGCCATGTGCGCAAATAAGGCTTATGTGGAAGAATTTCCGCATCCAAATTCGTGCTTCTCCACTAGCAGCTGTAGCAGATCTCGCAGTCTGCTCTTCTAGAGCAGCCTTGTCCTTTACATCGCATCTCCTGGTTGGCTGTGATGTCAGCCTTTATTTTTTTGAGGGCTTCCGCCAGTTGGACAGCGGCACCTTCCCTATAAAGGGTCCGGACATTCCAGGTGCATATCCATAAATCATGGTCCGTTTTTCGTTTGCGGTGGTCGTCAACTTAGTAGGGGTTCATATCCGAGGTTGTTTTAGTTTTTTTGGGAAATTAATAATGTGGTTGGGATACAACCATACGCACATTCCATTTATGAGGTCTTGTAGAGACCCCGCAACTCTCTTAATTTATGATTTTAATTTTAATTTATGATAATATATGATTAATTTATAATTAAATATGTGTTTTATACATTTGAATGCTGAAAGTCCACTTAAATATCCTTAATATTTATTCGCTTTACTCGTAGTTTACCTACATAATAGAATTGAAGTACATTCATATATATTGCCTGAAATTCCCCGATTTACTTTGGATGAATTCGATACAGTTTTAGGCAAAACTTCTACTATTTTTTTCTGTGTAGTTTCTCATATTGAACTGCAATTTTTTGAAATTATATAATTTTGTTGAAAATTCAGCGCCAGCTAGTTGTTAATTCATTTAAATCACGTATTAAGTTATATATGTCTTAACAAAATTATCAAAACCGTTAGTTAACATGCTCACATTTATAAAATATTTAATCTATGAATCTTAAATTTGCCGTTGTTTTTGTTTTAATTATTGCAGAAAACTGCAAATTAACTCATTTATAAAATCCAAACACAATTAGTTTTGTTCTAATTAATGGATTTTATTTTTTACCTCTACTACTGCGTAGCAATAAAAAGCAACTCTTTAACGTTCAGAATTAACGCAAACATAATTAATAGCTTTCTGACGTTAAGCACGTAAAACGAAAAAAAAAACAAAAAAAAAACCCAAAATATTTGCGACTCTTTCAGCTTTGGTAGTAATTATTATATATTGTTATTTTTTTCTATTTTTTGTAAGCCAGCGAGCGCAATAAAATCGCTTTGTACAAAGTCATGTTAAACCAAAAAAAAATGATTATTTAGTATAAATTAAGGTACAAACAAATGAAGTTTTTTCACACTAGTATTGTGGTTTGAGTTTCAAAGCTGAAGCTTTGCTTGTCAGTAAAACAAAAAAAAAAAAGAACAATTAATAATACTGCGTTTTCCTGACATTTGAATTACTTAAGTTAAACTTGTCAATAGAAATATAAACCGTTTTCCATTTTTTATGCTGCAAAAAATTGACAAAATTTTAAAAGTATGCTGAATTGTTAATCAATTGATTCCATATTTTTCGCGTTATATGATGGTTACACATTAAAAAAACCAAAAACAAACAAATTGGCCATTTCAGCCCTTGAAAGGAATTTAACCGAGGTTCTTATGATCAATTGTGTTGTGTGTGTTATTAAATGTTTGCACACAATTAACCGAGAACTGGACCTACATCTTTTATGCCGACTCCGAACGGCTCATGTTCTCAAGAAGCTTTACATGGCATTATTTACGCTCTGAGGTTTGCCACTGTCTGCAGAGAGGTGGTGACCGATAAGAAACATTTTTTATTGAAAAAACTTTTCGCCGCGACTGGTGATCGAACTTACACATTAAAACACTGACATTAAATTCTTAAAGCTTTAAGCTTAAATCAAGTTAATTATTTTCTGACAAATCAAAATAAATATTCCAGTCAAAAACTACTTAAATCAAATAGATATTTTCAGCCAAAAAAAAAAAAAAATAGCTTTGCCGCGAATGGGAATCGATCTCGCGCTCCGGGCTCGGTCGCCACACCCCTAAAAGGTATGTCACGGTCACCATTTTTCTACATTATCAAATCCAACCAAAATCTTTAACAAGTGAACATAAATATATGTTCACTTGTTAAAGATTTATATGTAATAGTGTAGTTACATATTCTTTTAATCCCGAAAATTTAACGATGATATCGGGATGATTGTTTCGGGACTAATTTAGCCCCTGATTCCGGAACCCGAAATCAGAATCGGTTGATCTTACTGACCTTGCCAAATCACCAAAATGGAAAATTACACGACCAGTAAGCGTTTCTTCGCAATATCCATTGTGGTTAGAGCTGTATGTGTGGTTACAACGTTCTGTTAAAACCACATGTTCACCAAAACTCGCTCATTCCATTCCGGTAGTAAAAAGTCGTTTAACGTAACACCCCGAAGCCGATGGCGTTCTCAAAAAAACTACAAATCAATCACTCCTCCCGTGTAAACGCCACATCACACAGTCGCTTTGAGTGGATGTAATGGCTCTCCGTGCATCACACACGGATTGTCGAATAAACGAAGATTTTGTTTATTGACGTAACCGCTTAAATGCAAGCGCCACTCTTCGTGACGGCGCTAACAAAAGGTTGGAACAAAAATTAACGAAAGATTCGTTTTTTCGTACTCTGTCAAATAAAGAAAAACCTTTGAGGTCTTGGCTAATGTATTCTGCTTCAAAACAAACTCTTTACTGCTTTAGATTATTTAAAGAAATAGTTCAGTGAAGTCTTAAATAAGGATTCAATAAGTGGTGGAAAAATTAGTTTTCTTCCACCTTTTTGACTTACGTGGTATTAGAATTAGGTTGATGATATGTGTATTAGAATTTTTTTAAATTGCTGAGAACAATAAAAGATTATATTCTAATGATTTTCGTTAAAAATTTAAAAATTTACAAAGCCTTATATTAATATCAAAGATGTTTATTGTCTATTGTATAAGGAAGGGGCGGCCAATTGGGACTCCGCTCCGGGTGGCTTAACCTCTGGGTACGAGTTTTCATAAAAACCAATACCTCTAGAAAAAAATTGGTTCGCAAATTTTGTGTCTTAAAAACAGTACAATACTGCACAGAACAGTACAGATACGAACATTAGTTATAGGTTATACGGTTAGCCAGTGGCGTAAATAGCTTTTGGTTCTGGGAGGAGTCCGCACAAAAGTAATTATCTGTCATACGCTTAGTTTAGGTACAGTGTGGCCATTTTAGCCTTTTCGAGGCTAGATATAGCCTTTTTTTGCGGTTTAGTCTCAAAATTTATGATTTAGCTTCGTGATTTTTTAGCCTTTTTGTACTTTGAAAACAGCCTTTTTTAGATTAATTAACAATTAAAAAATTGGCTGACTAAATGCAACACTGTGCATCTGGCAACAACGCTGGGTCCTTAAGATTTCTCTCGTTTCACATGTAAATTAATGTTATCTCGCTTATTCGACAAGCAATCAGTGGTGAAGCTGTATTAGATGATACGTAATTGTTTTGTCTCACTTTCATTTCAAATTATGACGACTACTGGTCAAATGTTAATTCGCACTTTAAAAACTCGTTGAATGAAAATCCTTTTTCTGAGTTCGTCAATTCGCTCTTCAGTTTTTTAGTTTTACGACTTAGAAACGCTGAGATTGAAAGAATTTTTAGTGCAATGAAAATTGTAAAAACTAAGTAAAGAAATAGATTTAAAATTAAAATGCTTAACTTGTTGCTTAATATTCGATGTTCACTGAAAAGATTACAAAAATTTTGTCATGACTTTGAGGTAACTGATGATCTCATACGTCTGTTAGATTCACATAGTGCTTATGCAAGCTGCAGTTCCTCCGATTCATCTGACGAAGAGGAAATAATTATATCTGAGATATAAACCATGTTGAATAATATAAGTTCCTAGCACGACAGTGATCAATTTTTCAAACCTTCAATTTCATTTAAAATTTTCTCCCGGGAATTGGAAAAAAGGAGTTCTCCATTTTTAAGGCTCAAGAATTTTTGGAAAATTTTAAATACAAATTCGTTCATCAACCGTGAATATTCATGAGTGTTTTAACATAACATGTGATGTCTGTATCCCGCTGTATTAAAAATGAGAACTAACTTTTATGATTCCCATGAGCAAATTATTCTAAATAGGACTATACATCAATATACATCAATTCGATATACATATTATTTTCATTTATATTTAAATGATCAAATGAAAGTTAATGCAATGAAAAGTTGGTGTAGTTAATGAAAAGTTAGTCATTCTGAATTTTAAAGGCTAATATAATTTTGCTTTATAAATATGTATATGATTTTTTACGAATTTGCACCTATGATACTGATGTACCAATATTAAAAATAAATAAAACGTTAAAACGAAAATAAAACTTGAAGTTGTATGAAAAATCTGGATTTTTTTTGCTTCTTTTTTCAAAACTTTTAGCTTTTTTTAATTTCTTTTTTTGGCCAATTTTTTGGCTTCTTTTGTTTTCAGGTCGTGGCCACACTGTTTAGGTAAAATATTATTTTGAGAGTAGCCTCCCCACTTACTCTTCTAGGGAATGGGTGCTACAAATAAGATCTGTAAATATTAATTTCAGATCTCTAATGGTAAAAGATAGTAGCTCTTGAGTTTTAGCCTGAAAATGACTACAAAATTTTCTCAAAACTCTTTTAACATAATTGCCTTATAACTTTTAAAATACTAGTAAAAGGAGAATGTTGTTCAAAAAAGTTTTCTTGCAAAATTTGGCGATAAAAATTTTGTGGTACTCACTTTTTCTTTTTATCATGTCGGTTATGGTTTTTTTAAAGTTTAAAAACAAAGGTAAAAAAAAGTACAAAAATCTTCACCGGATGATTTTTACAGGAAAAGTTTTTATAGTAACAAAGATATCAAATACAAGATTGTCAACACGTCTACTCTACAATTCGACTCGTTTACAATTTTAAAGCAATCAAAATTTTTTGTTCAAAGTATTTTGTTAATTTATTTTAGTTGAAGTATTAAAGTAGGTACTAGTGTAAAAGCCCGTCCTTCGACGGGAAGGAACCATTTAGATAACAAAATGCGACAAAAAATTTATTGGATTTATATACAAAGGTTTTTATTTGAAAACATGTTTATTAAATTATTTTGATAAAACTTCTTTATATATAACATTTCTAGTAAAAAAATTCTTAGAATTTTTAACCTTGTCCATTACCATCTATAATGCTTAGTTTTACATCATCAGCCCGCTAAAACAGCGCATGACTAAATACCAGTTCTTTTAGAAAAACTCCTACCTTTTTGCAATATTTAACCTTGAAATTTATTTATGGTCATTGAAAATGTCAGTTGAACTGGAAATTGTCGCCTCCGGAGAGTGAAAGGCAAATCTGTGTTTGTCGGGGCCAAATCAATTGTAGGTATGAAAACTATTTCATGTTGGCCAGTGCGCCTGTGCTATGATTAATTAAGTTTTTAGGTTTTTCAAATTTAACCACCTTCCATTACAGATATCTCTTTTGGTATTGAAATTTCGAAGAAGTATTATAATACTTCCAATTTTGAGGTTTAACTTATGCAGTGGCATTCCTGAAGGATAAAATTTATTCAAAAACTCGGCAGGGTAATTTTGTTTATCGTTATCATCACTGTCTTCAATTTAACCCGTGCTCAGATCTCTCACTGTGTCACCAACTACAATATTTAGAACTTGCTCGTTGACTTCGTTCACATCGGAATTTTTTAGGCACAGGATAGCAATTTTGGAATAACGGAATTCGGACTCAAAGTATCGCCAGAAATCTATTTAATTCTTTCTATGGATTTGTCCATTATATTAGACACTTCAGAAAAAATTTGTTTTTTATTTCCCAACGTCTTTTCTAAAAACAAATAGGTTGGTGCTATGAAGTGAAGTTGTGCCAACATGACAAAAATAATTTTAGGGAGATATATAACGTTTAACTTAGTTAGATTTTCGATTTTATGCCCAACAGAAACCTTCAATTTTTTTATATCGCGTGTTAATAAATTTTGCAAAAAAGAAGTGATTATTGTGATTGGTGTGCAAAGTCTAATTTTTTTTTTATAATAACAATTGCATAAATAACGCATTTGCATTTGTCTCCGCTTGTTTTAGTTGAACAAAAATATATTAATACAACGTTATCATGGTTTTGTCCATTATATTAGACAACCTGCCAAAAGCAAAGCTGTTTGGTGACCGTGACATGCAGGTTAAGTGTGTGGCTTAGCATGCTCGGAGCCCGGGTTCGATCCCCAGTCGCGGCGGTCACCACCTCTCTGCAGACAATGGCAAACCTCAGAGAGTAAATAATGCCATGTAAAGCTTCTTGAGAACATGAACTTTAGCCGTTCGGAGTCGGCATAAAACATGTAGGTCCAGTTCTCGATCAATTATGTGCAAACATTTAATAACACACACAACACAATTGATCATAAGAAGCTCGGTCAAAGTCCTTTCAAGGGCTGAAATGGCCAATTTGTTTGTTGTTTTTGCCAAAAGCAAAGCAGCTCATGTAAAAATCAGAGGGATGGTTTTTAATCTTTTTATTGCTTAAATGATGGAATTATAAGCTCAAAAAAATTGTCCACGATTATTCTAGGCAAGCCATTTAAAGGGTTAATAAGCGAACCTATACAAACAAAATGATCGGGAATTTCTATGATATCTTCATCTCCATTTCCTAACTTGAGTAGCCAATCGCTAAAACTTGGATCAAAAGACGGAACATTGTGATTTAATTCTAGCAATTGCCATTGACACCACACTGAATGTAATAATTACTGTTCAGTTTATGCAGACCGAGTAGGTTCTGGTTCTGTTAATTAAGAAGCACTGTAATAGCAAGACATGATGTTTAATGTATAGTAGTTGAGGAAAATGACGATAGTCTTCAAGTACAAAGATTTCCAATACATAATTTAAGAATAGGTGCTGGTCCAGACTGAACAGGTTCTAAAAAGTATAGTAAGTACAAAGATATCAAATGGATAATTTTAGAACAGGTTCTGGTCCAGGATGAACAGGTTTTAAAAAGTACAGTACGTACAAAGATTTCAAATAGATAATTTTACAACAGGTTCTGGTCCAGGCTGAACAGGCTTTACGACATAGAGCAAAAGGTTTAGTAAGTACAAACATTTCAAATGAATAATTTTACAACTGGTCCTGGTCCACGCTGAACAGGTTTTAAAAAGTATAGACGTACAAAGATTTCAAATGGATAATTTTACAACAGGTTCTGGTCCAGGCTGAACATGTTTTACAATATAGAGCACGGAGCAGGACGCTTGTTTTTTATATATTAAGATTTTCGTAATTTGAAGCAATCTTCAAGCCCATAACAGCTGATTATGGCAGCAGAAATTACATTAACGATAGAATTATATACTTAGTCGACATTGACGACCCAATTAACGACTGACGGCATTGTGTCGGCAGTTAAAAACTATGCGTAGTGGTTAAACACTGTCTTTTAAACCGAATCGTATTTGGTTTTTTAATTAAATTAATCTATCGGTAAGAATTGCTTATAATAAGGGTAGAAATTTTAAAGAAAAGCAATTGTAACTATAGTTACTACGTATAACACTCTGTGCCATGACTTTTGTTATTTGTATTCCAAGTTGTTTCTTATCACAAAATTCTTTCTATAATCGCAATACAACTTTTAACTTAATAGAATCAATTGACAACACCTTTAATATTTGGTTTTGCTTTCATTGCTCTGGTGGGGTCCGGACCCGTGGACCACCATCATATCTACGCAACTGCGGTTAGCTGTGTTGACGGTAATATATTAAAATTTTCGAAATGCACACTCTTTTCCAGCGTTTTTTTGGTTATTTACATGGTCATAACCAATGGATTGGTTTGCATCAAAATAAAAATCTGATATTGAAGACAAGGGTCCTAATTTTTTTTTTTTTTAGGCGAAAACCTTTATTTAATTTTTACAAAAATATTTATTTGGGTAAATTTTGGGTAAAATTCGCTAGTTCCCAAGATATTGAGCAAAAATCTTAATTTTAGAAGATATTGTTGAAAAATTTCCATATACCTACAAGACTAAAGTTTCAATACTTTTAGACATTGAGATATGTATGTAGATATTGAAGTTATGGGTCGCGCAGTAAAGGCAAAAATTTTTATTATAAAGTTGAAAACCATGACATGTTGTTGTGCATTTTTTGATTCAGTCAAAGTAAGTCAATAAAAGTTTTTGTCGTTTTTTTAGTTTTATGATGTGGTTTCATAAATGTGTGTGTGTGTGTGTGAAAGAACTTCCTTGGAAATAAACTAACATTTGACCTGGCATTGTACTTATAATGGGAAAAAAACCTATTCAAACAATTGAGTGACTGACTGATAAGACATTAAACAAAGTTTATCAGCATTTTTTTTCGCCTTAAAATAAGTAAGCCTAGATAAGAGAGTACTCAAAGAGCACATTGTGGCATGCAGTTCATATTTTTAAATGTTCCTGCCTTAACGTTAAAATAAAACCTCCTGCCAAAGTTGTGCAATGTTTAAAAACAAATTTTAGAGCCTGCACAATTTCCTTGCAGTTCCTGCTGCATTTTTCGCACCTTCGTTTTTTGCATTCATTATTTTTTTAATTTTTTTATCACTTTTTGTCTCTTAATATGGTAAACATCTTTATCAAACATATTATCTTATTTATAAGCATTATCGTATATTTTTTCTTTTTTGTAAAGGTTTCCCTATCTATGAAAATTTTTAACACAAGAAACACAGAAATTTTCATTAAAATTTCAGATATCTTGGCGTTGTGGTTTTAGTTGAAAACGCGTTCGAACAGAATTAAGTACGTTTATTTTAGTTCAGTTTTTTATTAAGTTTTATTGTTTTGACATTCTAGTTCGCCACAGTAATATTCTGCTCGAACAATTTTTCATTAAATTGCTTATTTTTGAAGTGTTGTTAAATTGTCATAAAAACTTCCTGCCATCATATAAATAAGAAAAACAAAAAACAAAGTGAACACAAATAAATTTCTATATGAAATCATAAATTTACTTCATGATTCCGCAGAATGACGCAAATGTCATAAAAAAAATGTAGACAGCAAACAACGACAAAAACAACAACAACAACAACAAAAACAACAGAAACAACTTTGAGCAAAGTTTTGTGTAAAGCTTTAGCAAATTGTTCACTATTTCAAGCACAAAAAGTATGCAACTATGGCAAAAAGCAACAACAACAACAACAACAATTGAACACCACTTGGTGCCACTTTATAACCGAATCATAAAATAATTGTTCGTTTTTTATTTGTTAGCTAGTGTATTTCTTTCCCTCTACTTTTTAATAAGAACACAAGCAATTTGAAATTGTCTCAAATTAAACTTTATTTACTCGAAAAATAGAGACACAAAAATAAAAATATTGCTGTTATAAAATCGCTGCGTAACATTTTGCAGCATTTATTGAAAATAAAACTAAACAACAATTGGTTGGAATAAAGCAAAAATCATATTAAAAAGTGAAAAAATATAAATGGCTTTCAAAATCTTATATGGATGGATAAGGATGGATGGATATGGAGGATCCCGATTGAAAGTAAAAAATTTTATTATTCGTCAAAAATCAATCAAATTTGTGTTTTTCTAATCTTGTAATAGTCGTAAAATTTAAAAAAAAATTGACCGCATTGATTCTGCAAAAGATTTTGTTGTTGCGCTCTTTGTTTACTTCTTTATCGCGTTTTCATCTAGGTTCCAACATTTTGTTGGTATTTAACCATAGAAGGCGTGAAGAAGGTTTTTTGAAAGCAGATGTTTAACATTTTTTTGGGCTAATTATTTTTTTAGACTTTTTCAGGCGACATCTATGCTATTGACCCATATTCAGCCAACAAAATTCAAACGCATGTTTTTTTAAAAAATCTACCATTTTTATAGTAATTTAAGTCTTCTGAATCCAAATTCGTTGTCGGTTTGGACGGTTTGATTGAAGCGATACACAGAAAGAAAGAAGCACTTAATACTTTTCCAACTATAACACTTTCACGTAAATCTAAAAAAAAATGTGTCTTTTAAAGCGGTTTTAAAAAAATGTCTTTTCAAAAATATCAAAAAATTAAATTTTTGGTGGTCAATAAGAGTTATAATGGAACATTATTTTTAAATTTTTTGAATACCAGAATATTAGTATAAGTAAGAAATTTAATATTTTAGCAGGTGTGGGTATGCATTCTGTGAAAAATAAAAAGTTACAAGCAAAAAACATGTTTTTTTACCAAAAAGGACCTTCAGGAGAATCAAAATTGCTTTGGCGGTTTTTCTCCGATTTGAAAAAAAAGTATGCAGAAATCATTTTAATGAGTTCCTCTAACTTTTGAGACCCCGACCGGCGAAATCTAAATTTCGATCCGGTCTAGTGCATACATAAAAATGTTCATAAATATGTTAAAAATCTAAATAATAACTAATGAAAAATATTTCAAAAATATATTTATTAACACATTAAATTAATTAACTTATTGTCTTATATTAATTAAATTTTTTTTATATTCTCCAAATAGCAGCCATTGTTCGCGCTTGCGAACAGTTATATTAACAGCTATAATGTAATAGCAATGTCGTGATTTATTTAGTTTTTTTATATTTTTTTGGTCAATTGAATTGCTTGCTCAAATACTCTTTATTTAGATTTAAAATTTTTGAACAATTAATATTTTTGTTCTATTACAAAAAAATCCTCTGAAAATGCGTCTCACTAAATACCCCTTCAGGTAAAATATATCATAAATTTTATATTTTTTTACGGTTTATTAAAATCTATACTATAAATTATATAATGGAATAATTAAGTTTTAATAAATAATTGCATAAAGCTTTGTAATTTGGCGATAAAAACGAGTAAATTCACTGTGCGCGAGTACGAATAGCGACCGAAAATAGGTTAAAAAATTAGCCCAGGTTATTCACAGCAAAAATCTAACACCCACAAGCAGTGTTCGGACAAGAGAACTACATGAGACCATTCGTCATTTATTGCCACTCGAATAACAATTGTCGTCAGCCACAATCGCACAAAAAAAGAAATGCATGAATACCACTCGAGTTCCTAAACAACGATTGCTGCTTAGCACAGTGTGTGACGACTGCGAATCGATACAAAGGCAGCATCCAGACAAAGCTGGCCACTGTTGCCAGATTGAGGTAAATTTCCCTAAATGAGGTAATTTTTGACTCATTTTTTGGGCAGAGGTAAAAAAGGTAATTTTTGACTAAAAGTGGTAAATTTTTGCATTATAATTATTTCTACATTTTCAAATGTTTTAAGTTTTTTGCACTTTTGTTACCTCTCTGTAAGTACTCACAATCAGTCCATTATTATTGGGAGCTCCCTTTTGTACCACAAAATAACAAATGTAGGATTGTTTTAATTTTTGATTTGCTGCAATTTTTACTTAAAAACTAAAGAAATTGTTGAAACAAACCAAGACATGACAAGTAATCAAATGTGTTGAAATTGCATTGAATATTGCTTAAAAGAATATCGGTTATAGAAAGCCATGACCAGTTATTACAAAAAAAGTTAATGGAAAAGTGGATAAAAGAAGTCCCTTACATATCGTGAATTGGAAAAGTTGTTGGCGATAGGAAGAAACGAATTGTTCAAGGCTAGCAAAGAAATGTTTTATTGTGGAAGTAGTGAAGTGAGTTATAAGCCTGTTAATCATTTAAAATTTTGTAATTTTTTTTAGAAATAGGTAAATTTTCTCAGAAAGTGGTTATTTTTTTTCCCAAATAGTGGTAAACTTCATTTTGACTCTCTGGCCTCACTGATGCTGACATTCGAATGATTCGCTGGAAGCTCGAGTGTTGGCTGCTGGACTCGAGCTCGAAAGGAATTTTATTTTTGTTTTCCTGGCGTTTTGTTTATGTGCAAAGTGTGTGCTGCTTCTTTTCATAGTTTTGACGTAGAATTACGTCTTACAGCGCGGTTTGTATGGGGTCGTTTTAACAGATTTTTTCAAGGCCATTAGGCAACGTTTTTGGCGAATACTTTAGGGTATACCTACAGCCTTTAATACTCTTCGTTTAAAGATAATATATATACTAAACTATCAGATATATCCTGCGCTGAATGAATATCTTACTTTGGATTTTGTCACTATTATATTAAAGTCACAAAATAGTAAAATACAAGAAGAAAAATGCATGTTTTTATATAAGAAAAATCAATCATCAGCTGCTTATGTGCCTGCTGCTTTCTTTGTTTTTCTTTCGTTGTTTATGCTAGCATGCTTTGGTTTTGCACGAACTGATTGGTTCGCTTTGGCAGCATTGTAAACATTAGTTCGCATTGGGTTTATGTATGCACTACTGTTCTTGTATACTTTTTTGAAACCAGAGTTCATGAACCTCTTTTCAACTCAGTCAATGAACTCAATCTGTCAAATTTAACGAAATGGGTCTGTGATCCGGTTAGATTTAACTCTTATGAAAAATACGAGTTGGATCATATTTCTTTTTATGCTTTTACCCAATAGAAGGCGTAAAATTTTAATTTTTGGTTTTTAATGCAAATTAATTTGGATTCCACATACCACTAGCACTAGCGAGTGTAGTTTGCAAACTATACATCGAACAGTAAGTGTAGCTAGCAAACTAAATATCAGACAGAGACGAGAGGAAAGGACATGTGCTCAGCGTGAAATATAGTAACCATACGATTTTTTAAAAATTTGGGGTCTTAATTTTAATTTGAAATTAGTAGTTAAACTGACTGTAGCTCGCAAACTATATATCGGGCGGAGACGAAAGTGGCACCAATGGAAAGTGCATTTGTTTCGCCTTCTTTTCAACTAAGTCAATGAACTCAACCTGTCAAACTTAACAAAATTATCGAAAAAATTTGAAATTGTGCTATTTTCTTTTTGCTTGCTCATTTAATCATACTTACTATTTAACTTTTTCTTTGTTTTGGCATCGATAAGTAATCCATAATTGAGTGTTATTCATTTATTTTTTAATTTTCGGAAGATCAATAAATATACGTGCAAAATGGACAAAAAAATCGGACCAAAGAGACAAAGTACAAGAGGCTACAACTAAAACGGAATTCTACGTCTACACTTACGATACTATCGAAACTGTTTCTTTTTTTTTTAACTCTAGGTATAAAGTGGTTATTTTTGGCCTTTCCCGTTTTTAAATTTTTTTTTCTAATAATTTTGGTGCAATATTTTAATATAGTGTAACGCCTTCTATCTACGCGTCTCGATAATACGATCCTCCTTAACCCTCACTTTGGCACCAATCTTTTACTTCGTAATCTGGCACTATTTACATTTGTAAATATTTTTTTGGCATTCTTAAAGATAAACAGAAACTACAAATTTACATTATTTTTTAGGCGGAATATATGTATTGACAGCTTCTAAGTCCAATTCCGGAAAAATTTCATGCCGCTCTCAAGTGGTTTAGAAGTTGTTTTGAAGAAAGGAACAACTTCAATTGTTCCTTTTTTTCATATATTCTATAAAGGGGTTTTTTAACTTTGCATATTATTTGCATTTGAAAAGCACACTGCGTTGACAACTATTTTTTCACGGTTTCATTTCTGCGTACCTTTATTTTTCTCCCGAAAAGCAGAATTAAAATGTAGCGTGTGTTTCACTTAGTTGTAAAGAGTTTAAGTGTTATAGTAAGAAAAGAGTTTTTATTGATCAGTTGTGAAACATCGTAGTGTAAATTTTATAAAAAAAAGAATAATAATTAGAATAATAATTAATAATGTATTGATTAACACAGTAATAATGACAAATAAAAACCGTAAATTTAAAATATTGATTGGTGCATCGGTGTCCCGGTAAGCAATTCTGTTCATTAATATTTTTCCAATAAAAGCTATCAAATATGAAATATGTATATATAATAAATATGTGAAGAGTTTTTCCTTATCATTTTTTTCTATAAATAATACAAAAAATGCGTTAAAACACCAGAAAAGCCTTTCAAATACAAAATATTTACATATGTAAATATGTACCAAACTACGTTATAGAAATGAAAAATTTTCAAAAAGTATCAAAAAATTCTAAAATTAAAAACAACTTTTAAATTTTCAGAAAGAAAACCAAAAAATAGCCACAGAGTCCAAGCCATATTCAAATCGAATAAAAAAGAACGGAGTTATGGCAAATTTAAAATTGGGATATTTACATATGTAAATAGTACCAAAGTGAGGGTTAAAAACTTGTAATAAGTGGTTATTTTTGGCCTATCACGCTCCGTTTTCGAGATATCCCGCTTTTTCTGTTTTTTCATACATTTTATTTATTTTTGACCTATCTCGTTCTCTTAGTCTGAGGGCTCTAGTGGAAACACTTATGGCGTTTTCGTTTCTACCAAAAAATGTTGCCCTGTCGCAGTGCAAAATGTTTTCAATGTTGCCCGCAACCCTGTAAAAGTGCATGTTTTTGCCTACTCGAAAAATGTCAACTTTAATAAACGAATATGACCATCCTTGTCTAACGCACGCATGTCATAATATTGTCGTTTTAGAAACAGCTGATATGCAGGGCAATCATCTACCCTGAGAAAGTTTGCAGGGCAGAAAATGTGCCTTTTTTGCCCTCTGTGAGTGTGACATTTTAAGAAACGAACACAGAATTTACTCACCCGTTTGCACTTATTTTAGAATCGAACACAAATAAAGGCAAGGGCAATGAAAAGGCAACATTTTTTGGTAGAAACGAAAACGCCATTAGACTCTGGTGATCGCTGCTACAGACTGCAGTTAACATTTTTTTCCTTGCTGCGAATAAACATAAAAGCATGAATATTCGTTGCTTTTGGCGAATGTTGCGAATGTCTGGCTTCGTTGGATTTTCATGTTTCGCAGGCATTCGTATTCGTCATCGCTCGTACTCTACACATGTGTTTGCGCATTAATTTTAATACAGAAGGCACATTCGTAGCTCGTATTTTGACGACACATTCAAAACGCCATTTGAATACACTCAAGTTGCTCTCTGGTTCAGACTTTACTGCAATTGCAGTAGATCTACTGCGCTTTTTAGCAAAATTTAATATTCTTCTGCGTCAGTGTGGTTTTTCCAAATCTTATGCGTTTATTCGAGACAAAAATGTACATGTTTATTTTTGTATTTCTCTTACAAACAATAGAAAGCACAGGGAACTCCTTTAAATTTTTCGATTTTTTGAATCAGTAAAATAATATTTTTCTGCAAATTGCAAATAAGTAGAAAATATAAATGTATATATGTTAAGTATGTTGTTATTATAAAATGAAAATAAAAACTTTTTAACAAATAAAAAAACCTACTTCAAAATCACTACAAAGTAAAAAATAATTTTAAATTACTTTTCCTATTAATCGTGGTAAGATCTGATAATTTATTTATATACATTATTATATTGGAAATCTTGTTATTTTAACTTTTTCTAATTTGTTTTATTATTATCATAAATATATTATTTTTTTTATGATAATAAAAGCTTTGTAGTCGGCGCTAATGTTTGTCATTAAATCAGGATATTTTTACCATCCCTGCCCTAATTTCAGTTTTTTTTATTAATTTAAGTTTAAAAGTAATTTTAAAAGCTTTGCATACATAAACATTATCAATCTACTGTTTGAGTGTGTGTTGCAGCTTCTCAAAGAAACTGATTTTATTAGCGCCGACTTCGAAGCTTTTATTATCATAAAAAAAAAATAATATATTTATGATAATAATAAAACAAATTAGAAAAAGTTAAAATAATAAGATTTCCAATATAATAATGTATATAAATAAATTATCAGATCTTACCACGATTAATAGGAAAAGTAATTTAAAATTATTTTTTACTTTGTAGTGATTTTGAAGTAGGTTTTTTTATTTGTTAAAAAGTTTTTATTTCTTTCTTTTTAGAGAATATGATAAATTTAAGGAAAAGTTTGTAAACACAATTATTTAAGCTCATAATTTAAAAAATGTGTTTTTCTGTCGTTTCTTATCCTTTTCTCTTTTGAATTTTTTAAAACATATGCAAGAATTATTAAGGAAAATTTAAAATATTTCACTATTTCATGGTTTGTTGGTTATTTTCAATTTCTGCCTCTTTACAATTTTTATTAAAGTGTCACGCCCTATTTTGAATCCCGCCTATGTAATTTATTGATCATACTTTAAAATAATTCAACCTTGACCTGCACCAAATTTCAGTTCCCTAGCATCAGTATTAACCGATATACAGTATTTCCTTAAAGTGCCTCACGCTATTTATAATCTCTCCCCCTTTTTAATTATTCTACCTACCCACCTACCAAATATTAGTACCTAAGTTTCAATATTTACTGAAATGCAGTGTTTTTCTATTGTGACACGCCTCTTTGTTGAATCTAATCTACTTTCTTGATTATGTTTAATTCAAACTTTACCTTTTCTCGTATTGATTTCAATACCCTAGTGTCAATATTAACTGAGATCATATTGTAATAATTGTGCTTACCTCAGTACTAAATATCAGTATTCAAGTGTCAGTATTATTCGAGACACAATATGTTTCAAATATTTCCACACCCCTTTATCATACAACGCCCACTTAATTGAAATTAATTTTTTATACTTGTGCCTACCTCTGTAGTAAACTTTAGTACTCTAGTGTCAATATTATTCGAGATACAGAGTTTTTATAATATTGCCACACCTCTTTGTCGAATAACGCTCACTTGATTGACCGTAATTTTTGATAATTGTACCTACCCTTGCATGTTTGCTGTAAATGTCAGTACCCTAGTGTCAATATTTACTGAGATACAGTGATTTTATTATAGTGACACGCCTCTTTATCGAATACCGCCCACATTATTGGCAGTAAGTTGTTATACTTGTGAATACCTCTGTACTAAATTTTAGTATTCTAGTGCCAATAGTATTCGAGATACAGTGTTTTTTCAATATTGCCACACCCCTTATGGAATAACGCCCATTTTTTTTACAAAAATTTGTACTTATTGTGCCTACCGCTGTAGTAAATTTCTGTACCCTAGGGTCAATATTATTCGAGATACAGTAATTGTCTTATATTGCCACACCCCTTTGTCGAATAACGCCCACTTTCTTGATAGTTATTTTCAACAATTGTGCCTACCTCTGTGCCAAATTTCAGTACTGTAGTGTTAATTTTATACGAGATACAGAGTTTTTCCAATATTGCCACACCTTTTTTTAGAACAACGC
The DNA here is from genome assembly GCA_958299015.1 of Tetanocera ferruginea. NCBI lineage: Eukaryota > Metazoa > Arthropoda > Insecta > Diptera > Sciomyzidae > Tetanocera > Tetanocera ferruginea. The sequence continues at coordinate 54,351,449 of OY282642.1, read as the reverse complement.
CCACTTAAGTGTTTGTAGTTTTTCATATATGTGCCTGCCCTTTTAACTTTACAGTGAATTTTATTTCTGTAGTGGCAATATTGACTGAGATAAAGTGTTTTTCTTATTTAGACACGCCCCTTTGTCGAATACCGCCCCCTTTTATAGTCGGGCACCTCCGCGTTGATGGTCTCTATATGTTGACAAAAAATTACGGTAATCGGGCAAGTACTTTAGAAGTAATCGATGTACATACATTCACCAAAAAAAAAAAAAAAAAAAAAAAAAAACAGAGAAACCAACCAACTTGAGAACCTCCTCCTTTTTGAAGTCGGTTAAAAAGTGAAAAATTCGTTTTACTGCGACTTTTTTTTTAAGATCTGCACAAGTTTTTAAAGATCTGTACTTTTTGTGGATAGGGGCCATCAAAGGGATGGAAAGTAAAACGACAACAGCCCGAACGGTACTCAATTGTAAACAAGTTCTGAACAGTGTTTGTTATATCCATAAAATCACATCATACTGTGTCCCAGGACAAAGCAATGTTGAAGGCAATGACAAAGCAGATGATGCAAGAAGTGCAGTAACGACAGACACAAGCAGCACCATTACATTCTTTATAAGATTATAAAGGTTAAACTTTTGTGGGTTGTATGGGATGGGGGCGTGTCCGTGGGCAGAATCAAAAATATTCAAAAGTGCAAATGCTTGGGTTCATGTGAACATGTGCTCTAGACTGGGTCAGATTTGTATGAAAAATGCTTAAGTATTTGAGATTCTGCGTGCCCCCCCGAATTATAAGTTATGGACTTTTTGTTCATATTTGAAAGTAACACAGTAAAAAATGTTGTTTCACCCTTGCTAGAATCAAGATCGCTGTCGAATTGTCAGTTCAACCAAAAGCAAGCAAGCAAGTGAAGTGATCAGTTTGTTTGAAAATTCGTACAAAACAACCGGTAAAATATTAATTTTCCGCGAATCTCACTATTTAATCGGTAAAAGTCTGCGGTGTTTTTCGAAATCAAATTACCTTCCTATAGGAAGGAACCAATTGGGTTACGTTAGCAGGGTCGTCCAACGTTAAGGTGCTTCCGTCGGGCCTTTTGGCCCATTACGATTACATTATTTGATTTTGTTTAACCCATTGGTAGTGGTTCTCAATAAATCTGATTCCTTCTTATTTATGATGTTTCACCGAGCCATCCTGTACTCTTGGTGAACTTCCATATATTTAACAAAATTGTGTTCACTTGATCCTTCAAATCTTTGAGTAGTTTCGCAGTATACACCTGATCCTGTTCCGTTCTCTATATTGAGGAGATTACCATAAGCTTTTATGGTGATGTGTTTCCATTTTTGTCTTCCGGGAATAGATGTGGTTTATTTCGAATCGAATTTCACTCTAGGTATGATGTAGTCGGCTGTTATGAAATTCTGACAACGGATTCGTGATCAGCGATCACAAAAACCCCTCAAAGAAGATTTTCAGCTACATCAGGGAATATAAGCATTTTGAGCCACTTAAGTGGTAATGCCGGCGACCATCTGGAGGTTAATCAAAGTCACAAACATATAATCGCCTAATGAAAAACTTCTCAGAAGAATGGTCTAGTGGTGTCAAATCGCAAAATCTAAGTGTCTAAGTGTCGACTTAATATTGGGCAAGATGGTCGTTTTGTTAAAACCATATGTCATTTACATTCATGACTCTTGCAGCCCAAAAGTCAGACCAAACAGATACACGTTGTGAATGCAATACATGTTCTTGAATTACACATAGTATTTTGAATCCCGTTATTCTTAAATAAAAATTGTAAATTCAAATGTGCTTCCTTTTTTCCTTTCTTCCTTGATTGAAGAAAATTTAAGAAATTGCGATGTTTATGCGGAATAATTTATAACAGATACAACTTTGTTAAATTGTTATCTAAGTAATTGACAGGCTTATGTGATAAACCGAAATTAAAATACAAGAGTTGATACCAAGGAAAATTAAACAGTAAATTCGTAATATTTAAAGTTAAAGTTTAATTCTTAAATTTAGAAACATAGTTTATATTGTCAGAACCAACTACAAAAAAATGCGAGCAACATGTGAGAAGGATTGAACAACGGGTTAAAAAATCGAGAAAATTTGCATTTTTCAAAAGTAATATCTTACAAGTTCACAAGAACTACAATTCCAAATAAACGATACATTTGCAATACCTGAAAAATCGTGTTACTTCTTGAAATGTCAATTAATGTCAGTAATCAAAACAAATATTTTCGGGATTCGGATGAGATTTGCAAAAATTTGCATTTATCAAACTTATATCGGATTATTTAAGAACTAGTGAGAAGGTTGTGAATTCTACCTTAAACCTATGGTGCACACTAATTCATATATGGATAACTATGATTAGTTCAGAATTAAATTTATTAATGCTCATTAAAGTACACATTAAAATTGCATCATTTTCCATTTAATATATAAGAAGAGGTGGGATTAATTATAACCCATGTATAACTCATACCCAAAGTAACGCCGGATACTAGCAGTCATTGGTGCACTTCAAATAGGTCATCGTACAAAATACTTTTAATAGTCCGAAAACAAAACTTAAAGTTTTAATTGGCAAGCATTTTTAGATCGCCATTTTTGTTGACTTTAAAAACGACACGTTTTCAAAATAAACAACAGATATAAAGTTTCACTGTTTTCTGACAAGAAAAAGTTCTCTTGAAATTTATGACGTTCTTAAGTGTAACAGACAACAAATAAATTGAAGTAAAATAAAAACAAGCGCTGATACATACCACTTTGACAAAAACTGGCACGCACACCGATGCAATCAAAATAACCAACATTATGAAAAACTTTTATTGCTTTCAGGCTGATATTCTTATCATATTGTAAGAGGTTCTGCAATCGCAAATATATCAAAGTTTGAAATGAAAACATACACTCGCACATATACACACACATATACTCACGGAACTTACAACAACAAAGGGGATTTTTCGTTATTTTGAAATAAAATCTATGACAACATAAAATAGATTTGTTACGTAAGATACACACTTTACGAAAAGTGTTTCGTTAAAATTTCTTCATCGATTTTTATAACAATTAGAAATTCTTTAGATGATGGCTTTTTGTTTACTACTTATTCGGGAATTGTGCAAGAATTACTCAGGCCCTCTTTTTTATGCTGGCTCACTATTTTGAGCGAACGTTATGTCCTGCTATCTTCCTGCTATCTTAAAAATTTAATAATATTGTAATCATTATCATTTACGTATTTTTATCAATTTTTATCGCTTCAAAATTATCACGTTTCTACTATCGTCTGATTATCAAACCCTATCTCAGCAAAACTTTCGGGCCTCTTCCGCGCGTCCTTGCTTGAGTTCCCGAGATAAGTTTAGTGGTAATCATCTGTTTTCTTGAAAAAACAAAAAAAGGAAAAACAATTTAATCGGTCATTGGATCCAATATTTTGCATATCATTTTGTTTAAGCTGAGGAGTTATCTTAACTGTAGGTGTTACTATCATAAATGAATTTGGTTTAGATTTTTTAAAGCTGTTTTTATATCAGTATGGTTTGGTTGGTTTATAAAAGCAGTTCTTATGGTCAGGTATTTCGAATAAAACATCTTAAATTTGTATGTTAGTAAGATTATGAGTATTTTAATAACTTCAATGTGTACTTATTGATCAACACATAAAATTTCCAGTGTAATTTTACTGTAAGTAAGTTTTTGCAAATGACAAAAATAATTTTTTAACTCAAGAAAAAGAGTAATTTTAAACTTATTATGAAATTGAGGTGTATAAATTTTTAACGAATTAACTAATTTTGGGCAAAAGAAAAAGAAATGTAAAATTTTAAAAATGGCAACAAGCTCACTCAATTTTTTTTTAACGCCTGTGAGTTATATTATAAAAATTGTATGATTATTATTTTAAAATATTTTACGCATCTTTAAGAAAAACATAATGTATATTGAGGGTGATTGAGGATGTTTATTGAGGGTGTAAAAATGTAGCTTCTTAAACACTTTTTCCAAAGTGAAATCATTAATCAAAGTGCATATAATTTTTAAATAATGACATCTTAAATGAGGTGTTTAAAAATATAAGAAAAAGAGCACAATTCTGCAAAGAAACAAATTCTTTTTTTCATATCTTCAGGTTAAAATTATTTTTCAACCGACATTTTTGACATTTTCTTTCAAATAGTGTTCCATCCTCTTTAATATTTTCGAACTTCAAACATTCGATTTTCAAACATTTTTTGTTTTTTTTTTAATTTAATATAATGATTTTTGCAGTGATTCTACCGGCCAAGCAATGAAACTGATACAAGTACCTAGTTGTACTCGGAGGACTCTTCCAAATCTGACAAGACTTATCTTAGCGCAGAACCTTAATTTAACTACAACTGTAGTTCGTTATTTCGAACAGTATGTTTGTGCATTAAAAGGTACTTCCTGTTGGTTTTTAATTACATATAAGTTGCTTGCTTGCAGGGGCGCAACCAGGATTTTTTTTTGTGTGGGGGTTTTATCAAATTTTGAACTTATATATTAAATCAATTTTACAAAGGCTTCAAATCACATCAACAAGTTTCAACTCAGGGGTGTTAATTGGTTAAGTTAATGGGCTAGGTGGGTTTCGAAGGCTCAACCGAAGAATATGATGACTAATTTTTGTTAATATAAGAACTAAATATTTCAAACACTAGATAATGTATCTTGAAGAAGGGTTCCAAATTTTAACAAGATTGGTTAAAACTTTTTGGGAAATCATGACAGCTAATTTGTAAAAATAAGTTTGGACTCAAGCTTTAGGTAGAGTATTCCGGAAATATTGTACAATGTCATAAGGAAAAAACAAAATTAATTTTCAAACTGATCCAACCCCTAAAAAAACAGTCATATTTAATATTTAAGTTAAGTTTTTATAAATAGTATTTTATAATTGTATACTTTTTCCACCAAAATATGCAAGTCTTGCAATCAAGATTGAATATCGGGATCTGTTTGTCCAAAAATGCTTTTGTTATTTGGATACGAATACTTATCGAAATAATGAACATTTTAATTGTTTCCAAAGCCTTGCAAGAAAATAAAAAATGTATATAAAAATCGAGTTTCTTACTCAAAATTTGATTTCTCGCCGAGTAAAAGTTAAAATTTTTTAGAATTTTTTTGTTCAAACTGTACAACAGGCACTGTCAGAACATTTTGGCCGTACAGAAGCTTTACAGCAGTGATAGCATTAATTTTAAAATTAACTTGCTTCTGCGTTGTTTAGGGTCTTTAGAATTGGCCAAAATGTTTTGAAATCGCCAGTTTTACAGCCGTTTACGCATAGTTTCTTGTTCTAAAAAGGTTAAACGAAGGTTTTAGGCAGTTATACGATGGTTTTAAGGCTTGAGCTACAATATTTTCAATTTTTCTCGGGGAAAAATTCCCCACAATGACTGAACACTTCACTTCATTGTAAAAATAACCAATTGGCGCTAGCCTTAAAATTCGTTCTTTGATGAGTATTAATGGAGCTCATTTCCGAAAATATAAAACACAAAATTTCTGACTCCTTGGGATGAAAAACTAAGAGCCAAAATATGAAAAAAATCATTTGAGTCTCTCGCCATCAAAATAACCGATGAAATTTTCTTTAAAATCGACTTTTGATATCGTCATATTTAACACTAACATACTAACTCTTTCTGTATGTAATATGTAAAAAATATATTTTTAATCATAATCTTCCATTGGATTTTCAAAATCAGTTTCATGAAAATCATTCAAAATTGCACAAATATTATTCGATTTTAATGAATGATGTCTTTTTGGAAGAGAGTCATAAAGACTTTCGATAAAAAAGATATTATGTCGATTTAAGTCAGCATTTCCTAATTAATGCTCTTTGGTATAACTTTATTATATCTCTGATAAACGGATGAACAAAAGCAAAATCAAACTAACATCTTTTTTCTAATAAGCCCATATTTCTTAAAATCGAATAATATTTGACAATTTAGAGAAATATTTATGAAACAATTTCGGGAAAATGCAATGGAAAATTATGAATTTTAAATTTTTGCTCAGTTGCAGAAATCAATCCAAATTATTTTTTTATTGAATCACATGACTTCACTATAAAATTAATTCCTGCAGAGTTTGGATTAGTTTATGTTTAAAAAATAATTATAAAAAAGAACGAAAAATAACAAATTTTAAAGAAAAATTCCTTAATCGCCTCAGTGGCGAGGGACTCGACCACTCTTCTTTAAATTCTGACTTTCTTATTATTATACCCTAAACCTGAAAGGTCAGGGTATATTAACTTTGTGCAAACGTTTGTAACGCATAGAACGAAGCGAGTCCGGTATAGAAAAGTATATATATTCTTGATCAGCGTCACCACGTGAGTCGAGCTATCTATGTCCGTCCGTCCGTCCGTCCGTCCGTCCGTCCGGCTGTGTGTTGTCCGTATACACGGGATAAGAAGAAGGAGTTGAGATAATTGGATAAAACTTGGTACACATGGTCACATGTACCCAAGGATCTGCACTATTGAGTATTGTATTTTGTCCGCCCACGGACACGCCTACCTCCCATACAACGCAAAAATTTAAAACTGCATAACTCAGCTCATAATAAGTCTACAACAATAAAATTCGGTATGTGTGTGTTTTATATCAACACAAAGATGTCTTTGAAAAATGGACGTCATCCGCTCACGGACACGCCCACCTCCCATACAACCCAAAAATTGAAAACGCAATAAATAAGCCTCTGTTTAACCTACAGAGCTAAAATTTGGCACGTATGTTTTTTATAACAAAAAAAAGATGGTTTGGAAAAATGGACATCGTCCGCCCACGGACACGCCTACTTCCCATACAACGCGAAAATTGAAAACTCAATAAATAAGCCTCTGTTTAACCTACAGAGCTAAAATTTGGCACGTATGTTTTTTATAACAAAAAAAATATGGTTTGGAAAAATGGACTTCATCCGCCCACGGACACGCCCATTTACAATAATTTTTTTTTTGTTTTTTTTTGAAAAGTGGGTTTAGGGTATTTCATAGTCGGCCTAGACCGACTTTAGACTTTCTTTACTTGTTTTTTTTTTATAACTTTTGCATTAATTTTCATCCAAATATTTCAAGTTGTTTTAGAAGGTTCCAAGCTAGAAGTTGAAGAGACCACTCAAATCGAAATATTGTCAAGAACCCCTCAAGAGGTCAGAATCAGTCTGAAGGAAACAAATATGAACATTTAGTAGATTGTACAATGTAGGGGAGACTCGTCCCCGTTGTCTCAAGTACTAGTTGTCACAACGCCGATATCTTTTGATTCAACACGTTATCGAGTTAAATATCAATGTCATCTATACGCTATTGCAATTTCTAGCATCCCAAGAAAGTTTAAGAGCCGTTAGTTTTGTTTTGCAAAAATTAAAAGAGATTTAAGAAACTAAGTTGGATTTGTGTATTTTTATATTTTTTAAAAATTTGTGTTTAGACAAATAGAAGTGTGCAATATTCAACTTTAAATAAATTTCCAATACAATTAATATTATATTTTGCAAATACTTATGAATTTTTAGATAAAACCTTATATTTAAATTTACAGAACATTGTTTACATTTTTTTCCAAATGGTACAGGTTGTCACAGCGCTTGTGGGGCTTGTTGTCACATATAATTTCATAGAACCATTTTGAAAGTATTCTATGTTTTATTTGAATTTAAGGAAATATGCCAAGAAATCGCAAACGACTTACAAACCGAGGCCGGACATCTTCAGATATCATGATGCAAGCCGATTACAGCTAGTATCAATAAAGATAACGTGGATTCACTACGTGTAGTTTGTTGTCAAGCGTCAAATCCAATAACAATTGTTGTCAATATATAAACTGCAAACGTTGTCTACATAATGCATAGAAAGTGATTGTTTGATACATTGCTGCTTAAATTGTTCTTCGGAGTGCGGCAGCGACGACGATTAAGAGGTGTGACAACGGGGACTACGCGTTGAGACAACTTACCGCACGGGTGGGGTTACTTGTCCCAGACGAGTTGAATTTTTCAACTAGAAAGTTTTTTGATTTATATTAAAATAATATTTGTTATTCATATCAGGATTGAAGAATAAAATATTGAATTTATCTTGAAAAGTTTTGCAGTGCCATTATTGCTTAATTTGTGGGAGTTACAGCAGTTCATTCAAATTTTGTGACAACTAGTACCACTCTCCCTTACATCAAACAGAATCAATTTGTAATAAACATTTGGGGTTTTTATCTTTTGATAAGATGTGTGTTTGCTATTCATATGAACCACTTTGATTTAATTCTATTTTGCTTGGTACTACAATAATTTTTGCCGGGGAGGGCGTTTAAACCCCGAAACCCCCCTTTGGTTGCGCTAATGTTTGCTTGTATAAAATAATTAAGCTATTTGTGCTTAAATCAGTAAATTAATTAATTCTTAATTAAATTTCCATTGTTTATTAAAGTTTTTGTTTTATCTACGGACATTTAGAAAAATAAAATCGTTGTCAGCCTCTTTACCGACGGCATTTTTGTACTACGCTCTTATCAAAAAACAATCATTGTTGAGGTACGGATATGTTGGTGCAAGTATGAAAAGTACCGAACGCCTCTCGTTTATATTTAAAAGTTACAAAATCCAAACAAATATCCAAACAAAATTATGATTTTATATTCGATATACCAACTTTTCGTTTTAATTTGAAAATTTTGTAAAATTTACTTTTGGCAAGAAAAATTCTGCAGATTGAACATTCAAAATATCGATCCTTACCCCAAAAATCTCATTAACTCCGCATAACAACAACGCTTATTTTTCAACATCATAATTTAGGCTTTATGTTATAATTACTTTGTTTACTCCCCTTAGACAAGCCACTTTTTTAACTGTGTTTTTTTTTGTAATTTAATTTTTTTTTGTGCACCATACTTCATGAGGAATCAACTTTATTATTCGTTCACTTTTGGCTTGCTTTTATAATGCGAAAACAATACAATTTATACAGAACGTATAAAAATATTTTTTTATCTTATCTTGATTATGACTTGGCTAAATGTTGGCTAATAAAAGAACTCAGAAAACAAAAAACAATAGCGAATATATCGAAAACAAGACACATAAAATATAACAATACTAATTAAAATTATATGGCGGAATATAAAATTTTAAATTCAAAGAAAAGGCTACTTACTTATTTTTTTATATAATTTTTTAAACTTTCAAGGGGAAATCCCTGAATTTCAATGAAATAAAACGGTAAATATTAAAGAAATTTTAAAAACATTCCACAGGTGGTCTCAAGTTACATATCGGCCATATTCCACGCCTAATTCAAGTGGTGATTGGCTTCATGATCTTCAATTTGCTTGAAATTTTGGCTATAGATTCTTTTTGCACTTATAAGAATATGAGTTATTTGTTGTTTTTATTGCCATTTTTTGTAAAGTTATGGAGATACCAATTTTTGATAAAAAGTAAAAATCTCTCCGTCGTCTGTTACCCTATTTTTTTGTAAGCGAAGTGTCGTTAGAAAGCTATTGAAACCTGATCTTAAAAAGAAAAAAATGTTTTTTGAATTTTTATGCCAAATATGAGTTGCTATTTTTTTTTTTTTGTAAATATCTTAATTTACCCATATCTCAAATAGAACACTTTTCTACAATTTTAAGAACAAAATTAACTTTCTGCCAAAAATTACGATGGTCAAATGATACGTTTTTTCACAACCTCAATTTTTAGGATCTGCATCTGCATCTGCTATAACTCTTGTCGGAACTTACTTATTATAGTATATATATATTTTCCAATTCAAAATAACCACGGTCAAATTTTCAAACTGTTTTCACAAAAACGTGTGTCATGTTCAAACTGTTCTCATCATTGTAATTTGTTGTCTTTTAAAACCACTTATAAAGATACTCACCTTAAAGGGTGTTCCTTACGCACATTTAATTGGTTTGGTTCAGCTATTTGCTACATAACAAATTCATTAATTCAAGACGCAAACCTTAATCGATAACGAGTAAGGCTACCCACAGAGTGCACGATGTTCGAACTACGGATTATATGTTTATAAACTGGTTAACAGAAAGTGTGTTGAAGAGTGACAGAAATCAGAATAGGTCCAAGCAAACAGCCTGGTTCTCATATCTTTTATTACAAGCACGTTGTAATAGCAATCGTGATCAAGTATAAACATTGATATATAGTTATTTTTGTTGTTTTGTATGTTATAGTTAGTTATTGTTTCTAATATCTGTGTCGACACTTTAAAGCAACTTACACATCAGCAAACTGATTCGTCAAGCGGCGGCCATGATCGAGCCAGTTCGATAGTTAAGAAGCTAGTTCAACAGTTCGTCGAACATGTTGGCTTGTTAGCAAAACTTTATGATTTTCACCGTCGAACCAGAGCTGTTCGACGAATGTGCTCTTTAATTTGAACGTAAGCAACATTTCCAGTGATATTCTGTAGTACAGAGGCGTTCTTAGGCTTTGTGTCACCCGGGGCGGATACCCATGGTGTTACCCTTATAAGAAATTTCTAAATGCAATAAGAAAACATTTCGATGAGATTTTGTGTTTTTATTATTTTCGTTATGTTTTCCGAAATAAACAACAGATTTTCATGTAATCTTGTCATGAAAATCTTTTTTCGGTTTTATTTTTTTTTTTGATTAGGCTTAGTCATCTAGAATCTAGAGTGACGTACTGACGTTACGTTACTTAAATTTCTATCGGTTAAAATTTTTTTTAATTCCTAAAATTTTACAGCTAATTTATATTTCTAGAGTGACGTACTGACGTTACGTTACTTAAATTTTTATCGGTTAAAATTTTTTTTAATTCCTAAAATTTTACAGCTAATTTATATTTCTTTGTTTTTTTGCATTTATTTTGCGTTTATATAGTTGTTGTTGTCGCAAAAGTTTTGCAATAAGATCGCAATTACACAATTAATTTTAGAAATCAACTCCTTTCGACAGACTATTGGTGCTACACCTCAGAACAACTCTAAAATGATTTAAAAGCATACATTTAGGTATTGATTTGAAGAAGTATTAAAAACTAGAAGTTCCAGAAAAGTTCTCTATTTGAGACCATTACATAAACCAAACATTTTTTGTCAGCCTTAATTTACAAAACGATCGAAAATGGATTTTTATTTGACCTTCTGCGCAAAAATCTAAATAAATTTATGAAATTATTAAAAAATTAACATATTTACATATTTTTTTTTACAATAATTTACGAATATGAACGTTTTTACTATTTATTTACACCACTGTTATGACTCATGATATGGTTCTATGCAGGGTTTAAATTGCTTTCAGCAAAATAGCAAAAGCAACGAAATTTTTACTGCGGTAGTGCTACCGACAGTTTTTAAAATCATTTTTATGCTGTTCATTTTGCTTTGCTGTGTGAATTTTGAAAAGTAAAGCAAAAGCAGCAGCATTAAAAATAATTTGTTTTACTGCTAAGTGCTACGAAAGCAAAATAAATTATTTTATTGCTTTGCTTTTCATTTTGCTTTTCTTATTTGTCACAGCACTACGACAAGAGCAGTTATTTAGCAGTTAAGTTTTGCTTTACTTTCGGATGTTGTGTATTCGTTTGGCTTTCGTGATTTCTTCTTCGTCGTTTCTATGCTGCGTCGTTACAGAGGCGCATGTCTATTTGCATGTGTTTTATATAATATGTACACTTGTGCGCAGTCGTGTATGTATGTTGTTACTTTGAAAAACTGTCGGTAGCACTACCGCAGCAAAATGTTGCTGTTCTGCTGTTCTTTTGCTGTTTTGCAAAACTATTTTCAGTCTTCAGCAAAACGAAGCAAAGCAAACGAATTGCTGTTTTAGTAGTGCTGCGACAAATAAGAAAAGCAAAATGAAAAGCAAAGCAATAAAATAATTTCTTTTGCTTTCGTAGCACTAAGCAGTAAAACAAATTCTTTTTAATGCTGCTGCTTTTGCTGTTGCTGTTCGATTTTCAATAAGCACAGCAAAGTAAAAGCAAAATCAACTGAAGTTTTTTTAAGTTTTTTAAACGCTGGTTCTATGAGTTTTATTATATTACTAGTATAGCGTATAGGTCGTATTCAAAATAATTAAGTAGCAGACGATATGACATTTTCATTTACTTCAAATTTTATTTTGTTCCAGTCGTCGTCAATGTGTTATTACAGATATATATTAAATAAATTTTCATATAAAAAGCACTGTAATAGCGAAACTGGTTCTGGTCCAGGCTAACATGTTCCGCCTATACATAGCAATAACAACCATAACAGTTTGAGCGGTATAGAGCACGGAGCAGGACGCTTGTCTTTAATACTCGTATATATATATATATATATTAAGATATCGTAACACATACACCAACATTAAATGTGTTACTGTGCTTCATCCAAAGAATTACATAAATCATCTAATAGAAGACTAATTTTAGAGCTTTAGTTTTAAATCATTACAAAATTTTGTAAGTATGATGATTTACAAATTAGCTGTCTGGAATCAGATCTAAGCAATCGCAACTAAACGAATTCAAACGAACCCTCTTTATATTTAAGCCCCATTATGCATTCGAAATTAGAATTTGTTTGGGCTAAAATTTGAGGTTCTAATAAAAAAAAATTTCAATATTAAATGAATATAGAATTTTCTTGTATTAAATTAGAAAATAGTTGACCAAGCTTTTAACCGCTAAGTTTTTGGTGTGATCTATAAACGTTTTCGCTTGTATTAGAGAAAAGAGTGAGGGAATTCAAGAATTGAGTGAATAGTTTGCCTGTATACGCTCTTGAGTTTATTTAAATGATGAATTCATAGCAAAGATAACTCCAAAGAGCGAGAACGTATTTTTGTTGCTCTGCGAAATTTTTAAACTTTAAACCAACCTTAAGATAGAATTTTTTTAGACAATAGATACTTTATAATTTAAGGTCACCATTCTGTCAGTTTCTTTAGTGCTATAGTATTGAAAAATTGTTATTTCTCTTCACCATTTTTCTTCTAGTAGTAAACAGTTCAGATACTTGAGTTTATCAAAAAATTTTAATATTAAAGAACTTTATTTTTTACAATTCATACAATTTAACTTAAAGCCGATTCTTTTTAATTAAGCACTGCTTTTCTGAGAACTGCTGAGAGTGCTTCTCAAAGAAAATCTAGCAAACCTCATGGTTTATAATATAAACTTTATATACATGATTTTATTTAATATTTCCTCAGGGTTCTGATGCCTCAGAACATTCTCATAAAAGTCTCCAAGTTCTTCTACTTTTTATAAAAAAAGCTTCTCTTTATTCAATTGTTTCGCCTTTTCTCTTCAATTGTGACCAGGTTCTATTTTACTTACCACAAAAATAAGCCAAAAATTACTTGAAGTTGTTAATTTGTTTTACATTTGTTTATTTTTTATAAAGACTTTCAATATAGACTTAACATTTATGAATAAAATAAAAATATAAAATATGTTTGCAAAATCTTATAGCTTAAAGAATATTTTTCTTATAAAAAGAAGGCAAACTAATGAGATAAGACTTTTTCAATTAAATTAAATTTAGAAAATAAATATAAATAAATTACTTTTATTTATATATAAACAAATTTTGAAAATAAAGTTTGCTAAAAATTGTATATGAATATATAAGAAGAAAAAGCATTCAATTAAAGAATAAAAATCTCATGATATAAATATTGAATTAGCGGTATTAAAAACTAACGATTTTAAAGAAAACAAAACTATATAAAAAAAAACTTACTTAAGTATAAAGAAAATTTTATAAGAAATTTTTATAAGGTTTTCTGGAAGCATATGAAAGGGAATGCATGATAAATATCTTAAAAAGGAGAACTAGTGCTATTATTGCTTTCAAATTATGAACTATTTACAAAATTAAAACATTTTAAAGATTATATATTTTATATAAAATTTAGATAATGTCCTTTTAGGTTGTGTTGTTGTTACTTTTATTTATTTTAAGCTAGATTCTTATATGTAATTTTTTTTTATATATATTGTATACTTTGGAAAAAATTTACTTTAATTGTAAGTGAGATAAAATAAAAAATTTTAGCAAAACTTCGCAAGTTCAGCAAGTTGAGTAATTTTAAAAAAATTATATTGACTTTAGCTAAAATTGAACGTTAAGTTGGAAATTGATTTTATTTTTTAGGTCTCAGTTCATCTTTATGAAATATATTTATTTACGCCTAGTAAAGTTTCTAAAACTAATTTTTTGTTTAAATAAGAACGTTTGGAAGAAATTTTCTAGTTATATTTTAGACTTTCTCTTATATCGAATATATATTTTTTGATCTAGAATCAATCTATTTTTGTTATTTTGATTTCATTGTTTTCGAATTTTTCATTATTTTCGAATTTTTGTTTTCATCTCTACGAATTTTCTAAATGAATATCTACATTAATAAAAGAATTACTTAAAAATATCTTTGGTTTTAACGCAATCAACGGACACAGTAATTCAACACGCACGCACACACACACACACACACGGCCACAGTCACACCACATCAGTTCACCAGGATTTACTCCATTTTCACCACAGATTCGCGTTCGAACTTACGTTCGAACTCCTGCAAATGCTGCTGCGCAACAGCATGCAACTGAAAAATATGTTGTTGCTGATGCTGTTGTTGCTGCTGTTGCTGCATTTGTTGCTGCATTTGTTGTTGATGATGTTGCTGCAATTGCTGTTGACGCTGGTAGTGATCATAATCATCATCCAATGAAGGACTGCGACTTAAAGACTCCGCATGCTCTTGCAGAAGATGTTGGTGCTGTTGATGATGTTGTTGATGATGATGCAGCTGTTCTATTTTTATGGTTGCTGTTGGTTCTGGCTCTGCAACGCCCATCAGTTCATTATAACTGGAATAGGCGGGCGAATGGCCGGGACTGTTATAGGCACATGGACTATTGCTAGTTAAATGTGTCTGTTGCTGGCCATGTTGCAGTTGCTGTTGATGCAGATGAAGCTGTTGATGTTGTTGTTGTTGTTGTTGTTGTTGTTGTTGCTGCTGCATGTGATGTGCCGTCAGCGTAGGCGATGTGTGCGTGGCTGGTGTTGTTGTTGTCGTCGGCGGCGATGTTGGCATCATGTGAATAAGTTGCAATGCTAGTGATTGTTGTTGCTGTTCTTGTTGTTGTTGCTGTTGTTGGTGTTGATCTTGCTGCTGGTGAGTTTGTAGATATTTCTGCATAAACTTTAAATTGTTGTTGTTGTTGTTATTATGGGCAATGCTATTGTTATTATTGAATGCGTTAGTACTGTTGTTGTTGTTGTTGTTATTTAAATGATTGCCATGTGTTGGTGAGTTAGATGACAACATTAATTGTGAGCTATAATGAAGTGGCGACAATTGCTGAAATTGTTGCTGCTGCTGCTGCTGTTGTTGTGCTTGTATCGGTGAGACATCACCGCTTAATTGTTGTTGTTCTTGTTGCATTGACAACGGAGAAGTTGGCGTTGCTGGGGTCGACAAAGCATTTGCCAACATTGGCGTTGGCGATGGTATGCTATTCGTTGGTGAACTTGCTGCTGAATGGGTTAGTGATGATGAGTTTTTCTGTTGTTGTTGCTGTTGTTGCTGTTGCTGCAAGTTGTTCGTTAGACATTTTAATTCTACAATAATTTGTGTTAAGCAGTTTTTAGTGATACGATGATAGTGATGATGGTGGTGATGTTGATGTTGTAGTTGTTGCACGTGCATAGAACGAAACAAGAAAGAAAGACAAGAACAAAACAAATAGATTAGCATGCGTTGTTAAAGTTTGCTTTTTTATGTTGTAGTTGTTTGAAGTGTTTTATTGTTGTTGTTTAAACTTACCCAAATTGCTGTCGACAAGTGTAGACAACATATTGTTGCCATTGCTACTATTTATGATAGCACTGTTGGTGTTGTTATTATTGTTGGTGGTACTATTGTTGTTGTTCGTATTGCCATTGGTTGCATTTTTGGAAGCTTTTTCGGCTTTGCTACCCTTCGGTTTGCGTTTGCGGGTCTGAAAGAGAAAAAAAAAATTAATTAATTCAAATAATACGAAATTTAATCGATAAAATTAAACTAAAGCACTGATAAAACATGAACATTGATACTTAAAAGTTTAGTCAGGCCTTATGACAACTCTGTACTTGATCTAAGCTCTCGGTCAGGGTGTCCCATACTATGCGTTCCACTACGCGGGGTAATACTTCTTGATAAAGCGAGAAATATGGGTGTCAATACGTTTTTTATTTATAACTAAGTCTTAATAAAACCGTTTTCCAAATTAAATTACTATTTGAAAATAAAGTTGTACGTTCTTCAACTTCATTTTAGTTCTTTTAAATATGTTTAGACTCTAAACTCTAAACTTTAGAGGCAAAAAAGGAATTTTTTAAGTGAAACTTCTTTATCTTCGTTTTAGAAACGGGCAGTAAAACCGATGAAACGAATGAAACGGCGGCGAATCAATGTAAATTTAGGTGAATTTAATTGGAATTAAGCATTCGAAACACCCTATAAATTCGAAGGAAAAAATTATCAAACAACGGTTTGAGTTCGAACTAACAGACGAATTAATCAACAAAGTTTTAGACCGTTCTTTTTGAAGATGGAATTTTCAACTAGATGCGTTATGCTTCAATTTCCCATCGTGACACGTTACGCTGCAATTTTCAACCTGTATGATTCTATGGCCAATCGGATGCAATAAGATTTTCAGAGGTCACAGGCGGTCATTGGTGATTTCATGGATTCCATGGATCATTTGGACAAAAATGGATGATTCTATGGCCAATCGGATGCAATGGGATTATCCGAGGTCACAGCCGGGTCGTCATTCGCAGGTGGTCATTGAAACTTTAATGGATTCCATTTTTAAGTAAATTTTTTTACAAGACGAACTCAATTTATATTGATGATGATGAACCATACGCAAATATCGATGCCAAAGCCAATTCACAGTAACTAGGTCCTTCTCTGTGTTTGTTCTTTGTATTTGTTGGGGCCGTGGTGTACTATAAGCTGCTACAAATAGGTAAAACTATCACAGGACAACTCTACCGAACTAAATTTATGCGTTTGAACCGAGCATAAAAGCAAAACCGTTCAGAGTGCGATCAAAGGCACAATAAGGTAATTTTGCAACAGACAACGCTCGGCCACATGCTACGCAGCCGGTCTAAACATAACTTGAAACGTTGAAATGGGAAGTCTTGCCCCTATTATTTGCTTTCTTTGATGACGCATGAAATTGAGGATCAGTACTTTCAGTCTTTTAAAATAAACTTAATCTTCTAATGGCTTTATATGAAATCAGACTTTTTACTAAGACTAAATTAAAAAATCTCTACTTTTTTGGGTTAAAGTTTCACTTATACCGTGCGTGGCGGCCAAACACATATTTTTTTTTTTAACTTATGGTAAAAAAATAAGGCCAGATGATTAAATATAAACACCCTGAAGTCTTAATATACGATTTTTATTTTTAATGTCCAACTTTGAAGGCAATTTTCTCCAAAAAAAAAAATTTTTTTTATAATTTTATGATGTAATTTTTTCCTTAAAATTTTTTTAATAAGCCTGTTTCGTAGCTTAGATTAGCTATTTTTCGTTTGTAAAAAAATGTAAGCTTGTGAGATAAATATTAATTTAAAGATATTGAATTGAAAATTTTTGTTAAATATTTAAGTATATACACTGAGAAAAAAACACATACCTTGCTCCGGTAAAAAAATTCTCTATTTTCGATATAGAAATTTTCTCTTTTTCAAATAAAATTTTCTTAAATTAGAATAAATTTTCACATTTTCGAAGATATATTTCTTTACTTCTAGGAAATGGAAATATTTCAATGTCTCTAATAATGATTAGTATTTTCCTCGCACAAAAATTTCTCATTTATAGAGAAAAATTTATTGAAAATGAAAAACTTTTCTTATATTTTGATAAAAAATTCACTATGAGAAGTATTTTCTTCAATAAAAACAAACCTTTCTCAAAAATAAAAAGCTTTTTCTCAAAAAAAGATATATTTTTCTGTTTCATGGAAGCTTTTTACCATTTTTAGAGAATTATTAGTATCGAAATTAGAGAATAGGATTCTCTGGAGCAAAGTCTATACCATTTTTCTCTAAATATGATGGCTTTTTTATCATATTCCGATAAGCTTTTTTCTGAGTGTAAGGAAAGTAATTTACAAAATATATTTTTTTGTGACATAATTTCTTCGTTATTATTAAATTACTAAAGCACAAAGAAAAACGCCATTGGGATTTGAAAAACGTTTAAATATTATACCTGTAATTTTGCCTGCCAGGTATTTTTTTCTTGTTGATTCATGAAGAAATGACGTCATATTTTTTTATTTTATTGAAATGATTTTTTTAATGCTTTAAATTACTTCTAGAGAGCAGGATCTCACACACCCTTTTCTTGTATTCGCCTTAATGGGGAAAAAATAAACTTATTTAGATTGATCTATTCTCCTATTGAGAGTTTCCTCAGTCAAATTTTCAACAGTCGTTACAAAAAACTTCAGTTAAAAGTTACAAATATCTGCTCTAGGGGGGCTTAACCACTGCGAGCTGTATGGCACTAGGAATAACACGGCAATTATTTTCTACCTATCCCATTTTTAACCACTGTTTCTTTAAAGAAACATTAAACTTTAAAAAACAACATTAAAATATATTTAAAAACAAAGAGTACCAAATAAATCATACATTAATTGGCTGCAATAAATTCTCTACACTGAGAAAAAAATATACTTTAAAATTAAACAAAAAATTTTAAGAAAGAAATTTAACACCTTTGCGGTTCTACAAAACAAAATTGAATAAAATTGTGTTTAATTTTCAACTATAAACTCATTTCTGTTTCTTCTAATTTTCTCTTATTATCGCTTTGAAATAATAATCAAAATAGTTATTTGAATATATTGACAATTTAAAGTTTTTGAATTGGTTCGACAAATATCAAACATAAGATAAAATAAAAAACTAATTAATTAAATAATAAAACACTTTTAAAGCAAACTCGGGGATAGTTTATTAGGAATCTGATGCAAAAAACACGGAAAAGCTTAAAAAATGGCATCGAAAAAGTTATGCTTCAAAATATTTATTTCAAATTTGTTTTTAAAAACATTGCTTTAAAAATAAAAATTTTTGTTTTGAATTTAACTTTAAAACAAGTTGTGTTTAAATCAAACGAATTTGTTTCAAGCTCTATTTCAAGAACAAATGCGTTTGTTACTAACACAATCTCATTTAATTTTAACACATATTTCCGTCAGTGTAAATATTTTACAATTTGTTTAACTTTAGGAGAACGAGAGCTTTGAAAATACGTGCATCTTTTTTGGATCATTTTTTCTCAGTGTACATTATACTACAAACTCTTTTTATTAAAGTTTTGTTAAAAAGTTTCAATGCTTCAATGTTAAATTGATTATTTTGTTTTTGTATAAATTACACAAGGCAACACTGATTCTACGGCTTTGTAGTCAATTTTAGTGAAAACATTGTTGAAAATCTTAGCCTATTATTTAGAGTCTAAATTTTAGACTACTTGAATTGCCTCTGGTTCTAACGATAAGCCACTATTTTCGGATTTTTTATTCTACCAAGTCATACTAACTGTTGTATTAAAATCTGAGAAAATCTGAGAAAATCGAAGTTGTATTAAAATCTGTGATAAAATCTCCTTAATTTTTAAAAAAGCGGTTTATCGCGAGAACCAGAGCTAATTTAAATAAAGTGAATTGTAGGATGTGGTGACCGTGACGTGTAGGTTAAGTGTGTGGCTTAGCACGTTTGGAGCCCGAGTTCGATCCCCAGTCGCGGCGAAAAGTTTTTCAATACAAAAAATTTTTCTGATCGGTCACCACCTCAAGGACATCGGTCAAGGGCTGAAATGGCCAATTTGTTTTTTTGTTTTTTAATTGTACGATTAAAACTTCATTATTCCATGTATCTTAATTAACTTCAAAAACTTATGCAGCAGAAAAAAATGTATTTTTTATTCCCCTGTGTTATCAAAATTTTCAAAATAAAATGTATTTATGTATAGGTCAGACAAAAACTTTTGTGATTAAATATAATAACTCCAGCTCAGTACATATTTAAAAAAAAACAACAAACGTGTTTAATTCTACAACAATTTTTTTTCTGTCGGTGTAGGCTATCATAAAAATATCTTAAAAATCGGTTCACTAATTCTGGTTACGGTAAAAGGTGGGTACAAAGTCAAGACAACTTCACGCCCCGAATCTCAAGATTCTTGGAAGAACTCTTTAGCACAGATTTGCACTAAACAAATATTTCTAGAACTATCACCAAAGAAATCGAAGTTCCTTATTCAAAAAGGACGGACGAAGACCGAAATAATAACTGGAAATTGTAAACTAAAGAAACATCTTAAAAAATTAATCTGTCAACTGGTTCACTATGTAGACTATGCCTTAAGGATGACGAAACCTGCAGACATATTCTTACTGAATGTTCAGCACTTCTCCATGTAAGAAAGATAAATCTCGGTAGCGAAATAGTCACACTAGGACATCTTGCTAATCTTAACCTTGAAAATATGCTATGTTTGATGTCAGAGATGTATTAGTTTTCCATAAAATATATCTATCTATGAGTTAAACACAAAAGACTAAATCTTCAAGATTACGATATAAGTATCAAAAAATAGTTGTGGTGTTAAATATGATAGCTGCATTTGTAAAAAAATATGATAGAAAGGGTACTGCAGGAATAATTTGACGGTTCAGCGCCCTTTGTTAGAAGCTTTTGAGACTGACTTAAATCTTTTTTCATATCATTTATAAACTGACATTATAAACATTTATTAACCGAGCCAATTTCAACGATAATTATATAGTACTAAGCAACAGCTGAAATTAACATGTTTCCAAAATAAATCTCTTTTCAAAGCATTTAAAACTTCTCGTTATTAGCGAGGCATCCTTATGAAAGTCTTAATTGTTTTCCCTTTTTTTTCAGAATTCATTGATTGCAACACAACAGTTGTCAGCCACGTTAATGTTTGTCAAAATGTCAACAACAATTCCGTACTAATTACCAACTAATGCGTGTATGGAATATAATAAAATATGGAGAGACTATAACGTCCTAGACTTACCTGGATGGTCTCCTTCTTCATGGTTAATGGGCGCTTCACGCTGTGCAGCTTATAATAGAGACCGCAGGCATTGCAGACAGGTTCGCCATTCGGATTGCGACGCCAAAGTGAGGTATTCGTGGTGAGGCAGTTCGAGCAGGAGAGTCCGGCGCGACGAGATGCGCTCTAAATAAAATTGGCAAGCAAATCATTAAGCAATGCAACAACAAAAATATGTTTTAAAAAGTAAAATTGAAAAATTTTGCCAACTTATTAAAACAGAGAGACTATTTCTTGAATTCATGCGAGTAATATTAAATTTAAGTGAGATCATTTAGAGGATTTTTGAACAATTTTTATAGTAGATTTCGTCAAAAAATAAATCAGTTATTTTATTTTTTAAAATCTATAGATTTTATTTTAAAAAGCCTCTCATGTATGAGTTGTGGCAAAATTTTTTTAAGAACAAAATTTTTGAATTAATTTAATTTGATTTTTAATTTAAATTTATAAACTAAATTTTGTTTATTTTTTCTTAATTTATAGTGCATTTTCTGAAAAACCTACCAATCGTCGCGAACTTGAACGACTAACATGTTCCTCGGTAGACGCTGTGGCCGTCCGACTGGGCGCACTAAACGGATTGAAGCTCTTATAGAAATCCGCGCTTGATTCAGCGGCCACTGTAATTATTAATTTTTATATTAAATTAATTTTTTTTGTTTTTAAGAATTTATCATTAATTTTTTTATTTATTAATTTGCAGCTACGAAAATAGATGAAAAAATAACTACAAAAAAAGGTACGAAAAATTATAAGAGATTCCTAGAAGAGCATGCAAGCAAGAACAAATACTGAAGAGCAATATTTGCATCAATACATAAGCGATTTTCCGATAATAAAAAAAATCACCCAGTTTTTTATAATAAATTCAATTAATTTTGCTTTATGATGAAATTTTATTTATGTTGAAATTTTGAATGCCTTTGAGAAATTTTTTCTCTCTTTTGAGCATGAAAGCGAGAACGTCGCGTGGCGCCATGGCGGGATTTCTATAAGTTTTTTTACACTATATATAAATAATTTTTTTATTTTAAGATATTTTATTTATAATTTAAATTTTTTTAACTTTGCAATTCAAAAATTTTGTTCCACTGTTTGTGTTTTTTTTTTTTTTTTTTAAATTAGAAGAGAAATTTTTGTGAAATAGAAAAAAAAGTTATGAAAGTTTACCAATCTTCTAGGTTGCTTTATTAATGGACGATTCATTCCGTTCATTTTATGATAAAGACCGCACGCATTGCATAGATAATGTCCGGTATTATCACGGCGCCACAACGGGGTTGAGATCGCACCGCAATTGACACATTCTCGCCCATCAGTATAAAAGTCGGCATCGAAAAATGCTTCAAAAATTGTTAAAAGTTAAAAGTTTTGTACAAAAGTATAAGTTTAGAGTTGAATTCAATTAAATTTGAAGTGTTTTTGTAATTTTATTTTTGTAGTTTTTTTTATTTTTTTGGTTTTTTCTTATTGTGTAATTTTTCTATTAAATACACTGAACAAAATAGTGTTTAGAATGTGTGTTTCATTGAATGAATGTAGGTGTTTGTTTGATTTATTTGTAGGTGTACTTTTTGTATACTATACAAAAAACATACAACATAAGTGTATTCATGTGGAAAATTAATTGAATTTATTATAAAAATTGCAATGTTAACTTAAGCCTAATAATTATATTGAAAACAACTTATTAAACTTATGAATTGTAGCTTATAAATGGTAAATTGCATATTTGGTTGGTAAAGTTCAAATTTAAATTAAGCAAAAAAAAACCCTTTCAGCAACAAGCAGAAACAAAATGCAAGATCCTTGATAATTGGCATTAATAAAATATAATTTTAAGTGAATAAAGAATGTAGAGGAATTCTAAAGAAAAATATTTTTGCGTGTGGTTATGTTATGGTTAGTTATAAAGAATCAAAACCGACTGAATTATTAATCCTTATTGCTGACTAAAAACAAAAAATTATGACATGAACAAGGAACAAGTAACAAAGTTTCAAAACATTTATCACAAATAAATATATGTACTTTTAAAATAGAAAAAAACCCACCAAGTTTTCTCGAGTTATAATAAAAAATATATATTAAAAAAAATATCTATGACCTAACTGAGTACAACTAATATTTTTTACCATTTCGAAAAATCGAGTTAGTCACACAAAGAAATATTAAAATTCTATGTGTTATCATTATGTTTTGTTTGATTTTTGTAACTAAGCTTAAGAAACTTTAGATATATATAAAATTTCATATTATCTGAACTGGCGATTTCTGGCGAAATTTTAATTAAAATATAGTATATAGCTTACATTTGGTTTCTTAAAAAAAATATATAAATATGTATAACCAAACATATATTATTTTATATAGCAGTTAAGAAAATATAAATTATTTAAAGCAAATATATTCCTTTATAAGACGGAGACGCTTAGAAACATAACGAGAACGGCTGTAAAAATATTCAGTATAAAAAATTTTCGAAGCCAACAGTTACTCAAAATAAAGCAACATTATTAAAAATAAAAGGATATGAGAGCTAGAAAAAAAACAACAACTGGAAAAATTATTTATTTAGTCGACATGCTAAAATTGTTACAGGAAAGAAACCGCGTACGTTTGCGCAGGTTACGCAAATAAAGTGCTGCGCCGTGTTGGCATTGCTTGTTTGCGGTTGCTGCCTACGCTCTGCAGGATGTGAATGAATGGCGAGTGCTTAAAACTACCTAAGGGTCTTACTCGTAAATGAACAAATTTTCGGACAACTGTGAAATTTTCAAACAAGCAGCTAATTTAAAAAAATTTATATTTTGTGGCCACACATGCGTGTTAATTTGATGAGAAAATAAAACATTCTTGCTCACGCTCCAGGAAATGTGACTAAAAGTTAGAAAAAGAAAAAATTATTTAAAGTAAAAGAAGAACAAGAAGAGAAAAAATTTGTAAGCAGTGACATCCCTAGGGGTAAGCGGAGCCAACCCACGCCAATGATGCCAAAAAAAAGGGCAGCAAATAAGTAATGATGATTCAATATGTTCCTCAATTATTTTTTCCTAAAAAAAAATATATTTAATTTTTATAGCAATCGAAAGAATTATTAACATTTTCTAATTAATGATTCTATCTACCGCGTTTGGTGGGTCGAAAAGCCTCGACGAAACTAATCAAACGAGAACATTTTTACAAACACGTAAAAATTGATGTAGTTTTGAGAAAAGGCACATAAGTTTTCATCTGAAAGGTTAAATGGTTAAAATCGTTGAGAATTATTTACGAAAGAGTACGTTGAAAGCACTTGTCTAGCATTCAGAGGTCCCAGATTCGAATCTAGGTCATGTCATTGTCCGAAGCTTAATAATCGTATTTCTCTAGACATGAAAGCAAAAGTCATAGCATATTAGATCCTCTTAACAGATTTGAAATTCGAATGCTTGTAAGGTGAAGGAGACAACAGAAAAGCGTCATACATATTATGACATATTATACATATATGTATGTAAGAAGCCTCTTTGAAAGAACATAAGAAAACTATACAGTTTTTTGAGTAGAAGGCATTTTTATTTTTGAGAAAGGATTTGTTTTTATTGAAGAAAATACTTCGCATTGTAAATTGTTGATCTAAAAGAGAGAACATTTTTAATTATCTTTGAATTTTTCTCTATAAATGAGAATTTTTTAGTGCTAGAAAAATACATATCCTTGAGACATGAAATAATTTTATTTCCCACAAGTGAAGAACAATTTCTTTGAATATGTGAAAATGTATTCTAGTTGAAGAATATTTTATTTGAAAAAGAGAAAATTGCTATCATGGAAAATAGAGAAATTTTTTATCATAGAAAGAAATGTGTTCTTTTCTGAGTGTAGTTAAGATTAACAACATTGATATTATTTATGGAGAATATGTTAATTTTTAATGATTCCTGTGATTCTCTTCGATGTTATCATTATTTTAATTGCAATTGCTTACATGTCTGCACGATATAGAATCTTTTAGCAATTATGATAAAGTTGCAAAACCTTGACGATGGTGCCATGACGAAAAAAAAAACGTTCAAATTTTGCCACCATTCAGCTAATTCTCAAATAATTTTGATATTTTTGAGTTCAACGAAAAGGTACATTTACGCGCAATGAGTTTTTGTGAAAATAATAATGTTATTCATGCAACATTATGTCAAAAAATTCATAGAAACATGCATTTTTTTGTGAAATTAACGAAACACTAAAGAATTTGGTTCGCTACACACTTCATTTTGTATTGAATCAAATTCCTTTTTATACAGCCTTATTCTACGTGAAATTCTACTCAAAATAAGTGCAATTTAGTTTTTATTTCCGACAAGGTAAATGGCTTTAAAAATTCAATGAAATTCGGCACAACAAAATTTGAACACTTTAACTTAAAAAATTAATAACAAAAAATTGTGACGACATTGAGAAGTCTGACAAGGTGCGATGGACTCACAACATGTTCTTCTTTAAGAATTTCTATAAGATTTGCTAGTGCTTTTTAGTCGTCACACCGTGTAGTTTTTCATTTCAATTTCTTCAAATGAATGTGATGAACCTATTCTATTGACGCATCAAAAAATGCATAATATTGTTATGCTAAAGTTTAAACAACAACAGAAAATTAACGGTGACTTTATTTAAAATTTCGCATTTCCTAATTTTTTATAATAAAACACTTAGAAAACACACAGAAAACAACAATAAAAAGTTTTCTGCTATGCTCATTTTGGGAGAAAAAAAATCTTTTGTATATCATTGAAACAGTGAACCTATTCTGCTGACGCGGATTGTATATATTTGTTAGGCAGATGGGAGGAGCAACTTGAGGTTGATTCACTATGTTCATGGGCTTTCGAAACTATATCCAAAAAATGTACTTGAATCAGTTGAAGCAGGGTTGATTGAATCCTGTACTCGTGCTCGAAATCAATCCAAATAAGTCTATTAATGGAGTATTTAAGAGCTGAGTCCTGTGCAAAGTCTGTTAGAGATAGATAGACAGCCTCTAGATAAGTCTGAATGAGGCATCACTAGCCTGGAATTCATTGTACCGATATCTCAGTGTTCTTAAGGAGAGAGCCTCGTGTATACTTTTTTTAATATTTTTATGGTTTGGAAAAAGCAAATCAAGCCATAACCGCGAAAAACATGTAGCCAGCAATTAACAAAAATTAGTTTTCTTATCGAAACTTATAATTTATTTTATTATCAATAATCTATAAATATGAAATAATAGTAATTATAATAATATAAATATTTTTTTACGATTATTTTGTTGTTACTAAAAATCTCAAGTCGAAAATCATTAAAAGAAATCTTCTTCTTTAAAATTTTAGCTTTGATGGCTACATCTTTTTAGCGGTTATGGCTCGATATATCGTCTGAAAAATTCATTTCTAAGTTTTCAAGGCCTAAATCAAATTCTGATCCCTAAGAAGTCTTCTGGTCCCTAAGAAGTTATTTAATGTTAACTCTTTGGTAGAGTGGTGACCGTGGCATGCAGGTTAAGTGTGTGGCTTGGCATGCTCGGAGCCCGGGTTCGATCCCCAGCCGCGGCGAAAAAGTTTTTTCAATAAAAAAATTTTTCTGATCGGTCACCACCTCTCTGCAGATAATGGCAAACCTCAGAGAGTAAATAATGCCATGTAAAGCTTCTTGAGAACATGAACTTTAGCCGTTCGGAGTCGGCATAAAACATGTAGGTCCAGTTCTCGGTCAATTGTGTGCAAACATTTAATAACACACACAACACAATTGATCATTAGAAGCTCGGTCAAAGTCCTTTCAAGGGTTGAAATGGCCAATTTGTTTTTTTTTTTTTTTTTCTTTGGTAGCGTAAACTTTAAACGCGTTTTTCTTAAAATGTCTTTTTTTGCTTTCAGACAATCACTTTAAAATTTGATGGTCAAGAAACTTGCAATTTTGTATAGATGTATGCACAGTTTGAAATTTGAACTATAAATTTTGTGAATAAATTTGTATACAGTGTAACACTAAAGTCTTCGTCCATCAGCTATTTAAAATTTTATTGATAAAAAACAGTAATATGTTGCAAGGGTTTTGAAAATTTTTTAATTCATTTGTGTTTATTTAACACTTCTCTTCAATACAGCAACAAAATTTAACACATTTTATTAATTAATCCAAAGTTATTAACTGAAAGTATAATAAAATCAGTAATTTGACTCGTATAAAGTCTTCATATACTTAAAAGCATATTATTAAAAAAGGTCTTAGAATGACACAACATATATTCTAATATTTTGTTGGGTAGCCTTCATTTTTAATAACGGCTTTAAGGTGGTCTGGCATCGATTACACAAGTTTTTTGCTTAACATGGCTCGATTTTTTTCCTATTCCTCCTGAAGAACATCTTTAAGCTGTGCCTTCGAGGTAATGTGATGAGACCTGATTCTTTTTTCAAGCATATTCCACATATGCTCAATGGGATTGAGATCAGGACTCTGCGTCGGTGTTTTGAGCAAATGTGGAGTATTGTACGCCAAGTGCTTAGGGTCATAATCTTGCTGAAAATAAAATTTCTCTGACACTCCCAACGTTTCAGCACTTGTCTTCAAATTTCTCTTGAAAATATCAATATATGCGCGATGATTCATGATTCCTTCAACTACTTCCAAGTTTTCAACGCCGCTGGTAGCCATACAGCCCCATACCATTACGCCGCCACCGCCGTATTTACAGTTTTGATCGTATGTTTTGGGTTGTAAGCTTCTCCTTGTTTTCGCCACACTCTTAGTCTTCCATCAGACCCAAAAATATTATATTTGGACTCATCAGACAATATAACACCGCTTTTTGTGATTTACTGCATTTACCAGTGGCTTTCTGCGAGGTGTATGAGACTTGAACCCGTCATCTTTGACGGCTTTTCGTACAGTTTTGGGACAAATTTTTTATTGGATTGATGGAGCTCTGCGCTAATTTTTTGTGCACTTATGAACTGATCCGCGGCAATCATACGTTTGATTTGCATCCGATCTTAATGTGTGATGATAGAGGACATTCCCGATTTTCGCTTATTCTCTATGCGGCCTTCATATTTAAAGCGCCCGATCATAGACTGGATAGTAGAACGGCTACGAGATACAAGTTTGGCTATTTCCGCGTAGGATTTTTGTTTTTTCACGTGCAAATTCAATAAAAGCGTACGCTCTTCAACCGACAAGAATTTACCGGGCATTTTAATATATATTTTACACAAATAACTTTGAATTTGCACTTGCCTTGTTACGAATGCATGGCACTGGTTTCGTTTGTTTACTTTTGCAAAAAACTGTTATCAGCCAAGAACGATTAGCAGCAAAAAAGACCAAAGCGCAAATGAAATCTTAAAAGTACGAAGACTTTATTGGAGGCAATTGAAGGGGTTTTTCCTTTTTTAATTTAATAAATTTTGAATGCATAAATAAATTGATCTAGTTGTTGTTACTGTATTGAAAAAAGCGTTTAGTAAACAGTTATAAAATAAAACATTTTTAAAATTCCTATTAAACATTAGTGTTTTTTATCAGTAAAATATGAAATAGCTACTGTACGAAGACTTTAGTGGTTCACTGTATGTGTCATTTACTTCATGAACTTAAAATTTTAAAATAAATATTATTTTTAACAATTTGCTTATACAACAATTGTATTAATTTTAAAATTTATTTTCATAAAAAAAAATTATCCATTGGTTTCACATCAGACAATAACAATAACCTGAGCATTGTATAGCGCAAGCTCAAGGAGACATATTCAAGCAGCTGTAGCGCGACCAATTTGTTGTTTTTTTTTTGCAACAAAACATATATGTTTTCTTGTTTATATAAACCTATATTTGGTTTTTAATATTAGTCTTTAGCATAAGTTTTAACATTAGAATATCAGGGACAAATGTTGAACTCTGGCGGAGTTCGAAATATCGGACTTAAAACAACTAATATTAAAAACAAATTAATATTTTTTAATAATAAAATTTGAGCTTAAGCCAAAAAAAAAATAAACAACAAATCAACATATTAAGAGAGATCGACGAAATATTATATTATATTATATGTTATTCCAATTTTATAAATAATCACACTTTCTTTTAATAACATCTTTAAAAAAGTCCCCCTTTACACGAGATTCCCCTCCTTAAGCAACACTACTAGGATGCTACTTTCATTTTATGATTTAGGATGTTACTTATTGAAAGAAGAGATTGAATCCCTGTTAAAAGTAGAGTAGGATAACAGAGTCAACACTTTAGACCCAAAGTTGCTTATAAGATATCTAGTTTTAACATCTCTTCAGACCCTTCTCTCGAAAATGTTTCTTCCATGTCGCTTTAACCTGCGGCCTAGCAGATATGGATTAAGGTTATTGCATGATACTTTTCTGATATTCAAATTGACATATTTATACTTTCCGATACACATACAAAATCCTACACTTCTTTGACCTGACTTGCTTTTATTTCAGATTAATCTGTGTCCTAATCTTTTAACCAAGGCAGAACTAACTGAATAGATGTAACACCTGAATTCCTTAAATATTTAATAATAGTAAAAATTCTGAACATGAAAGTGCTAAATTGACTACAAATATGCTGTCCTGTCCGTGAATTATACCCTATATTTAAACTCGTGATAACTAAGGTGACTTGATTTGAAAAAATTTTGTCTATATCATAGATAGTATCATACGGCTGTAAGTACTTGGGCAACTTAAAACAAGCAAGAAAGAACCTTATCGTTGTTTCAATAGTCACCGAACGGTTATAATTATTTTGAATTAAAAAAAGAATAATTTGACAACAATTCTTTAGGAAACTAGAAATAGATTTGAAAAAAAAAAACAATTCAATATTCTTGCTGTTGACTAAGACTAAGTTGAACATATTTCGCCAGACTACAGACAAAAATAAAGCCAACCCAAAATTTCACTGAAATTTAAAATCAAAACATTTTTTTAAATTAACCTTTGCTGAACCTTGACTTTCTTATCGCCGCAAAACTGCTAAAAATCTTCAAAAATTCCAAATATTTCAGACATAATTGAAACAAACAATGTGATTGAAGTAAAAAAGCAAGGTTTTACCAAGAAATAAAATATGAAAATAGCAAAATTATTTAAATAATATTTATACTATATTGAGTTGGAAAAATAAAAATAGGCAAACTTACATTGAGACAACGAAGCCGATGCGGTTAAATGCGCCGTTGCCGCAGCTAAGCCAACAGCAGACACTGAGCCTGCGCTGCCATCAGTTGTGCGTCCGTTTATGCTGCGTATCACATTTGTGTTGCCGGCCAGTGCCTGACTGGTAACCACCGAACTGGGTGCATAGCTAATTGCCTCATAGTGCGTTGTGGGCCAGCCATCGTTCTATGGAGTGAAGAAGAAAATGTTTATTATTTCAAAAATATTAAAATATTGCAATTTTTTTAATTTTTAGACTGCTTACGTGTGTGCGATAATTTGTCAACGATGTATAACGTTCGGCGCCGCTGCCAACAACGGACGAATTTGTTACACCAACGCCACCATAATTCGAGGTAATGCGTTGAAATGCTGGCAAGGCACCTCCGCTGCTGCCGTTCTGACTTTTAGGTGAACCATATTCATCGACCAGTGCCGGACTAATGGAATTTGAGCCAGCATTAACGCCACTAACAGCCGCTGTTGCTGCTGCCACTGCTGCAGCAGTAGCAGCTGTTGTTGCTGCTGTTGCTGACTGTTGTGTTGGCGATACCGCGGATTGCATACCATACTGCATGCCATTGGCTGCCGTTGTCAGCAATGGTCCAGCGTAGACTGAACTGTTGTGGGAAAAAATGGCAAAATTTATTGATTAGATTTGTAGACAATTCAATGTCATTTAGGATGATTTGAACTTGAAAATCTGCAAATGTTTGTATTGTTGATGATAAGTGTTTGAAATTTATTGTTATCGTTGTTGTTTTTTTTGTGTGAAATTATCTGACAGACCATTTTTTTGGACTATCAATAAATCATTTTAAGCTTATGTAGACGATTGTAAAATTTTGATATACATTTAGTATTATTTACCTATAATAATAGTTCTTCAGATACATGCTGCTACAGTTGGGATAAAACATCTGTGCGATTTCGGATGTCTATTGGCTGGAGTGAATTATTTTCAGAAAATGCTATAAAATTTGATGAGTTATGGTTGAACGTTGAAGTAATTAAAAAGTTTGCCTACAGCTAGTGCTAACAGCTTAGCAGTGCTTTAACAACGCACGATGTTGATAACATTTTCCGCATTTTTTCATAAATAAGCTAAAAACTAATACAAAAATTTAAAAAAACACAGACAATACTGCAATGTAAAGCTTGAAAACAATCTTTAAAAAAAAAACAACAACAAACTAACATTTTAAGTGCCTAACCAGAGATTCAATGAAAGTGTCAAAATGCAGTTTTTATTTATTTTTTCTAAACCAAAAAAAAAAACCAATTGTATACGAACACATTTCGGCAACACTGTAAACAAAAAGCTTAACATCAAAAGATGCTGCCTTACATGCAGAAAGCAACACTAGAAAAATATTAACATTGGCTACTGTGCAGATCCAACAGAAATAAACGGTACTGAAACTCTCTTAAAGCTCAATGCTATAAAAATGATTTATTTTTGCCAAGTGTTTTATTTCCAAACAAAATAAGAACTCGAACTACTTTTTCAAGCAACAATCAAAATAAACAAATTTCCTCATATATGACAGAAAAGAGTTTCACAAAAATCGACAAAAAAAAAAAAAATTAAATTTTATAGTCGATTCAAACCTTGAAAAGAGTGAGTGATCAGCTGAAAGCACCACAACGTTGGTGGTCTTGACTTTGGTCAAGTTCTTGCAAGGCATTTTCTTTTTTTTTCCCTTTTAATTTTTCGTCATCAAAACAAACAAATCACAAAATGTTAATATTTGTGCGCTTCCTTCTTACTTGGCTGTCTGTTAAAAATGCAGTCAGCGAACGCGCGCTTAAATGTTTTTGTTGTTAATTCGAGATCTTGTTTAATTTATAGAATAAAACAAGCGCAGCACACAAAAAAACAAAATAAAAAATTATGCATTAAAATTGTAATTGAAAAAATGTAACTGAGTAAATTTCAGACGCGCAGAAATTGCAGCACATTGGTTAAAACAAAAAAAAAAAAAACAATCGTAATTGACACTCTATGACACACTTTGCGGAATTTTTGAAACTCATATCAGCAGAGATGATCTTTTGATTGACAAATAAAAAAAAAAAATAATGTTGCATGCTGCAGAGCAGCAAGGAAATTAAATTGTTTTAATATACTAACAACATAAAATAAAAAATATGCTATTTTTTAACAGTGTACTGTTAAACAGTGTATGTAAATAAGCAGGAAATTAACTGAATAGAAAGTAAAGTACAAATATATAGTTCTTATTTAGCTAGCTTGATATGCAGTTTTTAGAAGAGAGTTGTAACTTGTTTGTATTATCAGAAAGCTAACAGAATCAGCTATGAGTTAACAGAGTTAAAACAAGTGGAAGTAGATAACAGATTAAGCCGTCAGAGTGAAGTAAATTATAGATGAAGTTTACTAAAAATTAAATGAATTACAGTGAACTAACAGTACCTTGACACTTTATAGATTGAAAGTTATTCAAGTAAGCAGTGCTTAAACAGTATTAGATAATTGTTTCAGTTGTTCGCTTTACAATATTTTAACAGTGTACTTTTGAGCAGTGGCTTTAAATAAGCAGATAGCTAACAGAGTTAACAGCAAAGTTACTATGTGGCAATGTGAGTTGAAAAAAAATTGGTTTAGTTTTAAAGTTGATGGCATTAAAGTACATAAAAGAGAGTTAACAGAGAGTATGATCTAAATTAACACAGTAATAGTAATAACAAGTAAAGAAAGTCTAAAGTCGGTCTAAGCCGATATGAAATACCCTAAGCCCACTTTTAAAAAAAAAATGTTATTGTAAATGGGCGTGTCCGGGGTGGATGAAGCCTATATTTTATATGCATTTAAATGTTGATGAAAAATTTACACATACCAAGTTTTATTCCTGTAGCTCACAGTTAATGCCTTTATTGTGCTTTCGCTATGAAAGGTGGGCGTGTTCATGAACGCATTACTTCCAATTTTTGAACAGACCTTAGTTTTGGTACAAAATACATACATACCAAATTTAATTTCTCTATGACAAACATAACCTTATTTATTGAGTTTTAAACTTTTTGGGTTGTATGGGATGTAGGCGTGTCCGTAGGCGGATGACGTCCATTTTTCAAAACCATCTTTTTTTTAATATAAAAATAACGTGACAAATTTTAGCTCTGTAGGTTAAACAGAGGCTTATTCATGCGTTTTCAATT
Organism: Tetanocera ferruginea; assembly: GCA_958299015.1. Lineage (NCBI taxonomy): Eukaryota > Metazoa > Arthropoda > Insecta > Diptera > Sciomyzidae > Tetanocera > Tetanocera ferruginea. Next base: position 54,317,824 of record OY282642.1, on the reverse strand, counting down.
TTTGGGTTGTATGGAAGGTAGGTGTGTCCGTGAGTAGATGACGTCCATTTTCTGAACACATATTTGTGTCGGTATGAAACATATACATATCAAATTTTATTGTTGTATGCTAATAATGAGCTGAGTTATGCAGTTTTCAATTTTTGGGTTGTATGGGAGGTAGGCGTGTCCGTGGGAGGACGATGTCCATTTTTCAAAAACATCTTTTTTTTTTATTATAAAAAACATACGTGCCAAATTTTAGCTCTTTAGGTTGAACAGAGGCTTATTTATTGCGTTTTCAATTTTTGGGTTGTATGGGAGGTGGGCGTGTCCGTGAGCGGATGACGTCCATTTTCCGACGTCCATCCGAAGACATCTTTGTGTTGACATAAAACACATACATACCAAATTTTATTGTTGTAGGTTAATTATGAGCTGAGTTATGCGTTGCATGGGAGGTAGGCGTGTCCGTGGGCGGATTCCAAAAATATTCAATAGTGCAGATCCTTGAGTTCATGTGACCATGTGCACCAAGTTTCATCCAATTATCTCAACTCCTTCTTCTTATCCTGTGTATACGAACAACACACAGACGGACAGATGGACGGACGGACGGACGGACATGAATAGCTCGACTTACGTGGTGACGCTGATCAAGAATATATCTACTTTTCTATACCGGACTCGCTTCGTTCTATGCGTTACAAAAGTTAATATACCCTGACCTTTCAGGTTTAGGGTATAAAAAGTAGATAACAGAACAGTAAGGAAAGATTTAAGTAATTAAACAGGCTTAAAATATTTGACTATGTTAAAGTTAACAGCGTACAAACTAGCATCTGATATAGTTTGCAATAATATTTACTCAATTTTTAAAATATCTAATGCTTTTCATGTTTTTCACTCCGTACTATGTAACAGTGGGTTTAACTCAACTGAGAGCAAATAAAGTAGCTTAAAAGTAATGCTCGTTCTTAACTAGCTGCATAACAGTAAGTTAACAGAGCAAGTGATATCAAGGTTTTAATGTAAATGGTAAAGAATTCCAGCTCTGGAAGGTCTCTAACCCATCAGAAACGATGATGCCACATGGCACAGTCAAAATTAGTAACTTTAAAATGTTAAGCTTTTTCACGAAATTTCAAAAAACTTCCGTCCCGTCTTCAGAGGGTTAAGTAGGAACAACACAAAAACATTTATACTCTTAGCAAAACGTGAATTTCGAATACTTGTGGGAATTCTATCATGTCACTTCCAAATAGAGATAAGATAGGCATAACAGCATCAGACTTCTGTGGAAGCTACAACGTTCTGGAAGAAACAGAACAGGTGAATGTCATAATCTAAACAATATTCGACTTCAATCTACAGTATAGAGATTTCCAAAAATTTAAAAGAATTAACGAACACACCGCTGTTAACATAATAAATTTCCGGTAAAATTTAATGGTAGTGCTGTTGTAACAGCGAGTTAACAGAGCAAACAATGCATGAAATTAATTTGTAAAAGCTTTTTTTACCAAAAATACATGTAGTTTCACGATCAAAAATACTGTGAATATTTAAAAGAAAAATGTAAAAAAATTTGGAAAAAGGGATAATGAAAACTAGAGTTTCAAGAAAAATTTTCAAAAATTATTAATTATTATTATTTAAATTATTATTATTATTATTTTATAATTAGCATGGACGCTTAGATCTAATAAATTTAAGGATTTTTTAAAGATTAAATGTTACACTCTTTTAGATATGTTACTTAACAGTAAGTATTGTTTTTTATATGTTTATTAACAGAGCAATAATAGAAAAAAAAGCTGTGTAATATTAGTTCAAGCCATTAATGTTAATGGATATGGATAACAAACAAAATTTAAAAGCTGTATTTAAAAGCTGTAAGAATATCGAAAAAATGAACATTAAAGGAAAACGAATTTACAATCTATGGATAACATATTGCTAAAATTTAAAAATGTAATTTAGAGCTCAGTACTATACGAGGGAAAAGTTGAAGTGCTACCAAAAGCATACAAATTTCGTCAAACATGAACAAAATTTTTAAAACACAAATCACAAAAAAATTATTTTATGTCCATTTTTAACAATTGTAGAGTACATAATATTGAAGGAATGTAGAGAGGCACTAAATGTAAGAATAATTTGAAAAATCTTAAGAAAATTAGCAGCAATTTTATGTAATATGCTTAACAGGGAATCAGAGAGTTATTTTAAAGTGGTAGAGAAGAGCATCAATATAAAAAAATATTAAAAATGTAATTAATTAAAAATGAAATAATTTCATTTCTTTAATAAAGTAAAAAATATTTTGTAATGTTTAAACTTTTATAAAACTTAACTTTTAATTTTTATACCAAAAAGAGAAAAAATATGTAAGCACAGAATTTTTTAAAATTGAAAAAAAAATTCGTTGAATTGTTTGGAAAAAACTTTTTAATCGATTTTATCAAAAACTATAATAATTGTTTTGGACCAATTTTGTACAGAACATTAAGATCAAAATAACTTTTTAACAAAAACGAGAAAAATTTTTTGAGTGTTTTTAAAAAATATTTAATTTTTAAGAATAGAAACGGTTTGTTAAAATTGAAAAATCTGCAAATTCAAAAGCACGATACACAAGATTAAACATAATAAGCATACTATAAAATAATAAAAAGTAAGCAATTAATTTTGTTTCATCTGTATGAATAAAATATCAAGGAATTCCTTGTCCTAAAATGCGAAATACACACATAAAAAAACATTCAAGCTATTGCTTAGTCATCTTAAGATATCCAGCCATTAAGCATATGCTTATTTTTTATTCAACAAGAACAATTATTCCTTAACAGCGTATTAACAGAATTCATACAACATGAATGTTTATGTATGTTAAGAAAAATTTTTTTAAATTTCCAACGTCAGCCTAACAGCAAGTTAACAACTCAAAGTTTGATGCAAAAATCAATTTCTAATAAAATAAACGACTAAAAGCAGCTCTGACTGACGTTCAAATCAAAGTAAAAGCAAAGCTTATTGAACACTGTTCTTAATATAATATGAATGTAGAATAATGCTTATTCTTAATTTTAACTCTTTCAGCGCACTTTATGTTGCAAAATTCACTTTATTTTTTTTTTTGTTTGTTCCTTTCACACAGTTGTCATAAAGTCTTCAATACACTCTTTGGCTTTGGCAACAATTTCAGCACAATAACTTTGAACTTCAACGACGACAAACAAACACAACTGTTACAGCGAGCGCGCGTACGCATAATGAGCAGAAAAAGTCCTAACCTAAAATTATTATAATAAAGCATTCAATAGTTAAATGGAAAAACAAAAACAAACAAATAAAAAAAAAAAAAACAAATTCAAGAAAAATTAAAATAAAACCAAGCTTTTAACTAGTTAAGACAAATAAGCACAACGATCGGAACTTAACTGAAATCAAATATTTTAATCTAAGACTCTGCATGTGCCGTAAAAACAGAACAATTTCAAAACCGCAGTTCGAACACACAAAACGTGGCTTTCGATGATCTTCGACTAAATAAGTGCAGCAATTTTATCAACAGCACACAAAAAAAATAAAAAAAAAAAACAAAAGCAAACCATGGTAAATATAAACAAACACTACATATAGAGTTAAATTTGAAATATATAGGAAGTTAGTGTCCGACATAATTGATGCTTATTATTTTCAGCTACTTGTACTATTAGTACAGCAACTACGACACACCAACACAATTGTTGCTGGTGTATGCTTTTGTATTGCAACAGTTGCTTACCTGCAGCAGCAGAGAAACGTTTAGATTTCTGCTACACAAGATCTCGCAAAAAGTCACATACTTGTAGAAATTTTAACGGTGCGACGTTCATTTTAGTGCAATTTAAAAAATGCGGCAACACATATCAACAACGGATGTTGTAGAGTAGTGAGCCAAATGCTAAAAAGCAACAACAATAAAAAAATAGTTTATTCGCAATTTTTATGAGCTATGAGATTCCTTTTGTGTTGTCAGAGTATATTTAACGACTTTTTGGTTACACACAGTGACGTTGGCAACTCTGTTACAATTTTGAATATCTGCTATATTCTAAATCGGTCTAAAATAATGTCACACTTTATATGTGGGTGACATAGTGACTGAATTATAAGCTTGTGCTGCTATGATATTTTTTGCTATTATGATATTACCCTTATTCGGTACACTCCTCTGGTAAAATGACAAAAAACCCAGCACCAAAAAACCTTCTTAAAAAATATCTATAAAAATCGTTCCCTACTGGACCTAACGTAGGCGCCAATTTTTCGAATTGTGTTTTGTTCCATTTATTAATTTATCATCAGATACAGATGTAATGCTGTTATTGAAATAGTGAATAAAAAGCAAAAAAATAAAAAAAGACACAGATTTCCATTACGATAATTTGGCTCATAAGGGACGATATCTGTGTTGACAAGGAATAACCGCTAAAGTCGAGTTAGGAGAAAATGAGTTTATTACGTTCATTGCTTTTTTTCGCAACGAAATACGCTTGTACGCAAATTTGTATGGTTGTACCTTGAAAATTAAATGTTTGGGGCCATCAAATCTAAACAACAAAAGTCAGGATACCCTTATATAAGGGAGCAATTTTCATCTGAAAAATAGTCTTCTGAAATTTTGAAAATGAGTTTAGCTGTTATTCCTTGTCGACACAGATATTTTGACTTAATTTTTTTTTTAAGCTTCCTTAAAATGTAGTTTTTAATAAAAAAAAGTTCCATTGTCAAAATACAAAAATTGTGGGGGTGCAAATGATCCCATTCTGCTGAATACGGGTTTAGTTTGTTAAAAAAAAAATAAAATCTTCGGCTTAGAACATACAAATTTCATAGAAATTGTTTCACTTCCTGAAATGTATCTAACCCTAGGAGGGGCAACAACTGGATACTCTTTTAAGGTGTTGCGTACCACTAGTTCTTTCAATATTTATACAATTAAGTTTAAATTTTCCTAACAGTTTCAAAATAAAATGTTCAAGTGAGCATCTAGGATTTTGAAACAAAGATTCTACAGTCAAATCTCTATTAATTAACAAGACCTAAAGAAAATTTATTGAAATTTTTGGCTTTTTTTTTTAATAGTATTTGAAGAAAATCTAAATATTTTTTTGACTTTAGATTTTGTTTTTGGTGCATAATTATAATCTGGAGGTTTAAAAAATAAGGAATAGTTTTTCGAAATATCCATGCTGAGAGTTTTATGTAGAATTTATTTATCATGAAAAGCAAAATTAAAAACACAAATTCGAGAAAAAAGAACGAACCTGACTAGAAACCAGTAGCAAACAAAGGTTAAACTAGTGAATATACTTTTAGCATAAACTATTAACAACTTTACTTCACACATATCTTATAATATTACTCCATAATTGATCTTAGAACAATTTTCATGAAAATTGTATTCCTAAAGAGGTCCAATAATTCATTTCCTAATTAGAGTACACCCGATTATTTGGAAAAACAAAAAAAATCATTACCAAATGACTCAGAAATCTGACCCTAACCCAAAGAAACTAAATACAGATTCATGACTAGCACTTTTAACAGTTTTTTTTTTTTAAATTTAATAATTTTTGTCAGTAGATGTACATACACTTCCTGGGCTAAAATATTTTGAAATATTTTTAATTATTTAGTCTTTCTTTTTCTCAGGCATTTGTTTTCATAAGACAAATAAGTCTTAATCAAATTATAAATACATTTCGATGAAGAGTTAATCCATTGCACTCTCGAACAAGGTGATGAATGGATTCAGAGAAATGAGTGGATTTCTAAAATTAAATGTCAATTATCTTATGGAATAGATTAAGTCTTTTCTTTATAAAATTATCCATTGCATTGGAATGAGAGCATGATTCAGCCACAGACATAGAAATTGTTCTTAGATGCTGAAGTCATCACAAATATGTTGTAAATAATTTCGTACAATTGCTCAACAATCTACTATGTACATCGAAACTGTACTCATTACATAACCATTTTACTACAGTTCTGTGCTGAGAAATGTATGTATGTTACTTATTTTAAAATAAAATCTATATTTCTTATGTTCATCTTCTTACGTTTAAATGCAACTTTAAAAATTATAATTTTCTTTATGGATTCGAACCAGCATGCTACCTAACGACACTTATTTTCAGCATGAATATCATGCATCTTTTGCAGATTAGGAATTCATTTAACTTGGATTCAGTGTTAAGTAGTTTGTCGGTACTGGTTTCCATATCAACCTTTGCAATGAAAATATAAGACAGCTTTTTAATTTATTTAGCTTTTAGTATAATGAACTCTATATTAACTGCTCCATTAAATCACATGACCAAACCCACCTTGTTAAACTGTAGCGTTTTTTATATAAGCTTGTCAAAGAGTCAAATCATTTTTCATGTTACTCCGCTTAAATGTTATTGCTAGAGACCAACTGTGATGCACGGACACAATTTCTTTACAAGGTTTTGATTCTAATTTAAAATGAACCAATGGAATAATATCGAGCCATAATCGCGAAAAAGATGTAACCATCAAAACTAAAATTTCAATGGAGCAGATTTCTTTGAATTATTTTCGACTGAAGATATTTAGTAACGACAATGTTTTTACACAATCCTAACAAATGAATAATTAAATTATTATAATTACTATTATTTTATAATAATAAATTGTTGATAATGAAATAAATTGTAAGTTTCGATAAGAAAACAAATTTTTGTAAATTGCTGGTTACATCTTTTTCGCGGTTATGGCTCGATATGTCCAAGAGTAAAGCACAGTATATGTTTCAAAAACTTAAAATTCTCATTTTTGACATGAATCATAAATTAAGTTGCTTACAACAAAAACATTTGCGTGTGATGACTTCATTGAAAATGATAGCTTATAACTTTTACCTTGGATTTTTCCCATCATGTTTTATTACATGTGAACACATTCATTTCACGGAACGTTGGTACGAATTCTGAATATGTGCATTTTTTCTTCTTCTTTATAACAATAAAAATTTTATAATCTCTTATCATAATAACCAATTTGCATAAGACACGAATATATTAAAAAATTTAATTTCGAAAAAAAATTGCTAAAATTATTAGAAAACGATAAGCTAATGTTGAAATTCTCGGTTCGGTCGCAGTTCGATTATGATAAAAAATCTCGTTTTGAGAATGAAATGCGCATTTCTACCGCCCTCGGGTTCTTTAGCAAAAGGTTTTCGAACTTCGTTTTAGAAAAAAATTCGAGACCTCAGATTTACCTCGAATTCGAGACAAATTCGTTTGATTTATTGGGTAATTGTAAGAAATTGCTTGTAGATGTGTATATTATTTATTGTTGATTTGTTGTGAAGTGACTATCGTGGTCGTGCGTGTCAAGTGTGTGAAATACATTTTTTCATTCGGCCATCACCACTCTAAAGACCTCAGAGAGTAAATAATGACATGAAAAGTTTCTTGCGAACATGAACTTTAGTCGTCCTGAGTCGGCATAAAGGCATGTCCGTCCAATTCTCAGTTAATTGTGTGCAAACATTTACTAGCACACACAACACAATTGATCATAAGAAGCTCGGTCAAAGCCTTTTTTTTTAACCTTCAAGTAAACTTTGGAATTAGAAACACAAACGAATTTTTGGGCCATATTGACCCATTTTGAAATTGCTTAAAAAAACTTGCTGAAAACTTCCCAAGTGGAAATTGCACAGTAAAGCTGAGGAACGTATTAAATAAAAAATGTGTTTATGCATTTATTTGTTATTTTGTTTAGTGCGTAAATTGAAGCTATGATCCGGACAAATGTACTTTACGCATTTATCACATCGAACGCTGTGTTTATTTGAATTGGGATGAGGTGGGCACATATGGCAACGTACTCTGTTGCTGCTGTTGCTCAGGACTTTCTAAGCGAACAATTTCTATGAAAGCAAGTGCATTTCTTTTGTACTGCTTTTTTCGCTCTTCGATGATGCCATAGTCATATGCCATATCAAGCACCACACGGTTTCCTTGGACTTCGGGAGCACAATTGTGATCACGGACAACGTATATTGCATATTATAGGCATAATAAGTTTCGGCATCTGCTGCAACCCACAACTTAATTCCATACTTCGCGAGTTTTAAAGGTGTATATTGCGTAAAAGGTGATCTACCACGGAAAGGAATCAGTTGTTCATCGACAGTAATGAAATCACCTGGAAATAAAGCACTTTCACTCTTTGAACCCACTTGTCGAAAATGATTTGAATCGGTGCAAGGTTAATTTTTTTGTTCCTTTCTGTTCTGTGTCATCGAATTGAAGACAGCGATTGATTCGCTAAGATCGATTTATAGGCATCGTTGCCCAAAAAATTGGTCGTCCATGTTTGTCGTCCCACAATTCCATCAAACTTTCTCCATTCGAACGATAAACTCCTGCTAAAAAAAATAATCCTTAGTATGAAGGCATTGCTGTTCTGTTGGCCAAAATCCAGTTCTTGAAAATACGAGAACCGAACAAATTTGTCCAATGATGGTTCCTCAATCGGTTCGATAAACAACAGAAAAGTTGATACAGAGTCGACACATTGAGCGGAAGCATAGAAAGTTGGACTATCAAGAATACTTGTAATAATATAATTATAATAAAAATAATAGTAATAATAAAAACTATAATAATAACAACAATACCATGTCGTCCACGAAATTATTGGTTTGCACAATGAATTCCTCGCGACAATGTTAATGGTTCTTTGGTACAATGAATTAATTTGTCTTTCGAGAGAAGCAAAATATTTAGTTCAATAGCAGCTTCCTCCCTCGATTCTAGTGCCATATAAACGGCATCAAAATCATCACTGTCGTAATAGTCTTCCGAAACAGCTTCATTTTCATCTGGCACATGGTCTTCTTCACTATCATCAAAATTCTAACTATCATCACTAGCGAATTGTTCGAACCAAGAAGAATTCACTTGTTTCACTTTTTTTGTATATTTATTTCACAGAAAAATTATGTTGAATTGCTTGTCAACGAAAAACCAAAAAGACTAGCAGGATAGAATCAAAAACTAACGGTACATTTTGTGCGAATAGAAAGAAATAACGTCAAAAAGCACGCTGTGTCAATATGACCCAAAAATACTTATTATGGAAATTTTTTGTATAGGCCAAATTTGACATATGTGGACATATTTCATGTCAAATTCGTAAAATTCGCATTGAGCCAAAATATCTTACTGATTTGAACATAAATAAACGGAGAAGAAGCGTTTAAAGTTTTTTTTGGATCAAATTGACCCAAAATTCGCTTGAAGGTTAATATTGTTTAAATTTTAAACAACTTTTTTGTGAAGGCATGATCCTAAGGTGATTTAACAAAGCCTGTAATTCGGCTTAAAATTAAAAACTTAGAAGTTTTGGCAATTTCCGTTTTATTTTTAACCGATTTCAAAAAGTAGGAGGTTCTCAAGTTGGTTGGTTTATTTTTTTTTTTTTAAAATGTATGTACATCGATTACGCCTAAAGTACTAGCCCGATTGGCATAATTTTTTGTCATCATATACAAACCATAAGCGCGGAGGTGCCCTACTATAAAAGTGGGCGTTATTTGATAAAGGGGCGTGTCGCTATAAGAAAAACACTGTATTTCAGTAAATATTGACACTAGGGTAATAAAATTCACAGTACAATTACAAGGGCAGTTACAAAAATTAAAAATTACGATCACTTAAGCGGGAGTTTTTCGAAAAAAGGGTGTGACAATATTGGAAAAACTCCCTTTCTCAAATAAAATTGCCACTAGTACTGAAATTTAGTGCAGAGGAAGGCACAATTATTGAAAATGACTATCAAGAAAGTGGGCGTTATTCGACAGAGGGGTGTGGCAATGTTAAAAAAACACTATCTCGAATATTATTGACACTAGGATACTAAAATTAAGTACAAAAGTAGGCACAAATACAACAAATTACTGCCAATAATATGGGTGGTATTCGATAAAAGGGCGTGTCACTATAAAAAAAGACTGTACCTCCGTAAATATTGACACTAGGGTACTGACATTTGCAGCCAAAATGCAAGAGTAGGTACCATTATAAAATACTACGAACAATTAAGTGGGCGTTATTCGACAAAGAGGTGTGGTAATATTAGAAAAACTCTGTATCTCGAATAATATTGACAAAAGAGTACTAAAATTTACTACAGATTTAAAGGGGTGTGGCAATATTTGAAACACATTGTATCTCGAATAATATAGACACTAGAGTACTGATATTTAGTACAGAGGTGGGCACACTTATTACAAATCACTATTAATAAAGTGAGCGTCATTCGAAAAAGGGGTGTGGCAACATAGAAAACACATTACCGAATACTATTGACAGTAGGTCAATAGTATGCATAATTATTACAAATTAATACCAAGGAATTGGGCGTTATTCGACTAAGGGTTGTGTCAGTGTTTGAAGAAACATGTCTAATATTGACACAAGGGTAGTAATAAAATTAATTATAAAATTAGGTAGAATTATTGAAAACACTATGAAATAGTAGGCGAAATTCGACAAAGAGGCGTGTCACTATTAGAAAAACATAGCATCTAAGTTAATTTTTAAACTAAGGTACTAACATTTGGTAAGCGGGTAGGTAGAATCATTAAAAAAGTGGGAGGGGTTATAACTAGAGTGTGGTTATTAAAACCTTTCTTTCCGGAGGTGAAACGCTTTGTTTTTTCTATGCAACCACTAGGCATATATAGCAAAATTATTAAATGTATTATTTCACTGTGAAGCCACTAGGAATCAAAGGGTTAAGGAAACTACTGTCTATCGGTTCATACTGTTATCATACTGTTAGTGGGATCCGAAAAAAGACGTTCAAAATTGAAAATAACCAACAAACCAGAAATTAATGAAACTAAATTTTTTAGGACAGAGTTTCATATTTTAAATTTTCCTCAAGAATAATTTAACAAAAAATTAATTCCTGCTAACATATAAAAAAATCCAAAATAATACAGAAAAATAAACTAATAATAAAATAATTAATTATTTATTATTAATTAATTTATACACTTTTTCTAAAATTTATAATTTTCCCTTAAAAGGAAGAAATAAAAACTGTTTTAAAAAAAAAAAACCTACTTCAAAATCACTACAAAGTAAAAAATAATTCTTAATTACGTTTCCTATTTATTTCTTAGCCAAATTTGATAATTTATTTATATTCAATATTATGCTGGAAATCTTATGATATCTATTATTCTTAATATGTTTTATTTTTATCATAATTTTTATCGTAATTAAGAATTATTTTTTACTTTGTAGTGATTTTGAAGTAGGTTATTTTTTTTTGTTAAAAAGTTTTTATTATATAAAGAATTTCTGATTTTAATTGGGACAGCAAAACATAATTTGTTTAATATTTTTTGTAAAGTAAAGCTAATACAAATAATATTAATAAAGCTTTTGATTAGACACAAATGCTATTTCGATTTGACAAGGTTGTTCACGCATATTTGTTTGAAATTTTATTTTCTTTAATTTTGTGTTTTATATAACTTAGTCGGTATTTTAAAACTTCAGAAACATTAAAATATATATAAGACTACATTCGAAAAACTCGAAAAAACCTGTGCCTCACAACCTAAGTTATATCCAAAGAAAACTTTTTTGCAATTTTTATGTTTAGCGAAATACTAACTGAAATGTGGATCACAATAAATATTCTACAACACGCCAAGTCAAATTAAATAATTTTTGTTTTTTGACTCAAACAACGGCCGACTCTAACTATTGCTGAAAACTAAGCAAAAAAAAAAACAATCATAGTTGAACATCTGTTAACAGTTCTTTGACAATTTTCGATTTTGAACAAAATATGCTGGTAACCGTGTGGCGCACGAACAAACAGAAAAGTGGCACACGTGCCCGAATTTAAGCGCTGAAGTGTGTCTAAAAAGCAAGAAACAAAGAAGTTAAAACTGCGACAGCTAAATGCAGCTAATAATATATTTTGTTAAAATGCACGTTTTAGCTTAAGCAAAACTTTAACGAGTAACTTTGTCTGAATATCAGTTTAAATAAGCTGATGGTTGAGTGTGTTTGTGTGGCTAGCTTAGGTCGAATGCAAGTGTTGGTTTAACTACCTATGACTGCGGGTGTGTGTGTCTCAAACTATTTAAAATTGCGGGCTATTCAAACCATTTTCCAACACAGGTTTTTGAAGCAACAACAACTTCTTGTTGGAGGCCTCAAATGAAGGCGCTGCCACCCGCACAACTATTTCCCCCATTGCCAGGCAACAAGCGACAGCTCAGTTATAAGCTGCATTTTTTATATTTTCCCTTTTTAAAATTTTTTTTGTGATTTTATAATTTGTTGTTTTTATTTTCAATGTTGTTCTATTTGCAAGTTTTAATTAGAAACGTGTTCTGAATAATGACTCAAAAAAGGCACCTCATTTTTCCTATAAATGTGACGATGTTGCATGCCAGGGAGAGGCATAAATGTTATATATTTTATTTAAATTTTCAAAATTTAAAAAATTGTATACTTATTATTTTTATTATGCGAAAAATTGCAACTTATTTGCTATATTTTGTATAAAAGTGATTTAAATTTTATTAAAATCTAAATTTGAATGACTTCCTAGTACTCGACGAATAAACAACCTGATGACAAGACGTCATGATTCCGTCTCGGAAGCCTACAAGTATTATCTTATGATTTCTGTCCCACACAAACTGCCTGTATCGACAGAAATCTCTACCTTTGTTTACGTACATTTCGTCTAAATATTGCTGACCATGCATCTGAATACGAGTGGATTGAGAAAAATATGTCTACAATTAAGATTCATAGTTTTGTTTTGTTTTGTGTTTTTTTTTTTTTTTTTTGTGTATGAAATAGGAACTTTTTATGCATAACAACAACAAGAGTAGAAAAAATAAATAAAAATTTAATGACGCGAATATAATGACAAAAAATGTACGGATATAAATGAAGCATGAAGGTAAAACTGGTATATATAAAAAAAGTGACATAAATTCAAGTTGCAATATAGAGAAAATTCGTTTCATAATATTCTGAGACTACCATAAATTATTAGAATTGAATGTATTGAACATAGAGTACTCATAAGAAAGGATGTATGGAACGTATGGATTCTAATGAAAATCATAAAAATTTTGTTTAAATTATATTTTTATTTTATTTATTTATGTTTTTATTTATTGGTCAAGCAAGGCAACGTACTACTTCTAATAGGTTTTTTTCTCTCCCCTTTCCTTGCTTTGATGTTCTTAGATATGCAATTCAAAGTGGACGTAATACGCCTACTTGAATGACATGATTTCAAGAACATGTCAGAAGAAAATTAAAATGAAAGGACCTAACATACTAAAAAATTTTTATACTTGTACATTATGCCGGATCGATTTTGTAAGGAGAAAAAAAAGTCATCCGGACACCGACTCAAAGGTAAGAGGGACTCTTAAAGTACTCTAGCAGCTTTTAACTTTATTTTTATTTTTATTTTGGTTAGTATTACTGCTATGTAACTTGAATTTAACTTTTTATGATGTATTTTTATTAAAATTTATAATGAACATCTTTACTGTATTTTACTATGGTGGAAAAATTTGTCGCGTCCGAGATGTCGCGTCCGTATTCGTGCTATATCTATTTAAAAAAAGGGAAGAGATAATTCTAATATTTCATAAGTCTACGAAGAATATTTATCCTTTGACCTCCATTAACATGACCTCCATTAACATGTATATTATATATAAAAAAATGTTCTCAAAATTAGCTAAATTTTGCATATTTCTATAGGAGCTTAAAAAACCTTCTGTTTTTTGTAGCGTCCGTTCCATTGAATGATTGCTTATTTCTTTGTACTAATTTGTTGTAAATCTCGCCAATATTTTTAGTAAACTAAGCGTTAGAAAACTTAAAATACATATCGGCTCATTTTGTTTCTTTCTTGTTTTTCGAGTAGTTAAAACCGTGCGAATGTCGCGTCCGTGCCACTGGGAGATGCCCATATGCATTTTAGCTTATTGGTAAAGTAAATATTGAAATATTCTTTCCATTGGTATAACGTATGGAGTGGTTTGATCAAAAGTGATAACCACGAAAAATACGTATATTGTAGGCGTTTAAAAAAAATATTATATTAAACAAAATAAAAACATATTTTTGAAATTCATGTATTTTGTACTGGAGCGTCATCTGGCGTACACTTTTCTAAAAAATGGTTGTCAGAATGTCAAACGTTTTCAGTAGATTTACTACTAGATTGGTAGATTTAGTAGAATTTTGAAAGTCGCTAGTAGTTTTTTAGTAGATTTTCAAATCTAGTAGATTTTTAGTAGATTTTGAAAATAAAATTGTTAAACATTTTTTCATAAGTTTTAAGCCAAATCTTTCCGTTTTGTTTTGGCGCAAATATTATTAGTGAAAAAGTGCGTAAGCAGCCTTAAGTCATAAGGTGGCTCTCGTTGCATGCGTGCGTCAATCGGATTGTTGAACAATGGCATGTACTAAAACTTCATTTTTACGATCAGTATAATTTAGATCGGAATTTAACTGCGGAGTTTTAATGTGGAAGCTTTTCAGAAGACGTAACACAACTTTATTTTTATTTTTGGATTACATTTTGCCGATCATAAAAAAGTTTCATATAATTTTTCAATCTGAACCGTGTGTTGTTCACCGGCTTCATAGCGATATGTCTGATATGTTAAGTGAAAAAAACTTTGGGGGGGGGGGGGGTAAATTATCAGAGACACGCATTTACGATTTGAGAAAATGTTGTCTTTTTACAAAAAGACAAAATGTACTTGAATTGAAATTATTGAATTGCACATTTCCGTATATATTTATTTTTCCCTTTTTCTGGAATAATATCTTAGCGAAAAGTAAATAAAAACTGTAAATATAACTTATTTATTTTAGCATTAAGGTTGATTTATTCCATTATAAAAAAATTGCACAATTTTATTTGCAAGTATGTGTAATGAAAAAACATAGTTCTTTTCAATAAAAAAAAATTAAAGGAGTTTGAAACTTATTGTTCTGACGTTACGACGATGATATGGTACACTTTGAAAAATAAATGAACAATACAAAATTAATACTGATTACACTGCGCGATGGACGTTCTGGTGCCGGAGATTTTTCAGCTGATTATAGACAAAATGGGTTTCCTGATTTCAAATATGAACTCCGTTTTTCTGCATCAGTTCGAGTTTTTGAGCTAAAGGCAAAAACATAAAAATCAGTTCTTTTTCTGATAATTTCGCTAAATCTATTATATTGATCTACCGATTTGTATTACTATGACTGATTTCAACGAAGACATAGTAGACCTTTCAATTTTGCACATTCAATAACAATATCTTTGGCAGATTCGAAGATATCGACGTTTAAAGTCAAAAAAATTTCACAATATTACGTAGGCTGCTCTTTTGAAACCCTTGTATCTTTGATATTTTTCAACGATTTACAAAACTTTTTTTTACTTGGTAAAAATCTTTGGAATTTTAATAAACATTTTGGTTTTTCTATTATCTTGCATATTTTCAAAGAAATTAAAAACAAACAGTTTTGTACATTCAATTTTATTAAAATGCTCACTACTTTTATATAAAACTCTTTTCTAAATAAAATGGAATGTAAAAATCAGTCATAGTAATACAAATCGGTAGATCAATATAATAGATATAAGAAAATTTTCAGAAAAAGAACTGATTTTTATGTTTTTGCCTACAACTCAAAAACTCGAGCTGATGGAGAAAAACGGAGTCCATTTTTGAAATCAGCAGCTAAAATGCATTCGGGATTGTTTATCGAGTTCTCTGCACCTTTTATAAAGCTTAATTTTGTTACTATGTGTTATTATATAGTCACCAGATAGAGAAAAAAATTATATGACAAAATCATCGCAAAATTGTCAATAACTTCGTTAATATTTATTTTAATATCTATAAGTATATGCAAAGCTGAACGTAACCATGTTTTTAATCGTCGCAGTGTAGAAAAACTTCGCTCAGCTGTTGCTACACTGATAGGAAGCGTGGCAAAGATAACATACGTTTTAGAAATTAGTGGAAAAATGTCATTATTACCAGGAGTAAAAACGGCGTTGATATCATTAACCTAAGTTTCCCTCGCCTATTTACACTGTCAAATATGAAGTTCATGAAATAGTTGAATTTGAATTAGTTCCTTACTAAAAGTGGACTAAAAGTGGCAGTTTTATTTCATCAAGGTCGGTTGTGGTAATTTTGTTGGTTTCTTGCAATTATAATGACTTATACCGCCTGGGGTCGAAAATCGACCAATTTTTGTTTGCATATTTATAGTTGTATAAAAAAGTCGGTGCACTCCTTCTCCGCACTCTAATTCATATAAAAAAAAAATATCAAAATCGGTTGAAAAACACGGGAGAAAATGTTCTTAACTGTTTTCCCTACACCTATTTATATAAAGATGAAGTTAAGGTAAGCTTGAAAATTTTCAGAATTCCAAACAATTTAGAATTAACTCAAACAAAAATCATTGTATGCAACAAATTATTTGCGCAGTTGATACAATTTTAGCAACTTTAACCTAACATTAATTCACTTCAAAACAACCCTGTTATATATCAAATTTGACAAAAAGTATTACAGATGTATATTTCATAAGGACTATAGCGGAAATATTTCTATTAACTTAATATTAATTTAACTGATGATGAAATAATTAAAGTAAAAACAAACTATTGGATCTTACATTTGAACTTTTTTTTTGAAAATTAGTGAATAAAGTGAAAACTGAAAGTAACAATGCACATATTGTTTTTTTATGGTAAAATCTGTTGGCACATAGGTTGCAAAAAAGTTTAGTAGGCTTTCAGTAAACATTTAGAAGAATAAAATATTTTAAGTGGCAACTCTGGTCTTCATTGCCAAAATCTTAATTGCACTCATTACAAATCAAAATCAATGTTGCTTGCTCAATGATTTCATATAAAGGGCATTGAACTAATGGTTAATATTTTGCAAAAATATAATTATTATAAAGCAAACACTTACGCTGTGGCAGTGACTTCAAGTTTTTTTTTAATTTTTATTTGTAAGAAAATAACGCGTCTTTAAAGTTGATTGTTTAAAAAATGGCTGTCAATTTGAGGACAAAACGAGCTGTAACTTTATTTTCAGGCTCATTTTAAAAAAGAAGCGAAGTTACTACCTCGACGTAAGTGTTTGCTTTACATATAATTATATTTTGCTTTTGCAGCTGACTACAGATCATGTTATTCTACAAGCAAAGTGGTCCTACTCTTCTCGTATCGCTTCATAAAAACGTCACCTACACGCAAATGACGTCACAAAACAAAAAAAAAACAACATTTTTTTTTATATACTTTAATAACTGTTGAAATCAATAAAAAAACTAGAGTTTAACAATGTCTCTGACCATTTTTTTCTAGTATTCTTTCAAAAAACGCCTTCAGAATCGCTTATGCATACATAAAAGTACCCTTAAGCTATGGGCACAATTATTTTCTCCAAATAAAATATTAAAAAAGTATTTAAAAGTAAAGTATTTAAAAGTTCCCCTTGTATCCACGCCTGTCTTCAAGTCATTCAAAACAAAATTTTTAATCTTTAAATATTTATCGTTCAAACTGTTTACTTGTATCTGCTGTGTATTACACTGATTACACGGGCAACAGTATAAGTATTTATTCATTCATCCAGTTTAAAATTTTCAAACCTGTTTACAGCCATAAATTTCGCCTAAAATTGAAAAAGTGTGCTTAAAAATGTCGGTAGATTTTAAATAGTTTTTCTAGAATTTTTTAGTAGATTTTAGTAGATTTTCACCATGCTTCTGGTAGAAAGGCACTCTGACAATACGGTCACCCTGACCATTACAACCCATCAAATTTCTTTAAAAAACATGAATTTTCTATAATCGATTGTTTTGCACTGATTTTTGTTATACATACACAGAAAATTTGCTGAAAATCTGAACCCAGTTATACTTAAAAAATTTTTTATTCAAATAATCTTTCCAATAACATCTTCGTGGGTTTCGAGACCTCTAATTTGCACCCTAAATTTGTGTAGGTATTTCGTCTTCTTAAAATGTTACGGGAAAAAAAGCGATGATGTCTGACGAAAAATCAATTTTATTAAATCAAATCCGCTGGCAGACGGTCAAACGATTTTTTAAATCCTTTTAGATTTAATACCTTCTTGAATGCAGCTTTCACAATATAAGTCTCGAAAAAATTATACTTAATATATGAATATAGTTTTCGAAATATTATCAGATGTGTTCTTTTAGTCGAATGTGAAGCGAATGTTGCCAAGAATCGCTATATCTTAACAACTTCTTATATTCATTCATTAGGTCTAAAGATTTTTTCATGGAGTTGATATAGAACAACGCAAAATTTAGATCCGTGAGTTTTATGCTATCCTCAAAACTGTTAAGTAATTGTGTTTTTCGGCAGTACACTATGAACGAATGGAATCTATAAAGAAATAGAAATCCCAAAAGCTACGTGACAGAATTTGAAATGTTGTTTATTTTCAGAATCAAATGCCTATTTTTTCTGATTCATCTCAGAGACTATATTTGGACAATATGGTCTCAGCTAGTGTTATCAAAAATATCTCAATTTTCTTGCACTTAATTGATTCGAAAATAAATTTGTCAAATAATCATATCATATAATAAAGTTTATTTTCTCATTTATTATACTCTAAGCCTGAACAGGTCAGGATATATTAACATTTTGCAAAAGTTTGCAACGCGTAGAAATAAACGAGTCCAGTAGAGAAAAGTATGTTTATATTATTGATCAGCGTCATTCGTAAGAATTAAATAATTATGTAAGTTTTTATATTAGAGAAGTTTTATAGAGGAATTATATAGGGGACAATTCTAAAAATAGAAAGTATTCAACTTGTCGAGATATTTTATGTTAAAGCTTAGAAACTTTGCAACAACGACAAAACAACAAGCTTAAATTGTAGCTATACAGAAAACACACTTTTGTAAGAAATAAAAAAACTTTAAAACAAAAACAAAACTGCGTTAAAAAGTTATAAAGTGTAACTATTTCTGTAATAAAAAACAAAAGCAACAACAACACAATAAAACAATAAAGAAAAAAAAATATGGGAAAAAAGCATGACAAATGAAGTCACTGCAAATAATTTTTTTTAAAAACACCTGAGTTTGCAATTGTAAAAGTTGAAGCATGTTTTTGCTTTTACATATATAAATTAATATAACTATACAACATACAGACATTGAGGAAACACGATATAGCTGTGTAGTTTTATGAACAAGGCAACAGCTGTCGGTGCCAGGGCGGTAGTAAAAATAAGAAAAACGTTTGAAATAAAAAAAATCAATACAATTATTATTGTTATTATTATTCTTCTTATTAGTCATCGATTATTTGTTTTGTAGTTTTAGCATGAAAAAAAAATATAAGAAAAACCAAGTAAAAATGTCAAATTACTACAAAACGCTACAAAAGCACGTGCCGTGCCGCTGCTTTAATTCATGGTTGTTCCTCTACAAACTGGGCGCATGTTGCTCGCATGATTGTGTTTAGGTTGTGGCACAAAGTTTAGTCTTTAGACAAGCTTTAGTTTTTCTTTACTTTATTTTTTTTTTCAATAAGCCGTGTGAGTTTACGGGATTTCGAGGAATACGAAGGTATATAAAAGTGAATAATAGTTTTGCACTCAATTCAAGTGACACACTGACTGGAACTTATGTACTTTGAGTCTGAATTTGCATGGGAGGTTTTGAATTTCTTCTGTTTTTTTTTTTTTTTGCACTAACCAATAATATAAGTCAATGAAATTTCATTAACTATTTGCTGTATGAAAGTTTAGAAATGATGATTAAATTTTGTTGATGATTCTCATAAACAATATTTCTCTTTGACCATTTGTAAAACTCTGAATTTAAAATTGTGACAAGTTATGCATGTATTGTGATCAAGGTGTATTTTGATATAGTTCATAAAGTTCACCTGGACACAAGCCCGTAGCCAATGGGTGATTTTCGAAGTTCAAACTCCCCCATAGGTACCGAACAGTAAATTGAAAGTTAAACTGTTTTATTTAAGAAATTGTTATAAAAATGAAAGTAAATATTTATCAGTTTAATAACCAAAACTTATTCAATTTTATCTGAAATATTGTAAGTGAGTTATGGTAAAAAGCAAAGTTAGTTTTACATTAAAATTATTTTGATACCGAAAGTATTTACAGTGTAAGTATACACGAGAATCATTTTTGACAATTAGTAAACTCCCAGATAGTAGGTAGAACTACTTCTTGTTTCAAAAATATTACAGTCATTGGCAACATTAAGAGTAATCAACTGTTGTGGTAGCGATACCTCGGTAAACGATGTTTTCACTGAATGGATTACTACGTGAATCCTCCGAAAAGTTGTTTTGTTTTTTTGTATTTTTGTTTTTTAGCCTTGCAGCAAGGATTTCAGGTATCAAATCTATTCATTTTAGAGAAAATCAAGTTTAGAATATTTATGTTAACCGGGAAGCTAGTATATCAACATTCGAATAAGTGTTGGAAATTTTTTCTTAACTGTTGGAACTGAGGACGTTGAATGTGGCCATTGATTTCTTGTCATCAAAAAGAGCTACTTATTTACAAAAGTTAGGCTTTATTTGTCATATTTGTCCTCTGAAGAAAAAAAACCTCCTGTTCAGACTTTTCAAACTAAAAAACATTGTAAAATACACTTGGCAAAATTATAGATACATTAAAACAATACTTCCACCACGACTAAATTTTGTGAAAAACCACTTTGAATATGTAAAAGTTCCATAAATTTTGGTATAAAAGAGTTTTTATATCTATTTAGAATATAAAGAATTTTTTTATTAAAGTATTTGAAAATATTAAATTTTGAACTTAGTATTACAGAAATGAAATAAAATCCTACTTTTAAAAACGAAATAAAGCCCACACAAAAAAAAAAGAACAAACCAAATATGTGTTTCGTTGTTTTATATTAAAATAATTAGGGTCTTATTTAATTTTAAGTTTGGGGGCCTTATATCCTGGAGCTTTAGTTCAAGAGCCCCTTATCAGTGTTCAACTCAATTCTACGAACAAGGAAACTTCAGAATTGCAAAACAATTTTCGCACGACAAAGGCTAGAACCAAGTTTTCTTCAATATTTTTCCATGAATAAATGCACAATTTTTAGCAATTTTTTTTTTAATTTTTAATTGCTGAAATAATATTTTTTACCTTGAATAAAAATTATTTAAATTTCTGAAGTATACCGATAAAATTTGGAAGAAATTTGCTTATTCAAGATTAATTATAATTCATTTTTTTTATTTTAATGAATGACTATTTTTAAAGGAGGAGGTTCTCAAGTTGGTTGGTTTCTCTGTTTTTTTTTTTTTTGTAAATGTATGTACATCTATTACTCCTAAAGTACTTGCCCGATTGCCGTAATTTTTTATCAACATATAGAGACTATCAACGCGAAGGTGCCCGTCTATGAAAGTGGGCGGTATTCGGCAAAGGGGCGTGTCTCCATAAGAAAACCACTGTATCTCAATAAATATTGACACTAGGGTAATAAAATTCACAGTACAATTACAAGGGCGAGCACAAATATTAAAAATGACGATCACTTAAGTAGGCGTAATTCTAAAAAAGGGTGTGGCAATATTGTAAAAACTCTGTATCTCAAAGAAAATTGACACTAGAGTACCGAAATTAAGTACAGAGGTAGGCACAATTATTGAAAATTACTATAAAAAAGTGGACGTTATTTGACAAAAGGGTGTGGCAATATAAGAGAATTACTGTGTCTCGTATAATATTGATGCTAGGTTACAGAAATTTATTACAACGGTAGGAAAAATTACTACAAATCTTAAAAAAAAAATGGGCGTTATTCGAGAAGGGGAGTGACAATATTAAAAAACACTGTTTCTCGATTGCTATTGACACTACGATACTAAAATTAAGTACAAAGGTAGGTACAAATATAAAAAATTACTGCCAGTAATGTGGGCGGTATTTGATTAAAGGGCGTGTCACTATAAGAAAAACACTGTATCTCAGTAAATATTGACACTAGCGTACTAGAGTTAATAAAATTCACAGCAAAAATGCAAGGGTAGGTACAATTATAAAAAACGCTCAATTAAGTGGGCGTTAGTCGACATAGAGGTGTAGCAATATTAGAAAAACTCTGTATCTCGAATAATATTGACACTAGAGTTCTAAAATTAACTTCAGGGGTAGGCACAGTTATAAAACAATTAATTCCAATAAAGTGGGCGTTGTTTGATAAAGGGGTGTGACAATATATGAAACACACAGTATCTTGAATAATATTGACACTAGAGTACTGATATTTAGTATAGAGGTAGGTACACTTATAACAAGTTACTGTCACTAAAGTGGGCGTCATTCGACAAGGGGGTGTGGCAATATTAGAAAACACTAAATCGAATACTGACTCTACTAGCTGAAAAAGTACTGACGTAGGCACAATTATTGCAAATTACTACCGAAGAATTGGGCGTTCTTCGACTAAGGGGTGTGGCAGTGTGTAAAAAAACTGTATAATATTGACTTAAGGGTGATGAAATTTATTATCAGAATGGGTAGAACTATTGAAAACACTATCAGAAAGAGTGTTGTGATATTTTCGACAAAGAGGCGTGTTACTATTATAAACACAATATAGTTCAGTCAATATTGACATTGGGGTACTGATAAAAATACAAGAGTAGGTACTGATAAAGATACTGACAAAGAACTGAATAAGAAACGACAGAAAAGCATTTTCCATATTATGAGCATAAATAATTGGTGTTCAATTAATTTATACACTTTTTCAACATTTATCATTTTCTCTAAAAAGACAGAAATAACAAATTTTTAACAAAAAAAAAAAGCCTACTTCAAAATCACTACAAAGTAAAAACTAATTTTAAATTACTTTTACTATTTATTTCTTGGTCAAATTTGATAATTTATTTATATTCATTATTATATTGGAGATCTTATGATATCAAGTATTCTGAATTTTTTTTATTTTTATCATAAATATATTAATTTTTTATGATAATAAAAGCTTCGAAGTCGGCGCTACTATAATCAGATTTTTTGTGCAGCTGCAACACACATATAGCATTTTAATTAAGATTTAAGAAAAATTAAGATTACAAATTAATACAGCGTCACCTAAGCAGGATATTCACAAATAAAAAAGTCTTAAATAGAGTAGGGATGGCAAAAATACCATGATTTAATGTCAATGATTAGCGCTGACTAGAAGCTTTTATTATCATAAAAAATTAATATATTTATGATACAAATAAAAATTCATACGCCTACGGACACGCCTACCTCCCATACAACACAAAAAGTTTAAAACTCAATAAATAAGGTTATGTTTGTCATAGAGAAATTAAATTTGGTATGTATGTATTTTGTACCAAAACTAAGGTGTGTTCAAAAATTGGAAGTAATCCGTCCATGAACACGCCCACCTCCCATAGCGAAAGCACAATAAAGGCATTAACTGTGAGCTACAGGAATAAAACTTGGTACGTGTAATTTTTCATCAACATTTAAATGCATATAAAATATAGGCTTCATCCGCCCACGGACAAGCCCATTTACAATAAAAAATTTTTTGTTTTTAAAAAGTGGGTTCAGGGTATTTCATGGTCGGCCTAGACCAACTTTAGACTTTCTTTACTTGTTTTTCTTGGGTGTTTTTTTAATCAAAGTAACCAAATTAATCAAAAGACAATTATGTGACAATGTGACCGATGAAATAAACTCGTCATAACTCGTCCTAACTTTAAAATTCTTTAAAATATTATTGCTTACAGGCGTAACTGGCAGCCGACCAAAAATTTTTTTTTGGGCTTGCTGATTCCATTCCGGTACTGGTTTTTAATCTAACACCTCCTTGAGTTGTTAAATGACGGATGTATTCCATACAAATCGAACCAGAGGTGAACAGAATGTAAAGGACTAATTTAAACATCAAAAACTTCAGAGTAACAAGTTTGTGTGGATTAACTTCACGTCTTGTCTTGTTGTTACAGGAATTAAACGCACTATTATTTTTCGGAAGTTGAAAAAATAGAAGAGACTCAGGTATTTTTATGATTATATAATTTATGACAAAAATTTCTGTTGACGCTGCAAACAGATATTCGCAATACGATTAAATAGGACCTCAATTTTTTTAGTTTAAAATTAATTTAAATCTTTTTTTATATTTAATCTCTAAAATTGTCGAAATGATCTAAATACAGTAGAATCGCGATTATCCGAACATCGATTATTCGAATATCCGATTATCCGGACTCATTCTTTACGACTCTTACTAACGATTTAGAAATACTTTGACGGGCAACATATGAAAAAAAACCGAATTTATTTAAATAGGTATTATGTTATGCATTATCTTTATAAGTCATAATTTTTTTATAACGTATTATCTAAATGACGTATGTGAAACCCTTTCTTTAATATAAAGTTATTTAAAGGAAATCATTGTTTGATTTGACTTTGAAATCGATTATTTGGATTTTCGATTATACGGAATACCATTGGTTTTGTTTGGTTCGGATAATCGGGATTCTACTGTAAAAGGCGGTTTTATTAAAAAATTTCATAACGATTTTTCGATTTTTCGAATAACGATTTTTCAGCCGTTTAATATTAATATTTGCAAACTTTTTCCGAAATAGCTTGAATATTTTCAATACAGCTTATTTATTGAAAAAATAAAAATTGTTTCACAAGGTCTATTAAGCACCAACTGCTTTATGAGTGTTAATAACGGCACTCTTTGTTTTTTTTTATGTCGAAATTTCAAACACTCAGCAGCAAACATTAAAGCATAACAAAAACAACAGTTTAAAACTTACCCGCTGGACAGCACCGGACTTAAGGGCGATGGATAGTAGGTGAGGGGCGTGTGCTCAGGCGTTAAATTGCCATAAATGTCGCGATGTGTTGTGGCATTTGTCAGCTGAGTGAAGCTTTGCAGATTAACAACATCATCGTGCGCACTGGATGTGAGCACGCCAATGGGTGAGGGTGAATCGGCACCAGAACTGGCTGAATTGTTGCTATGATGATGGGAATGATGACTGTGATGTTGTTGCTGGTGCTGCTGTTGCGATATATGATGCTCGTGCGTCGACTGTTGTTGCTGCTGCTGCTGCTGCTGATGGTGTTGCTGCTGCTGATGATAACTGTCCTTCAGAGACTGCAAATCGTTGACTGAGCTGAGCGTCAAATAGCTAACGCCAGTGTGATGATCATCCATGCATTCATCCTTGAGCGTATCCTGAATTACCTCATCGATGCTGGTGGGCGTATTGGGTGTGGTAGTATTGCTGTGATGATGATGATTATGATGATGATGATGATGTTGGTGGCCATGTTGCAGATGATGTTCGTGGGGATTGACGCCACCGTAAGTGGTGTAGAGGGCGAAATTGTTACGCATGTTGTTGTTGTTGTGAGCGGTGTTGTTGGTGTTGCTGCCGCTGCTGTTGCTCGCTTCAAGCTGTTCGTATTGCTGTTGCTGTTGCTGTAGATGGTATTGCGGATGCGCAAGTTGTGTGGACAACAGAATATGTTGTTGCTGTTGATGTTGCAATGCGGCCAATTCGTTGCTAGCTTTATCGGCCAGTTCACGATGTTGCTGATGCAGTGTTAGATCGTAGGCCCAATTGTTGTAAGAGGCAAGTAGCTGTTGTTGCTGTTGATGATGATGATGATGATGATG
Organism: Tetanocera ferruginea; assembly: GCA_958299015.1. NCBI lineage: Eukaryota > Metazoa > Arthropoda > Insecta > Diptera > Sciomyzidae > Tetanocera > Tetanocera ferruginea. The sequence goes on along the minus strand of OY282642.1, from coordinate 54,291,980 downwards.
ATGATGCTGCTGCTGTGTCAGCAAGCCCGCCACAGCTAGATTTAAATTTGGATCGCTGGTATTATTGAGTATGTGTTGCTGTTGCTGTGTGGACAACAGCTGATGCTGCTGATTCTCTGCAGCTGCCAATTCGTGTGTGTAGCGCAAATATTGCTGTTCCTGTTGCTCTTGTGCGTTTGTCTGTTGCGTATAGAGTAAAGTTGCTTGTTGTTGCTGTTGCTGACTGTTGCTGTTGCTAAAATTTGCTATAATAACGGAATTATTTAGACCGCGATAGTTTATGGGCAGTATTTCAGCTTCAGTTGCTTCACTTGTGGCTGCCAGTAAATGTTGCTGACTTTCTGATTGCTGTTGCTGCTGCAGATAATCTTCGTTGTTCTCTAGCTCGGCACTATTTTCAACACTTTTACTATTAAAACTTTTATTAATTTTATCACTTGTGTTTGTTGTTGTTGTACTATTTATCACTGAAATTGTTGCTACTGTTGCTGTAACAACCGGCACAATTGCTGCTATCGTCGACTTATCACTGTTAACAATAGGTTTTGTTGTTGTATTTTCATTGCTCGCACTTTGTTTATTATTATTTTCACAAAAACTATTTTCGATTTTAATAGGCGACGTTATTGTTGTTGTTGCTGTTGCTAGCGATGATCGCAAATTATCTGTTGGTGCTGTGGTTGCCCGTAACACCGTTTCGTTTGATGATTCGTTGACAACTGATACGAGTTTTTGTGTCGCTGACGCTAACGACGACGATAAAGTGGAGTTCGTCGTTGTTGCCGTTGTCGATCGATTCGAGTCCGTGTTTGATGACGACGCAGGCAGCGTTGTGGTTGCTGCTGCATTAGTTGTTGCCTGCGACGTTGACAGCGACAAAGTGTGTGTTGAGTTTGTTCGTTGTTGTTGTTGTTGTATTGCCTGCTGAGCTTGCATCTCTTTCACATACATTGTTGATTGCTCATGCTGGTCTCTCATTTGCCCTGTTGCTGTTGTTTCATCTGCTGAACGCTCACAGATATTTGATCCTGTGCCCTTGTCCTGCATTGTTTTCATCTGTAGCGCTGCTCCTGGTATGCTTGCAAAGCTAAGCTTTTCACAGGTCGACAACAGTGCATTTCCGCTTCCGGTTGCAAATTTTGAGTTAACGATCGCTTTGGTGATCTTCATCTTGGCCGCATTTGTCAGCAGACTAGTAGCGCCACGCGATTTTGTTGGTGTGCTATCCTTGCCATTGGCATCCTTGTTGTTGCTACGTGGTTTCTTTGGTTTTGTGGATTTCATATTTGATTTTGTTTTAACTATTTTGGCATTTACGCAACTCAAAAAAAAAAAAAAAATAACTTAAAACTTATTCTTCTATCATCACACTTTTTTAATTTTAAATTAATTTCAAAATTTTACTTTTGCTCTTATCTTTAAAATTTGTGTTTTATATCACATCAATTTTTTTTTTTTATATTTTTACAAAGCTTTTGTCTCTAAGCTTTAATTGTTATAACACGTTAATCCGACCGTTCACAAGCCGCACTTTTTCATCACCGCTCGCGTGCCTTTTTTACTTGAAACTGTGACCAACAGCAGCTTAGCTCAGATCAACTCAACTCAACTTAACTCAACTCAGAAATATTTCAAATCTTTAAAAATAAATTAATAAAATAAGAAAAAAAAAAAATCACAGAACAAAAACAACAATTAAAGCACAAAAAACATTACTACAAATATTGTGCTCATTAAAATGTCGAAAGGGAAAAAACAAAAACAAATATTGTGATTATAAAAAAATTATATTGCATTCAATAATGTTATAATTATTCATGTTGTTCACTCTCTTCTCGCATGCTGTTGCCTTCATCCTTAGATTTGTTCTTCTTGTTGTTGTTGTTGTTTGTGTACAATATCTACAAATATCAACACAGACATGCTGCTTGCCCCTCTTTAGCTATCATCAAACATTATGAAGCAGTCGTTGTTGTTATTTTTTTGTTTTTTGTAAAGCATATTATTCACCTCGATTGCTTAAAACTCAACACTAGTGATCGTGCGGCTTCTCTTTCTTACTCAATTCTCTAATCGTTGCTCTTCTCTGTCACATTTATGAAACATGTATTTTTTATCTCTTTCGTTCTAAGTGAGCAATTATTGAGGGAAAAAACCCGTTTTAGCTACGCCCATTTAATCATTTCATTGTTTTTGTGACTGTTGTTGTTGTTATTTAATCCAATTACATGTTCAAAATATAGGTATTGTTACTGAAATTAATGGTTCAACTAAAACATTGCAATTTAAAATATTACTAGAAAAAAACTAAATAAAAATGCTTGAATTGTTTATAAAATTAAGTATTTTATTGCTCTCGATAGGTATTTAAAAATAAACTCTATCCTCAAAGAAAAATACATCTATGCTATCTACCTATGCTATCTACCGAGGAATAATTTGAGTAAAACTTTAAAACATGAACTGCATCAGAGTTAATCATTTTTTCTTTGATCTTATAGTTTTTTTCTTGTTTGTAACCACAAAAAAATTATTTTTGATTTATTTAAAAATTTGGAAAACCTGAAAGTGTTTGAGATAATTGTTTCATTTTATAGAATAATTTTTAATAAATACTAGCGGATGTAACCTGGTGTTACTCGGGGTTGTGCCTCGAGCACAGAAAGAGGACGATTTTCAAAACTGCTCTCATTTTTACGTTTTTAAAATTATCAATTCAATTTTAAAATTTTTTAAATTATCGTTTTTTGTGGTTTTGCCCCCTCCTTCCGTCGAAAGTGTTTAATAAATTTCCGTAAAACTTTACCTGCCAGACATGATTAAAACAAAAAATGACATCTTCAACGTCTCGATCTGACGTCTGACTTCTGTGGAAAATGAACACCCATACTCAGAAAAAAAAAACACATATCTGCCTCCGGTAAAAAATTTATTTTCGATAATTGCAATTTTCTTTTTCAAATAAAATTTTCTTTAATTAGAATAAATTTTCACATTTTTTAAGAAATATTTCTACACGTGTGGGAAATGGAAATATTTCGATGTCTCTAATAATGATAAGTATTTTTCTCGCACAAAAAAATTGTCATTTATACTGAAAAATTTTTTGAAAATGAAAATTTTTTCCTATATTTTGATAAAAAATTTACTATGAAAAAAAAAAATTCAGTATTTTCTGCAATAAAAATAAATGTTTTCTCAAAAATTAAGAGTCTCTTTCTCTAAAATCGAATTATTTTTATATATTTCTCTTTTTCATAGAATGTTTTTATCATTTTTAGAGAAGTTTTAGGATCGCATTTAGAGAAAAGCATTCTCTGGAGCAAAGGTCAATACCATTTTTTCAGTAAATATGATGCCATTTTTATCATATTCCGAGAAACTTTTTCTGAGTGCAGTTTGAAAAGTCATTTCGAGAAAAATGTGTTTTAAGTTTTGTTTTTAGCATGTATTTAATATGCAATTTTATCTCAAATAAATTGCAATTTTAAAAAATTCTATAAGCATCGATTCGATTTTTGGATTGTCTTGGGTCAACTTCGGTTTTGGTCGATACTGCTCGGTTAATTTTTTTTCATCTTTATATAGCTTCTGGTGGTATTCGTAAAAATTTTTTTTTTCGTTCGTCTTTGGTTCTTGACTTCGTTTGCTTTCGGCTCATTCCTTGATTTTTGTCGAAAGAACTTTTAAAAGCATAGAATCTATTTCAGTAACAGATACCTACAAATGCTTGCCAAGTTTCATCAAAATCGGTTCATCCGTTTTGACGTGAATGAGCCGAACATTGTTGATTGAATAAAGTGCCATCTTACGGACGTTTTCTGAAATTTAAATAGCACAATTCTGTTGCAGAGTCAAGTTATTTCACGTACCAAATCGATAGTAAAATCGATCAAGTCATTTAGGAGTTATTGAGTCTTAACAATGCATTACTTAAAACACCCTCTTTCGGAAGTCTTTGGAATTTTTTATATTTTCTGTTTTATATTAGGTGCAGTTGAACGTTCATACCAAATTTCATTGAAATCGGTTCAGGCGTTTAGGACTTGTTGAGTCTTTAAAACGCACTATTAAAAGCGCCCTCTTACGGATGTCTTTGGAATTGTTATAGCCTATGTTATCTTGGGCGGAGTCGAACCTTCATTCCAAATTTAATTGAAATCGGTCCAGGTGCTTAGGATTTATTATAGAGTGCCAGGCCCACATACTACCGCCCATTTTTTACCTATGCTTTATCTTGGGTGCAGTTGAACTTTCATACCAAATTTCATCGAAATCGGTCCAGGAGTTTAGGAGTTATTAAGTCTTAAAAATGCACTACTTAAAGCGCTCTCTTGCGGAAGTCTTTGAAATTTTTTATAGCCTATGTTTTATTTTGAGAGCAGTTGAACCTTCATGCCAAATTTCATTGAAATCGGTCCAGGTGTTTAGGAGTTATTATATAGTGCCACGCCTACATACTTCCGCCCACTTTTTTACACCCCCTATGTTCTTTCTCCCTATGAAAGGTACTCAGTGTTCAAATTTCAGCTCAATCGGATAAGCGGTGCGCTAGCCTATACGGAACACACAGACAGACAGACAGACAGAAGGACAAACATTTATCCTTTTATTTTATATATAAGATTTTCAATATTTTATTATCAAATTACTTACTAACGAATCATTCAATTTGCAAATAATATTTGTTTTTTTTATTTGCTAACAAAAGTGAATCTTCGAAGGAATATGCTTTTGTTCATAAATGTGTTCAACAAAATTTCATTCAGGAATATAATTTAGTTATTTTTCCCCTGTTCTTCAATCAAAAATTCAAAACTACAAAATATTCAAGAAACTGAAACACAAGCGAAGTTTTGGCAAGAAGTGAGAGTTATCGGCTAGAAATTTTTTTGTAGTATCTAGGTATTTCGTTTTTTTAATTTCGATCGTGATGTTAAAAATTATTAAATTCATGCAAATTTCTTCCATGAACACGGAGAGAAAAAAAATGGGATACAATCAAGCTCAAAGCGTTCGTAAATGAAAGTAGCTCAATAGAGCTTAAAACCATCTCAAAACATGCTATTCACGTACTTAGTTCATATCCGAACTTGGGCTTGACAATTTTTTTTATAAGCACGTCAATTTGTGCTTAATAAGTGTCATCTTGGGCTTGATTATAAAAATAAATTTTTGTTGTTGTTGTTTTTTTTCAAAATTGTATAGAAGTGTAGAACATAAATTCAAAAAATATATTTTCTTGATCGAATTCCTGTCCGTATCAAATATCTAATTTGGAAAATGAAAATATAATTTCGAATTTGCGTCTGGTCATCGTTTTTTTTTTGTTTTTGTTCGGTTCCTTTGCTGCCTGAGCTCCTTACATTTTGTCATCTTTGGTCTTCTAATATTAAAATTCATAAAATTTCACATCCCAAAATTGCTAAGATTAGACATAAGAGAGCCTGATAACTTGTTTTGTTTAAAATCCATAAATGACATGCATTGGACACAAATGACAATATTTTTTTTTCCAAATCAATACCAAAATGACATAAATTGGGCCCAAGAGAGCATATTAGTTTTTTGACGAACATGCAAAAATGAGCGTGTTAATGTTTTTGATATACGATCACATTAGGGCTTGATATCAAGAATTTTATGGCTAAGCTCAGAATCACTGCCAAAATTAAGTGATTTGTGATTATTTTTAGTTCAAATTTCTCTCCGTGAACACATCTGAAGTCATTTTGCAAAATTAATGCTTATTTGGTACACTTCTAGGTTATCATATGCAACCTAGCGGCAAACAATCTGAAACAATATAAAAGAAACTTTAAAATAATTTGACTTGACCTTTATTTTTGTAGCCTCTTAAAAACTTTTGATTCCATGGAAATATTCTCTTAAAAATCTTATTGCTACAATATTTAATTTTTTATAGAACCATACTAGTTTCAGCTCATTTACTAATTTACAACCGTTGCACACTGGGGCCACTTGTATGGGAAGGTTAACCAAAACTCTAAATTCTAATGTATTTTCACGGAAATGGCTACTCAACCATTTTGGGACCTTTCAAATATTACAAACTTATCTAAATGAAAATATCACAAAAGGGCGTGCCACCTCCCATACAACCTATAATAATATTTTGAAAAATTTAAAAAACTATTCAGAATCCAACAACGAAAATAAGTATTGGTCTTTAAATGCATTATTCCAAGTACCAAAATAATTTTGAATAAGACTTGACAATAAAATTTGAGTGCAACCTCCCATACAACCGAAATTGATACATGAACATATTTCAATAAGTTCACTGAGGGTAATATGTGTTAAAATTGAATGAAATTGTGTTCATATCAAATGAATTTGTTTTTGCAATAAAGTTTGAAACAATTTCATTTAAGCTAAGCACAAAAATTGTTAGGTAAATTTGTAATGCTTTTTCAGATTAAACCTTTTTAGTTTAAAAGCATTTATTTAAAAATAAATTTGAAACAAAAAATTTTATATATAAAACAAACATTTTAAAGCATTTCATTTTGAAGTTTGTATTTGAAATTTTTTTAGATATTGAAATAATTAATAAACAAACTACAAGAAACAAAATTGGCCATTTCAGCCCTTGAAAGGACTTTGACCGAGCTTCTTATGATCAATTGTGTTGTGTGTGTTATCAAATCTGTGCACACAATTGACCGAGAACTGGACCAACATGTTTTATGCCGACTCCAAACGGCTCACGAAGCTTTACATGGCATTATTTACACTCTGAGGTTTGCCATTGTCTGCAGAGTGGTGGTGACCGATCAGAAAAGTTTGTTTTTTGAAAAAACTTTTCGCCGTTATTTCAAGAGAAACTTATAAAAAAATAAAGGAGTTGATGGTTAAAAATTAAACACGTTTGTTTTGAATTTTGTTTTGTAGAAAACCAAATGCGTAACATTTCGATTTCAAATTTTTTTGTTTAATTTTAAAGTATGTTTTTCTTTTCTGTGTTTAAGTATTAAACAATGTAGGCATTAAACAATGAAAATTAGTATATGTCATTAAATTTACTGAACCAACAATCAAAGTTAATTTGCTGGAGTTTAAATTACCACGGGTATTTTTAAGAACTATAAAATAAAATTAACAAATCAAAATGCCACAATTTTATAACTAATAACAAGGGTATAGTTTTACATGAAAATCAAAAAATTAAAACCAAGGGAATGCAGAAACTCTACGATAATGATTGTTTTGGAAGTTGATACAGTGGCTAAAAATAACTATTAAGTTCAATACAATCATTAAAACCTAAAATAAGTTTTTAAAGGATAAATAATTTCCAAACAAAAAAATATAACTACTTACTTACTTACTTAGGTGGCCATGACAACCCGCTGACGGGTTACGGCTGACTTCATCAGCTCTCGCGAGGCGTCTCTGCTTCGCGCGCGCCGTCACCAATCTCTTTCACCAAGCGCGGTAAGGGCTTCTTAGACCTGGTCAATTCATCGGAAGCATGGTCTTCCTCTTGGTCGTCGAAGTCGAAACTCGGCTTTCGCCTCAAACACTTTTTTCGCTGGAGCTCTTCATCCATACGAAAGACATGACTCAGCCAACGTAGTCGCTGAATTGTTATGTACTGGACTGGGTCAATGCCGTCGTAGAACTCGTACAGTTCGTGGTTCATTCGAATGCGAAAGTCGCCGCCAACTCGAACAGGAAAGATTTTGTGAAGAACTTTCCTCTCGAACACCTCAAAAGCGGCTACATCTGTTTGCGATGCCACCCATGCCTCAGCGTCATAGAGAAGCACAGGTATAATGAGCGTCTTGTAAAGTGTCAGTTTAGTCGATCGAGAGAGGGCTCTGGAACCTTACTGCTTACTTAGCCCGTAGTAGCACCTAAAAGCAATAGTTATTCCTCGCTTTAACTACAGACTGACATTGTTGTTGCTGTTTACGGCGGTGCCAAGGTATGTAAAGTCCTTGAAAACTTCAAAGTTATATTTGCCTGCTGTAACATGGGAGCCTAGACGCCGCACTTTCCTATTTGCAAACAGCATATACTTTGTTTTGCCCTCGTTCACCGTCAAACCCACTTTGGCTGATAGCTTTTTGATAGCGGCGAAAGCAGCGGTTACATCTCTCTTGGTTCTGCCGATAAAATCGATGCCATCAGCATACGCAAGGAGCTGGACACCTTTGTAGAAAATGGTACCATTTCGATGTACACCTGTCTTTCGTAGGATCCCCTTCATGATGAAATTGAAGAGATTGCATGATAGCGGGTCGCCTTGTCTGAAACCTCGTTCGGTTATAAAGGTTTCGACGAGGTATCGAATACTGAATCGGGCCATCGAATGCAGCTTTGTAATCAACAAAGAGATGATGGGCGTCAATTTGATTTTTGTGGGTTTTCTCCAGTACTTGGCGTAGTGTAAAAATCTGGTCTATGGTGGACTTGCCTGGACAAAAGCCACACTAATAAGGACCAATCCGTGTTTTGGTATGCGGCTTCAATCTTTCACACAATACGCTCGAAAGAATCTTGTATGCGATGGAAATAAGACTGATACTTCGGTAGTTGGCGCAACAAAATATAATAATATATTTAAAATTGTGTTGTTATACCCTAAACCTGAAAGGTCAGGGTATATTAACTTTGTGCAAACGTTTGTAACGCATAGAACGAAGCGAGTCCGGTATAGAAAAGTATATATATTCTTGATCAGCGTCACCACGTGAGTCGAACTATCCATGTCCGTTCGTCCGTCTGTCCGTCTGTCCGTCTGTGTGTTGTCCGTATACACAGGATAAGAAGAAGGAGTTGAGATAATTCGATGAAACTTGGTACACTTGGTCTCATGAACCCAAGGATCTGCACTATTGAATATTTTTGCAATACGCCCGCGGACACTCCTACCTCCCATACAACGCAAAACTTGGGAACTGTATAAATAAGCTCATAAGTTAGTTATGGAAAAGAAAGTCTAAAGTCGGTCTAGCCCGACTATGGAATATCCTAAACCTCCTCTAATATATAAATATATATTAAAATACTCAAACAAATAGATAAAACTTCCTATCAAAATTCATGTAATCTTTATACCTATAGAATTAATACAGTAATTACTAATCTGGTTTATATGGTAGGTGGGCGTGTTGGTGGACAGATGACGCCCATTTTTAGCGCTCACTTTAGTTGTTATATGACTTGCTCCAATGCAAAATTTTATCTCTCTAGGTGAAATATGAAACTTTTAATAGTGGTTTTAATATTGTGGGTTGTATGAGAGGTGGGCGTGTTTATGGGCGAATGACGCCCATTTTGTGAACACATCTTAGTTTTGATACAATAATCTCACATACCAATTTTTGTCTTTGTAGCTCATATATAAACCCCTTTATAGAGCTTTTACCATAGTGGGTTGGTATGGGAGTTTGGCGTGTCTGTGAGTAGATTGCGCCTTTTTTTTGTACACACCTCAGTTTTGATCTGAAATTCCTCCATACCAAGTTTTATCTCTCTAGGTCAAATATGAAATTTTAAATAGTGTTTTTAATATTGTGGCTTATATGGGAGGTGGGCGTATTCGTGGACGCACTACGTCCAATTTTCAAACACACCTTAGTTTTAGTATAAAAAACATACATACTAAATTTCGTCTTTGTAAAACAAACTAGCTTATTTATATAGTTTTAAATTTTTTGGTTTGTATGGGAAGTAGACATGTCCTTGGGCTGATAACGTCCAATTTTCAAACACACCTTAGTTTTAGTATAAAAAAACATACGTACCAAATTTTATCTCTGTAGGTTGAACAGAAGCTTATAGATTAAGTTCTTAATATTTGGATTGTATGAGAGATGGGCTTGTCCTTGGACGGATGACACCCATTTTTCGAGAACATCTTTGTTTTGATATAGAGTATATACACTCAGGGAAAAATAGCAACTTAAAATTAAATAATATCGTCTCAATTTTACGTTGCTCCACTTTCAAAAAATCGTCTTTAAATTAACATTGAAAATCTTCAAATCAAATATGAAAACATTTTGATATTCAATTAGAAGTAGAAAAAATTTAAAATAATGATGAAGCACTTTACCCTTATATTCAATGAAGTGTATCCTCTTCGAAAGTAAGTTGAAAATTACGTTGTTTAGATTTGAAGCTATAAAAAGTGAAAACGAAGAAAAATATATTTGTCTTTAAGTGGACGACACTTCAATTTGAAACTTCATACTTTCGTGTATCAAAATAAATTATGAAAATAATTTTAATTTTTTGAAAACAATTGCGAAAGCTGGAAAATAAATCTTCTTGGAAAAAAAATGTTTGTTTGTGAAAAAAAATCATTGAGTGCAAAGTAAGACGACAATAAAGAAGTAAGCGATAACATTGGACTCAGGGCAGAATTTAAAGAGATGTTATTTGTTTCGAGGAAGCAAGAAATAATTTTCATTTTTATAATATTTATTTTTAGGTACACATATTGTTTGGAACTTGATATCATATAATCAACATACTTTTAAAATACTTATTTAATTTAACTTATTCAAATGTTTTCATATAATTCAATAAAAGAAAATTTCTCAAAAATAATATTTTTTTACTTATTTGTATGTTAATATCAAAAATGTTGAAGATTTGATTCAAAGTGGTAATCACTTTGATTTATTAATGTAACAATGTGGAATCAAAGTATGAAATAATTTATTTCAAAGCTAAAGCGTATTTAAAATAAAGACGTAAGTATTTAAATTGAATAGGATTCCGCTTTGAATTAAATCTAAATCCACGTTAAATTAAAGTAAAATACTTTTCATTTCAAAGTGTGTTATACCTTAGTTTAAAGTGGAAACAACGTCAAACTGGATATATTTTTTTCGAAGTGGAAACACTTTGAATTGAATATTTTCGTGTTTGGTGCCAAATTGTTCCAAAAATATTTGAATCGAAGTTTTCTTTGATTCTACGTTATTTTTTAGCTCAGTGTATACAACTTACAACTTTATTGTTGTAAGTTAATTATATGCTTAGTTATGCAGGTTTTAATTTTTGGCTTGTATGCGAGGTAGGCGTACCTGTAGGATGATTCCAAAAAATTCAATAGTGCAGACCCTTGTGATCATGTGACTATATGTACCGAGTTTCATCCAATTATCTCAACTTCTTCTTCCTATCCTGTGTTTACGGACAACACACAGATGGACGGACGGAAAGACGGACGGACATGGATAGCTCGACTCACGAGGTGACCCTGATCAAGAGTTAGAATTTACTTTGCTATACCAGACTCGCTTCGTTCTATGCGTTACAAACGTTTGCACAAAGTTAATATACCCTGACCTTTCAGGTTTAGGGTATAAAAACAATATCTTTTCCTTAATTTAACTCTCATTTCATATTGTTGTTGTGATCCTAACACAGGTTAAAAATATCTCCCTTTCTCTTAAAAATCTATTTCCATGAAAAGTTGAATATCTTTGTCAATTACAAACCGTTTTTTGCAAAGTAAATTGGGTTTTAATTTTTAATAAATATATTTTATGAATCTGTACGACACCAGTGTAGTATCTATATAATTTAGTTTATAGAAAAATCGTGCAGAGTTAATACACAGAGTATTTTCAAGTTGTCCCAAACAATATATATATCGTTGGAAAAGTTCATCTTTCAGCAAACGGGTAAATTTTTTAAATCGGTTGGCAATCAGGTAAGTTATAAGCCAAAAAGTGACCAAAGGTAGGCAAATCAATTTTTTTTACCATCAGTCTTAAGTTTATTTTAGGATTGTCTCGAAAATTGCAAGTATAGAACATTATTTAACTCGATAAGACCTATCAGAAAAATATCATGATCTCCCAGAGATTTCAACTTCGTATAATTTTGTCGTACTGTATTATTTTTGGCTTCGACTTAAAAGTTTGAATGATTCATGGATATTCAATTTAGAAGATAAAAGCATTCATTATTAAATACTGTACTTTAGTTAGTTCACTGCGCATCTTGCTGCGACTAAATTTCAGAAAATGTATGGAATTTGCCTAGTCTTCATCCCTAAACTTTGTCTCTTTCTTCGAAAAACTTATGGTGAAAATAATTTTTCAGTGATAAATTTCTCATTTTAAATTAAATAAATAAATTAATATTTACAAAAAAAAAAAAAATTAAATGGAATTTCATGAGCAATTCAATCACGCTTCAAGCTAAAATCAACATAATGGATAGAAAAATTTTCAAAGAATTCATGCGCACAAAATCAAAGCATAAATCATGAAAGAAACTTCAAAGTATATTAAAGAAAATGTTGGATTAAATTTTTAAATGGTTTTGAAAAATTTGTACAATTCTTATGGTCATCAAAAACTCATAAAATATTATGAGGCATTGAATTACAAAAATACGCTGACATGTAGAGTCCTGCGTGTAAGGCGCAAGTGTAAGCAACTAGCTCACAAGCATGTCTTAGAACAAGAGGAAAATAACAAAACAAAATATAGGGAGGAATACAGCTGTATGATTAGACTGTGAGAAAATATTTTGACATCTACTTATATGAAAAATTATTAGAAATTTTTCAATATTTTACATAGTTTTGCAAGCAAAAAAAAAAAAAAATACAACAAAACTCATAAAATTTGCGCTGATTTGATGAACATTTGAAGCTGGAAGGGAGGCTAGACGCCTCAACCACTTGACCCAGATCAACGAAATGAGCTCAATACTAACTATTGATCGTTAGAAATAAAGTCGTAAAATTTTTCTGTGTTTTATAGCATTTTTATGACCCTTGTCTGAATGTCCTTTTAACGTTTTGTTTGCATATTTAAAAGGCAGTTTTCGTTAGGCGTATCTTAAAAATAGGCGTATTCCACAAATGCAAAACATTATAAAATCTTTTTAATTAGTAAATACAAATTTTATGACCATTTTTTTAACAAAAAAAAACCCATTTAAATAACATTTTGAGGTTATGTGCTGTAGACGGGAAAAACAAAGTACGCGTTGAAATATAATAAAGAAACACTTTATTTCGTGCTTTTTCATATAATTTGACCTTTGGTACTTTATTTTCGTCGTACATATATTAAAATTAATGTGCTGATAAGAGTTTGGTTTTTATGCCTTCGAGTCTTCACCAAGTTAGGTAGACAGACAGTGCTCATCAACGGTTAAAATGGATTTTTGTTCAAATTGATTTAATTTTTTCGAATTCCATTGGAAATTCCATTATGTGTGTAATGAATTTTCATAATTTTAATAGTATTTTTCATTTCTTTCAAAACGTTCTGCTGCAAAAAAATTTCAACTTAAGACTGTCTTGAACTAAAATTAGCTAAACTATAAATAATAACAGTTTGAAAAGGTTATGCAAATTCAAGCTCAGATTTACTGTCTCTTAAAACAGCTTATAACTCATAAACTCAAATTAGTTATGATAATAAATAGTTAAACAAATAGCTGAATCAACCCAGAAGAAATCCCTTAATTTAAAAACGGATTTTATGTAATATTTTCCAAAAGTATTTCGAACATATGCGGGAAAAACAAATAAATCGTTTTCCAACTGATCTGGTCTGAGGTAGATACTTGAAAATCAACTCTAACCTGCTTAAAAATTATATTCTTTCATGACGCTTCTTTAAAAAAAATAAAAATAAAATTAAAGGACATACACTTAAAGTCTGTAACCATGACTAAAGTCAACATAAGTTTGACAACACGCTGATCTTTATTTTATCTCTAGCGATCTTCATTAAAAGCAGGTATGACACAATAACACAACAACAACAATTAATTTGTTGTGATAGCTTAAGATTTATTTGAGAACTCAAGTCCAAAAATATGTGGTCAATATTGTACACGTGCCGACAGGATCGCCTATTTAAAGCAAACCAAAGACAATAAAAAAAAACACTTATTTCTATATTTGCCGATCGTGATGACACATTATTTTGCTGTATCGTGACCTCTTCTTTTAGCATTATATTCGTAAACATGTTTACCAAAATAACAACGTTCTTTGTTTGTTATTTTTGTTTTCCATTCCTGTATCCTGTGTCCTGTATGCCAGTTTACCTGCCTGTCTTGAGCCGCATGGCGTCTATTATTGTTCGATTTTTCGATCAATTAGTTTATTTCACATACCTACTATTTATTACAAAACATCTAAGAAATAAAAGTAAAATTGTTGTTCTTTTATTATGGATTGATTTTGGCAAAAAACAATGGTAGTCGTAAAAATAAATCATACAGCGAACCAAAGGGTTGAATTTTTATATTAATGCATATAATAATAAAGTTTCTCAAACAGTAGATGAAAGGGTTTAAAATGTATAGTAATTGTGATTGGTTGGAAAATTTATGAATGGGTGAACGTTATATTGAATAAAAATATTCCATCTCTGACACTTTATAACTGCCATTTAACAAAAGTAAAACTATATGCTATTATGTTTGGCAAAACAATTTTGTTTTAACTAGTTCCGTTAATGAACCTGCGATATCAATTTTACGACAGTTTCAAAAAATTGTTCCCAAAATTTACAGATTTCTATCAAGGGAGAAGAGACAAACAAATATGTCATGTATCGGCGTTTTAAAAGTTAATGTCTGTTTAATATTTAATATTGGTTGTAACACAACACTTAATTAGCAATTCACACAAATAATACAAATTATTAAGTAGGATGGATTTTGTAGGGAGGCAAAAAAGTCAGCCGGACACCGACTCAAAAGTTGAAGGAACTCTGAAAAAGTATTTCTGCATCATTTTTGTTTTTGGAATGGAGAAATCCCCACGGAGCGGTTTTGGTGGACCACTTTTTTGGCCGAAAAATCATGTTTTTTGCATATAATTTTTTTTTTTCTTCAGAATGCATGCACATTAGACCGTCTCGCCTTATAGGCGAAAAAAAAAATGTCGCCACACACCAGCTAATCTGAAGCATTATTGAAAGGAGGTTTCGAAAAAAAAATTTATTTTTTTTTGACCGAACGTAGGGGTCGCGCATCAACATATTTCTTTATAACTTCGTTATTTACCGTCCGATCTTAAAGAATGATATGTTTTTGTTTTTGTCTCAGAACGATCTATTTTTTGTCTCTGGAACTCATTGACCTCAGTTGACCCCTTATAGTACTCACCAACCAGATCTCAGTTTCTACCATCTTAACGTACCATTTTGGTTCCAGAAATTGAAAGCCCATAAAAAATCATAAAACTCTTATAAAAGAAATTTTTCGCTATTTTCACTAGAAATATTTTAAAAATTGTTTTATTTAATGTTTTTGCAAATTTTTAAATTTTTTGTCATATCGTATTATTTTTATAAAATATCCACCGAAAACGTTCTTACACCGAGTAAAAATCATAGTAAAATTATCTAAGATGGCTTTTGTGAATAATAAATGTACTGAATGAAATAACTATCTATAAAAACAAAAGTTTTTGTGTGAGCTGAAGATGGTTTTAAAATGAAAAATTTGATAATTAATACAAAAAACAAAATTTTTAAATGCACAAAGCACAACTTTGTAAAAGTAACTAAATTCATGTATTAAGTACTCAAAACATGGCTGGTAGTTAAAAATAAAATTACACAAACACTGCGAACAAGGAAGATGCAAATAGTTATCAATCAATAATTTTTTTACATTTTAGAATGTTAATCATCGGAATGTATATTAATACTTCCCAATCAATTGTATTACTTCCCAACAGTGCAATTCTACTAAAATACTTGTGGAAATATGCTTACAACCAATGGTTTTCACTATAAATATAAAATTCGATAAATTACCAGATTAAACTTTGTTGTCATATCCAAGAACTTTTTAGGCTTAAAACAGACCAAGCCCTTAGGTAAACTAACATAGATTTTTTGTTAATATTTCTTATGTTTTTTCTAGGTGTATCCGAATCATTATGCAATTGTTGCCGTTATTTTAAACTTCGACAAACCTTGGACATTAACAGCACGATCTTAAAGAATAGTCCAGAAAGTTTAATACGAAGGAAGTTTTTTGCAGGCTTTAATTGCATTACTTTAGAATTGTACATTAGGATGCTTTTTTCGGATGTGAACGTTTTCGGTGGATATTTTTTAAAAATAATACGATATGACAAAAAATTTACAAATTTGCAAAAAAAATTACAATAAAAATTTTTAATATTTCTAGCGGAAAAAGCGAAAAAATTCTTTGATAAAAGTTTTATGATTTTTTATGGGCTTTCCATTTCTGAAACCAAAATGGCACGTTAAGATGGTAGAAAATGAGATCTGGTGGGTCAGTACTATAAGAGGTCAGCTGAGGTCAATGAGTTCTGGAGACAAAAAATAGGTCTTCCTAAGACAAAAACAAAAACATATCATTCTTTAAGATCGGACGGTAAATAACGAAGTTATAAGGAAATATGTCGATGCGCGACCCCTACGTTCGGTCAAAAAATAAAAAATTTTTTTTCGAAACTTTCTTTCAAGCTTTAGATAAGCTGGTGTGCGGCGAAATTTATTTTTTCGATACGGTCTAATGCACATATATTTTATACCGAAACACTAGTGCACGTAAGGGAAATGTTTTTTTTTTCGGAACCTAGTTTTTCAATTAAAATTAGTAGCATTTTTAGGACCATCAAAAATGTTAAATAACGAAACAACCGTAAGCTTGCACATAACTGCACTCTTACAGCTTAAAGTACACATAATATCAATTAAATAAAAAATTGAAATTTTGCTAATGGGTAAAGAGGCATCCCATTTTTTATTTTCCAAAATGATTTAACAAATTTTCCGTGTTACACATGTCAATTTTAAAACATACATTATTTATTTATTTATTTCATCTAATGGGTCATTGCCCTCGCAGATATAGTTCTTAATCTAACTTAATCTAATATCTTAAACAACACGTAACAATTCAAGTAATAAATTCTATAATATTTCTCTATTTAAGCAGAAATCCGCCTGACTAGCAACAGAATAACAAAGATGTAGACATCTGGAAATAACCTCATTTTTGCTGAAATTGGTTTTATGGCGAAAAATATAAAATAGCAGTCTTCCCTTAGGCCTCTTGTTGGTGCATACAAGGAAATCAGTTCCAACAGTTCGGGACTTTGGATCTTACCATCCACAATGTTTTTATTAAAAAGTATAGAAAAGCTTTTTCTTCTTTGCTTCAACGATTGGAGTCCAAGTAGTTTACACAAAATATCATAAGTTGGCATGTCTTGATAAGTATAAATACTATGCAAAGCAAATCTATAAAACCTTTTTTAAACACTTTCGACTCTTTGAACACACGGTTAAAAATTTTGGACTAGTTTTTAATCCAAACTTTGGTTTAAAGCAATTTTTAATCCTAAAAGTACTATTTTTTATTCCATATTTTAGTTTCATTTTTTTTAATCCGAAGAAGTTTAAGTTTAAGACTATTTTTGGACTATAAATTTGTATTAAGGTAGTAATTTCAGGAAAAAGTATTTATGTTATTTAATAGCTGAATTACAATGTAGCAGTTGCAGAGACAGCAGCTGTGTCAGTGGCAGCGGCAGTGATCAGCTGTTTCGTGTTTTACTGCCTGTCAATTACAATCTAGCAATGGCAGCGTCAGCATCAAAATCAGTGAATGTGGAATTTTTCTTAGTAGTTTAGTTATTTGCATGTTGGCAGTGCATTTAGAAATAGGGCTGACCTCGGCAGTACTGCTTACTGCCACTGCTGCTATGTAAGTTTTACCATTGATCAATGCCACTGCCACTGACGCTGCCACTGCCGCATTGTAATTCAGGTATAAGATTGAAAACTACTACTACTACGAAATTTAAGCTAAATATAATTCTAAATGTTGTAAAAGCATCCGAAAGTTATTTTTAATAAAATGAAACAAATTGTTTATTAAAATCTGAACCAAAATATTATTTTATACATTATTACAGTTAACAGTGTTTAAACCTGGGACCGAAAATAACTGTTATTTTACAATTTCTAAATGAAAAAGACACAATGAAAAAATTGTCGTAGGACTTTTTCGAATATACCATTATGATACAAATGTCCTCAGCTTCACGAATATTAAGTACCTTTTATATGTTCGACTGATTTTATAAAAGTTAAAAATGAACTGTTATTTTTTTTCCTTTTATTTTTTCGGACAAAAATAACGGTTACTTTTGACTTTTATTTTATCGGTCAAAAATAACAGTTATTTTGTGACTTTTATTTTTTTGGTCAAAAATATCAGGCACTTTGTATTTTTTAAAGGCCGCTTGACCAATTAAAAAACTATCGATACCATATGTAAATTGTGCACACCGATGAGACCCAAAAAATGGTACCATTAGTTTTTTAGTCGGTAAAACAGCCTTTGAAAAAACACAAATTGCCTGATATTATTAACCGAGAAAATAAAAGGCAGAAAATAACTGTTATTTCTGACCGATAAAATAAAAGTCAAAAGTAACTGTTATGTTTGCCCGAAAAAATATAAGGCACAAAATAACTTTTATTTTTTTCGGAAAAAATAAAAATTATAAAATAACAGTTAATATGTGACTTTTTCGATAAAAACCATAACCGGTACGGTCCCTGGCTTAAACCTTTGTGGATGAAATAGTAATCCCTTTTCGGATTACAATGTTTTAAACTTTTTTGGACTAAAATCTAATCCTTTTTGTATTATAATATTTTAAACTTTCAGTGGATTAACAATTATTCCTTTTTGGATTAAGAAATTTTAAACTTTTTGCGGATTAAAAATAAATCCTTTTTGGATTGAAAAATTTAAAACTTTTCATTGGATTAAAACATAATCTTTTTTTGGTCGTGTCCTATATGTAATCCAAAAAAGTTTAAAATTAAGTCCAAGATTTTTAACCGTGCACCTACAGCACAAGGTGGGTTCCAAATAATGCAGGAATATTCCAGAATGCAACTGATCAGGCTCGAAAATATAGATTTTACTGTGTACGGGTCAGAGAATTCCTTGGAGTTTCTTTTTACAAAACCCAGTTGCGAGTTTGCCCTGGAGATGACATAATCTCTATGAGTTTTGAAAGAGAGATTGTTATCAAAGCAAATGCCTAGATCCCTGACAGTGGTTGATCCCTGAAAGTTGGCATCCTATGCATAGTCGTGCATGATGAAAATATTTTTGCGACAAAAAGTTAAAATAAAACATTTCGAGAAATTCAACTTTTAACCATTTACCTCACACCATAATAGAAGGACGTCAATATCTGATTGAAATTTGGAGTAATCCGAAGTATCTTTAATAATAAAAAACAATTTCATGTCATCTGTATACATCAAACTTCTGCAGAATTTAAAACAATTAGGTATGTCGTTAACATAAAGAATGACTAAAAGTGGCCCTAGGTGGCTTCCCTGTGAAATACCTGAAGTAACTTGGACCATACAAGAGTATTAGTTATCAACTTTTACGAATAATTTTCTATTTACAACATATGCTTCGTCCATTGTAAAAAGTTGAAGGGAAATCCTAGCCTACTTAATTTATGAATCAATAGCTTGTGGTCCAAGCTATCAAAAGCTTTGACAAAATCAGTGTATAGAACGTCTACTTGAAGGCCCTTCGCTATGGCATTCAAGCAAAAATTTGAAAAAATAGCCAGATAAGTGCTAGTGGAACTGCCAGCAAAAAATCCATGTTGCTCAGCCGAGATATAGTTTTTTACCTCGGAGAATAATTTTTCGGTGATTATTTTATCTAACAGTTCAGGTATAGCTAAGAGTTTAACGATTGGTCTGTAGTTTTCAATAAGAAATTTTTGGTCAGATTTGAAAACGGGAGAGATAACGGCTAATTTCCACTCATCTAGAAAGATTCCGCTCGAGATAGACTTATTAAAAATTAAAGTTAAAACGGAGCATAGAGAGCTTGCGCACGATTTTAGGAATATTGGTGGCAATAAGTCCTATCCAGAACTCTTAGTACCATCTTAACTATGAAAAACTTTGAAAACTTCGATTTCAGTAAGCTTCATATTACCGATGTTAACAATTTCAGGCACATAAGACCTATTATTGAAGCCAGAGGAGGCATGGTTGATATTCTCAAAACTGAGTAAAAAAGGTTGCAAACAACTCGCAATATCTATATCTATATCAATATAATATCTTTATTTTTATCATCGATAGTGCCTTTGAACTCCATCGATTTAGGAAAACCGTTTTTAAAAAAATCCAAAATGACTTAGGGTTGTATTTTATGTTCTTTTCCATTAAACTTACATAATTTTTGTAAAAAAAGTTGGATAATAATTCAAATTCACGACGTAGTTGCATAAATATGCATCTATCTACATTAGAATTTGTTCTTTTGAATCTTTTATGCGCCTTGTTTCTCCTATTTTTGAGTTGGGACAATTGTACCAGGGTAATTTGAAAGACTTTTTGGACAATTTTATAGGAACATACAAATCAAATACTTCTTCAAGAGTTTTCTTAAATACATTATACATATTTCTTAAATTTAATAAAGCAATTGTGCTCCAATCAATAGAATTTAAATTAAATCAATAGAATTTAAGTAATTATTCAAGGAGTCAAAGTTTTGTTTTTTGTGAAAATTGTACTCAGTACTAACAGTTTCAACTGATTTATAAGTGAATTCATAAAAGTTAGAGATGATCATAATTGCCTTGTGATGAACTGATTCGGATGATAAAGAAAGGTCACATTTTAATAATTCATATTTTGTATCATTACTAATAAAAATCAAGTCTAGGATTCGATTTATGTCGTTTATTTAAAAAGAACTTATCTTATCTTATCTTATTTATGAAGCCAGCCAATTTTCAACTCTTTTGAATATTGATAAATATTTTAAACATAGTATTAAAAATAACTTAAAAACTCAACAACTTAAATCTCAAAAATATCACTTTTTGGATCAATAGCTATTCAACAATTTTGGTATTTTTATAGAAAGCGGAGATAAGTAAAATTTTTCTCCTGGCATCAGTGGATATTTTCAAAGAGTTCTACATGTTCAAAACTCTAAAATAAGATTTCGAATTTTTTCCGTCAGTGGTCAAGCACTCAGAAAAAAGATCATTTTTAAAATCGAAGAACGCAAGTTTTTATTTTAAAAATCTGAAATTTCTTTAGAAGTAACAAAAATTGTTTTTGAAACAAAAGTATTTAGATTTGTTCGAAGAAATAAAGAGTTTCAGTTTAAAAGAAGAAATTTTTTTGTTTTAAAATTTCTAATAATTGCTTAATTAAAAATTTATGTAAATTTATAAATTCTTTTCATAAAACGCTATTAAGTACTTTTAATTTTAAAGTTTGATTTACATAAAAACAATAACTACAATTCTGCCCACAAATAGCAAGTGTTGCCATCAATAACGAATTAAAAGGCACCTGCTCACCAAAAAGGCATTATTTTGAAAGCAATGCATACATACTTAAATGTTATGTATTCAAAAATCATACATGGGCACACTGCAGTATTTTTAAAGTTCATTAAAAAATGCAGTTATCAGTAAATTTGTACTGATAATTAAATATAAAATGCACTACCAGTAAATTTTTACTGATAATTAAATTTAGTTTGCATTACCAGTAAATTTTACTGGTTACTGAAAAAAATAACATTAAAAATAAATTTTTACTGGTTACTGAAAAAAATTTCAGTAAAAATAAATTTTTACTGGTTACTGAAAAAAATTTCAGTAAAAATAAATTTTTACTGGTTACTGAAAAAAATTTCAGTAAAAATAAATTTTTACTGGTTACTGAAACAAATTTCAGTAAAAATAAATTTTTACTGGTTACTGAAAAAAATTTCAGTAAAAATAAATTTTTACTGGTTACTGATAAAAATTTCAGTAAAAATAAATTGTTACTGATTTTCTGAAAAAATTCAAGTAGAATTAAACTTTAACTGATCAATATTTCATTTCCATTACCAATAACGTTTTTCTGATCACTCAAAATAGTTCCTGGTTCGATTAATTTTTATTTCTTTTAAACATGTATTATAAACTTGCTACACACTATTAGCTTTCCTTAAAACAAGCATTTCAAAATTTACATCGCTGAGTTTTTGCCTTCTGGAACGATTCACAATCCCAGCGAATGAAAACAACCGCTCTACAGGTGCAGATGAGGGTAGTGGGGTATTGTATTTTAAAAAAACGTTTTTAATTGCTGGGTGATTTTTTAGACAATTAGTCGTTGTGTCTCGTTCGACCAGGTATAAAATTGTTTCCTGGAGATAATTTCCGGAGTCAGTGGAAACACACTGTATGCTAACACCTGTTGAAGTAGATATACAAATATATATATCAATACAAATATTTCTGTGTCCGCAAGCAATAATCTCTTAAGTCGATTGTGTTATTTTTATTGCTATATTCTTTGAATAAATCGTCACATACATACAAAATCTGTTGTTTCTAGCGTAACCAAATCAAAGTTTTGACACAAAAGCCAATAAAGTTTTCAAAGAAACTATATGGCGATTCAAAACTTTGAAGTAAGATTTCTCAAAACATTAAAATCAGACTTAAGCTATTATTGCTTATTGAAAAAGATTAAATAGAAAATGAAGAGTAAAAGGCTTACCATTACTTTCTTCCCCGAAATCAAGGAATGATTTTTGCGGTGTTTGAGGCAGAACACGAGTTTCGGCATCTGCTATTTTACCATACTTCACCACATAAGTGTTGAACATTTTCTTCACTTCTTCTTCTGTTTGTGTTGTTGCTGTTTCTAAGAGAGCTTTTAAAAATCGTAGTTTTATATTAGGAATAGATATAGCCGCAATAACAGCATCCCAAGCGTCAGGGTGCATCAGGAAATATTTATCAAATCTTTTGATCAAAGCTTCTTGCATTTTTTCGCTTACTTCGCTTAAATACTTGAAACTGGCTGGTTCCAAACGACGCATTTTTAGTCTTAAAGTCACTATAGTAGGGACAAAATAACCAAAATACATGGTCTTCTCGCCCTGAAGAAAATCAATAGCTTCTGCTATAGGCCCCATAAGCTTTATGTATTCCTCCAAGTACTCAAGCTCATCACTGAGAATGGTGGGCATTTTCAGACGAAAACACAATTCGGCTAAATTGGTTTTGTGTAGCAGCAACCTTTTTACGGAATCATAAAGTGAGTTCCACCTTGTTATGCATGGAGTTAACAAATTGGCGTTTATAACTGCATTGATTATTTCTGCAGATTTTGGTCTGTTGCATTTGTTCCAAAGCTGTGTGCATTTACACAGAAAACAAAAATATATATGTAGAAATAATGCCGTTGAAATGAAGTCAATTTTTACCTGTTGAAAGACCTTTTATGAATATCTTTTATAACTTGACTTAAAGAATACATAACTTTGTTGAAGTCGGTTGTAGCCAGAAGATTTAGTGTGTGGCTCGCACACGGAAAATGTTTCGACAGTTGTGGCGTTACAGATCGAAATTGAGGGCCTGAAGCATCCATCGAGCCATCCGAATCGGAGCCAGAATCAGATTCCTCATCACTGTCATGTTCATTTATTGACCCTAAATAAACGGAAATCACCAACAGAAAACGTTTTATTGGGAATAAATAAATATGATATAATAAGTATATTTGGCTTACTCAATTCAACTCCAAATTCTTTAAATGCCTTAATAAAGTTTGATCCATTGTCAGTAATTGTATAAACGATTTTTTCAATTGGTAGTTTATATTGCTTGTTTATGTCACATATCATCTTCGTTACACGATCAAAAGAATGGGTTCCCTTAAACCTTCGACAAGCCAGTGCTACAGTCTTCCTTTCAAAATTTTCATCATTTATCCAATGGCAAGTGTAACCAAAAAATGATTTTTTTCCACCTGACCACACATCAGCAGTTACGCACACGTATTCAATTGCATCCAGCTGAATAGCAAGTTCTTGGATATATTTAATGTGGCTCTCTGAAAGCAACCTTGTTATTGAACGCCTGCTCGGAATACTTTTGCCAGGAAATAATTTTTTAAAGCTTTGGTCGCTGACTATGGACAAGGGAGACGTTGTGTTGCAAATAAAATTTAAAATATCACGGTTGAAAGAGCACTTGCGGCCTGCACTCTGCCTGCTTTCTTCCTTTTTTGATTTGAAGTCGCAAAATTTTTGTGGATGTTCCTTTTTTAAATGCTTGATGAAATTAGAGCTAACACGCAGCGATCCTTTTACATTTTTTCCACAAATCTGACAAACAGCAATCAAGCCACACATTCTTTTTTGATAAGGAGTTGTGTTCATCTACATACATTTTAATGAAGTTGTGCAGCATTAAATAAGATATGATAAAATGCATCTTTTTAATTTACCTTTCTAAGTATTTTGAAAAATTGTTCACTAAAGAGAACCTTATTTACACCAATAAATTTTTCATTCATAAGCGAATCAGGAGCACTACTTGAAGTTTCACTTAAATCATTTGATAAATTTTGATCCAAAACATAATTTTCATTACAAATAAAATTGTCACTTATTTGTAACACCCGACCGTTTGAACAACTTGGAAGATTTTGTTCGCAAATAAAATCAGGATCATTACTGGAATCGTCACTATCGAAATCTAATTCACTCATATTATATTTTTTTATTAATTGACACTTGGAATGTTATTTATTACGAGAACACGCTCAAAACGATGACTCAATATAAAAATGTACCTGCTTTATTCTTTGATTACACAGTCATGGCAAATATCAAATCGATTGGCCTTTAGTAACTGAGTTGTTAGAAACGCTGAGTTATAAATTTAAACAATATATTACCATTGGTAAGAGTACATTGATTTTAAACTACCAGTAACTATTTACAGCAATCAGTAAAATTTTACTGTTAGTGCAAATTAATTTTCATGTTCACTTAAAATATATTTTTACTGAAATTTTTTCCGGAAATCAGTAAAAATTTATTTTTACTGTCATTTTTTCAGTAAGCAGTAAAAATTTATTTTTACTGAATTTTATTTTCAGTAACCAGTAAAAATTTATTTTTACTGAAATTTTTTTCAGTAACCAGTAAAAATTTATTTTTATTGAAATTTTTTTCAGTAACCAGTAAAAATTTATTTTTACTGAAATTTGTTTCAGTAACCAGTAAAAATTTATTTTTACTGAAATTTTTTTCAGTAATCAGTAAAAAATTACTGGTAATGCAAACTTAATTGCATTACCAGTAAAATTTTACTGATAATGCAAATCAAATTTCATTATCAGTAAAAATTTATTTTTACTGCAATTTTACTGGTACTGCAAAGTGCCCATCTATGTCAAAAATATAACTTGGTATTTTGTGCTTATGTGGAAACTGCAATCTAAAAAGGTTTTATTATTAAATATTTTTTACTTTCGAACTCGATTAACAAAATGAATACCACACCAACGGCAAACATATTAAAAACTTATGGCATTTTCTCGGCAAATGACCTCATCTCAAACTTCATATTCTGTAAAAATGTTAATCTAAATGCCAAAAAATTTGGCTCTACAATTCACGACTTGTTTCTGAAAAACGAATAATAAGTCTGACTTGATTCTAGTTTATTTCTACTCTACATGTGTTTGTAAAAAAAAATTAAGTGAATTGGATTTAATGATAAATATATATTACTGAGTTTCCATAGCGAGTTAACTCTGGGTTTGGGTTTTCGTTGAGTTGACAAATGACTTTGCTGACTCGATAGTGTTTCCATGCACAACACCGAGTCGAGTTGAACTTGTCAATTTTTTTTTTGTAATTTTTGTTATTTTTTTGACTAGTTTCTGCCGCACTCCAAAAAACTATTGCGTTCGACATTTAAATATTTTTGTTAAAATAAAAATTTTCATTATTTTTTCAATATTAACGACAGCAATCACTTTGACAGATAAAACCTAGTTAAATCTTACAAGTTTCGTGGAGTTTCGCAGATTTAACGAAACTCAACTCAACTCGCGTTTCCATAGCGAGTTGATCCCGAGTAAACACCGAGTTAACTCGCCATGGAAACTCAGTATATATGAATATGATGAAAAATTAAAAAAAGTGCTTGCAACAAATTTTTCAATAACAAAACTATATTTCTTCATTCAAGTCTAAAGTCTTTAATTTTATGATTTCTTCCTTTTTAGTTTTAAAATGTTGAATTTTGTTACAAAAGTGTGGTTTCTAATTAGAATTTTTTCGTTTTTTAATGATATTATATTCCATTTTTTTTTAAAAAAATAATAATATTTTGATTTGAAAGACAAATTTCTCGGCTGCAAGCTAGTTTTTTTTTTTGTTTTTTAAATGTACTCCTTTTTTGGTTTGACAAATTTTAAGTTTTGATGCAAAAATATTTTTTTTTTAATCAACTTTATTTTCTTTTTTCCAAAAAATTTAATAATTTCTTTCAAAGAAAAATTTCCAATTAAAATAAAAAACAAATTCCTTAGCGCTTAAACAAGTAAAATTTTCTTAGAAATTAAGTACATTTTCTATGAATTTAGTATGTTTTTTTCTCAGTGTGTATAATCCTATAAAGAAATACATAGATTTTGTAGCTTAGTTCTATTTGTTGTTAAATATTTAAATGCATAGGTTTGTACATTAAGGTGTTTCACTTAAAAAAAGTTGTTCGCCACAGTTGTTCAAAATAATCCTTGGTTTATATTATGATAAAGAAAAAAAACAAAAAAACAAATTAGCAATTTCAGCCTTTGAAAGTACTTTGACCGGGCTTCTTATGATCAATTGTGTTGTGTGTGTTATTAAATGTTGGCACACAATTCACTGAGAACTGGACCTACATGTTTTATGCCGACTCCGAACGGCTCATGTTCTCAAGAAGCTTTACATGGCATTATTTATTCTCTGAGGTTTTGCCATTATCTTCACAGAGGTGGTGACCGATTAGATGCGACTTGTTCCTTTTTTGATTTTTTTCTGTTTTTTTTATTTTTTGAACTATATGATATTTTTTATACTTATTAGTTTGAATGTTTATCAGTTTTAGCAAGTCTGCAATAGAAGATTCACCAACACCTTTCCAATGGTATCTTGAAAACCAGAACTACATTAAAAATAATTAAGTTATTTGAATTTTTGTGAAAATAATACGAAAATAGTCATGAAAATCCGCATTATCTTTGGTCCCACGGAAAAATTTAAATTTTTTTTTTTTTGATGCAGAAATTTTTTATTACTCTTATATCTCACCGTTTTCTTATTTTAAACAACCACACCAGCCAATATTTTTACAAAAACCACTAGAGTCGATATAATTTTGGAATTATCATAACATAAGCTAAGGATTATTTTGGCTAACTGTGCCGAACAACTTTTTTTCTCTATGAAGCGTGATCCGCCTTAATGTACATATTAAAGAGGTTTAGGGCATCCCATAATTGGGCTTGACCCATTTTAAAGTTTCCTTACTTGTTAAATAAGTTTTGCTAAAACATTCGACAAGACTTTGTTAGAAAAAAGTTGTGATCTTGGGAACAATTCAATATGAAAACAAATTTTTGTTTTTTGACTTAAGAATTAAGAGTTACATTCCATCCATTTTATTAGTAATCCGATTGTAAATTCTCTACACGGTTAAAAATCTTGGACTAAATTTTAAACTTTTTTGGATTACATATAGAACACGATCAAAAAAATGAAAAGTTTTAAATTTTTCAATCCAAAAAGGATTTATTTTTAATCCGCAAAAAGTTTAAAATTTCTTAATCCAAAAAGGAATAATTGTTAATCCACAGAAAGTTTAAAATATTATAATCCAAAAAAGATTACATTTTAGTCCAAAAAAGTTTAAAATATTGTAATCCGAAAAGGATTACTATTTAATCCACATAGGTTTAAACACTGTTTACAGTAATAATGTATATAATATTTTGGTTCAGATTTTAATAAACAATTTGTTTCATTTAGTAGCAGTAGCAGTAGCAGTAGTTTTCAATTACAATGCGGCAGTGGCAGCGTCAGTGGCATTGATCAGCTGTTATTTGAGGAATACTGTTGTTCAATGGTAAAACTTACATAGCAGCAGTGGCAGTAAGCAGTACTGCCGAGGTTAGCCCTATTTCTAAATTCACTGCCAACATGCAAATAATTAAACTACTTAGAAATTCGAGGTCAGCCCTATTTCTAAATTCACTGCCAACATGCAAATAATTAAGCTACTAAGAAAAATTCCACATTTGATGCTGACGCTGCCACTGCTAGATTGTAATTTGCAGGCAGTAAAATACGAAACAGCTGATCACTGCCGCTGCCACTGACACAGCTGCTGAAACTGTCACTGCTGCATTGTAATTCAGCTATTAAATAGCATAAATACTTTTTCCTGAAAACACTACCTTAATGCAAATTTGTAGTCCAAAAATAGTCTTAAACTTAAACTTTTTCGGATTAAAAAAAATTAAACTAAAATATGGAATAAAAAATAGTACTTTTAGGATTAAAAATTCCTTTAAACCAAAGTTTGGATTAAAAACTAGTCCAAAATTTTTAACCGTGCAGCTAGTAATTAACTATCTACAAGTCACTTATTGATAGTTAATTATGCGAGAAGAAATTCGAAAAGGTTTTATGCAAAAAATAATTAAGCAAATCTAATTTTTTTCCATTTGTTTAATGAAAAAAATTTCAAATTAACATATATGGATTCAAATGGCTTTTTAAGCTAATACTTTAGTACATGTACATATTTTCGAAATTATTAATTATTTCCTTCAATAACCGTCGACAAATATTTAAGCATATTTGGGTTAAATTCTAACAAAATTCTTTCTTTAGTAAATAAAGACCTTATTGTTTTAATGATTTCAATTGTTCTCCCAACATGATAATAATATTTTGAATATCCTTCATAACTATGTCTAATATCCTTACAACGAATATCTTAAGCAATGACATTCCTTAAAAACATTGTTTTTTAGTGAAATATTCAATAATTTTAAAGTAGATCGTAAATCACCAGACAGGACAAAAATAGAAAATAAAGAATAGAAAACTTAATGAAGCGTTCAAAGATATTTGTACACATATCAGCAAAACAACGAACCCGCTACTCTGGTTTGATCGCTAAGATATTTGAGACACATGATTTATTGCTACAAACTCATAAGTGCTGGAAGGATAAAAATTCATGTTATTTGGTTAGGTTGAATGTCAAAATTCACACATGAAATGAAGTCTTAAATGAGGCATAAAAGTGAGCACACGTGTGGGAATTCGGCAAAAAATGCTAATGACCATTTTATCAAAATGTTTTGTGTGCTCTGGCTTACAAAAAATTACTCAAACAATTTTAAAGTAATTGAAAAAATGTAACCAATTTAATTTTTTTTTTTTTTTTGTGATAACCTTAAGGATTTTTATTATTGTAAAAATATAAAAGAGCTAAAAACGACATAAATAACACAAAATTCCTAGAGAATGAAAAAGTCTTGATCTTGTGATATGCTTAATTTTTAACACTCCAACTTCTTGCAACTGATAAGAACCATTTTAAACAATTATGGCTTCTATCAGATCATAAATCGGTAGAGAGAACTAGTTAATTTACTACTTGATAATGCACTGATAATGATATTTAAGATTACTGCTTTTTTATACTTAAAGATCCTTGCTTGAGCACTTGAGCAGCTAAACAATACAAAAATAAAAACACTTGAGTAAAAATATTAATAAAATTACAAAATTCAAGTGGTAAAAATTAGACGCCTGAACTTCACTTCAACATGTGATGGACCACAAGAAACTTAAAATAGATTATGGGCGCCTGCTTAGACCTTACTTAAGTTCTACGTACTTAAAACTATCCAACATGATCTTAAGAAAAATCAAAGATTGTAACAAGCAAATAAAACATAAATTTTATTTTTCATATAAACAAATATGATTTTGGGTTTCTTTTTTTCTCTCATAACTTTTGTTGTTGCAATTCAAAACCGAAATACCCAAATGCGACCATCAAACAACAATAAATACTTCAGCATGACATCAGAATCACACTCGTTTCTTACCAAAGAGATTCACTTCTGCACTTTCCTCGAGATATGCTCTACATCACAGTGTCTTCTTTAGTCATAAATATGTCAAAATAGTGATCCTTTTTTTTGTGCGTGACACGTAATACGCATTCGTGGGTCATTCATGGAACGCGGCATAAGATATTAAAGTATAAATTTACATGTTGTACCATTTAACAAGTGTTAAAAATTTAGTGTTTTCTAATAAATTTTTTATTGAGTTATTTGAAGAGTGACAACTATAATGTTTAATCTAATGAACCTTAGCATAAAAATGATGTTGAGGCTTGTAAAAATGGAATTGTTCAAATAAAATCCTGGAGTTTTTTTTGTTCAACCAGCTATACCATGAATTAAAATACAACTTCTTACTTTTTAGATAGATTCTTAAAAAGGCTTTTAAATTGTAGATCAATGAAAATACTTTTTAAGAAAAATACTTTTTACTCAAAAACTTTTTTAAGGACAGTGTCCTTAATCCACATCATATTTGCTTCATTAATCAATCAATGTAGAATGTACAAATTGGACATGATAACAAAATTTTGGTTCTACACAACTAACTCGGATGAAATTTGGTTATTGAATTTAAATCTTTACCCAAAATACGCAGAGTGTGACACGCCTTCTTACACAAAAAAAAGCGTATTAAAATTAAAACAATATCATTTCGGTTTGAGAAATTTTAGTTTTTTGATTCTGAACTAGAAATCTGCCAAGATCATTTGTTTCAAGTCCATCCAGCAAAAAAGGGGATGGCGCACAGTGATTTCAAAGAGAAATTAAATAATATAATATTTAAAAATCTCGTGTCACGGTAGTTGTGTATGAACTCCTCCGAAACGGTTGGAACGATTTTAATTAAATTTTTTTTTTGTGTATTTAGAAGGTATGAGAATAGGTCGTAAAATATATTTTAAGTTCCTGGCTACGATGGGCGTGGCAATTTTTCAAGAACACAAATTTTCGGTTTAACTTTTGTCTATTAAGCATATGTCGATTAAATTCGGTACAAACATACTATTGAGACGTACACTTCGACTATAAAATTTGAGCGATCTTCAGAAAGGGGGAATATCGAATAGATTTGGAACCAAATGTCGTATAATAATGAAGCTCAAAAACAAACAAACAAATTGGCCATTTCAGCCTTTGACAGGACTTTGACCGAGCTTCTAATGATCAATTGTGTTGTGTGTGTATTATTACATGTTTGCACACAATTGACCGAGAACTGGAGCTACACGTTTTATGCCGATTCCGACCGGCTAAAGTTCATGTTCTCAGAAGCGAAACATGGCATTATTTACTCCCTGAGGTTTGCCATTGTCTGCAGAGAGGTGGTGACCAATCAGAAAAAATTTTTTATTGAAAAAAACTTTTGCCGAGACTGGGGATCGAACTCGGGCTCCGAGAATGCTGAGCCACGCACTTAACCTCAGTCACCAATGAAGCTCAGTGTTAAATAACTGATTGCTCAGCTCTTTCAATGATAAAGCTGACACGGGCATTGGAAAACGGGAAGTGGCTCCACCCACACAACTAAAATTTTCGATATAAATAGGTATTATAAATATGGAAATAAAAATCACAAGCATTTTAACTCAAAACGAAGTTACTATTTGGTGGAGTACTGCTACAGGAAAAATCGAACGGGCATTGTGCAAGGGGTGTAGCTCCCCCCGTACAAGAAACATTTTTTTTTAATTGAATCGCTTTAGAAATAATAGTCACAGATCAAGGACACTCGGTTTGGTATAACTATTTGGTGATTTCCTACTACTCGAAAATACTCGAAAACTAAAACGAGTAGTGGACAAAGGGTGGGGCTCCGTTCATAAAATATGGTAAAAATAGTTTTGGAAATATTGGTCAAGGAATATTGAAACTCAGAGTGGAGTTACTATTTGTTGATTTGTTCTATTGGCGAAGTAGAACAGGCATTGGACAAGGACGACAGTAACGCGCCGGGTACCAGCTTGTTTTTTCATATAATAATTTTTTCGTGTTATAAATTTAAGTTTAGTAATGTTTCAATATCATATTTACTACTGAAACATTAAGTCTTCAGAGACAAAGATAAGTTTTCTCAATTTTTGTGGGCGAGTATTTAAAATAGCCACATTTTAAGCCATTTTCAGTTAGATACTGCTCTAACATAATTTCTTTTAAATTTCTTTTAAATGTTTCTTTACATTATTTTTAAATATTATTTGGAGATGTACCTAAAATATAATATATTGTTTTAATGATAAATTCATTTTTTTTAATTAGCAAAGTTTGATGAACCAGAAATGATAAATTAAGTTTTTTATTAGCAAATTGTTCATATGTTAACCTTACTGTATTATTAATTAACAATAGTGTAGTGTTGGGATTTTATTGACTTTTCGGTTTCGATTTATTTTAATTGTGTGTTTCGCATCCAAAAAACGGGTTTTTTGGACATTTTTGAAAACTTAAAAATTTTAATTTTAAAAATTTTGTATGTTAATTTTCAGCGTGGTGGCCAAAATTTCCAAAATCTTCCTGGTGGTAGCACTATTTTGTCTACTAAGCACTTCCACTAAAGTTCAACACTTCAGCAGCTGTTTGTTATCAAATTGCTAAATATGAATAAACAACTAGATGTTATCCCAAGTAACAATTTTCCTCCTATAAAACACCTAAGAACATTCTCAACAACATATTAAAACACAACAGTTACAGATATAATCATTGTATAATAATCGTATAAAACAAAACAGGCGCACTTTTTTTGTTTGTATTAAACCCTATATCAGTAAAATTATATTCTGTTGAACATATTCTTATCATATTCATGTTGAAAAATAATTTTGAAGTGTTCTATTCCAGTTTTTCTTTTCTTTGTTTTCATGTGACAAATTGAAGTTGACTTTCTCTTTTTTTTCCTAACATTTTTTTGCGTTATAAAAATTTATTTATTGTGTTGGAAGCGGATTCGATCTTGGTACCTCCGTGTTGCCAGTCCGACACATTATAGCCTAGACACATTGACTGCGGCTGCAACATAACAACACGAGGTGAAAACAAAAATGTTGGCATGCTGTCTACGACTTGATTAATTTGAATGCAGCGCGATAAGCCGTATTTTCATATATTTTTATTATTAAACATCGAATTATAATTAAAAAACAAACATTTAACACAAACACAATCAGAATGAACAATAAAAAACACAAAAGAAGCACGAAATTAAACGAAAACATTAACAAATGCCGATGTTCTTACTATTGTCGCACGTCAAAATAGAAAAAGTTCTAAATCGACGACAGCAACATTGCTGCAATGACGCATTGTCGTTGCAACATTTTCACCACATTCACCTCCATAAGAAAAGCATGTAAAAAAATTTGACGTTTGACGCAATGCTGCAGCCGCAGTCAATGTGTCTAGGCTATTAACCTCTCGCCCATTTTTTCATATTAAATACTTTGAAAAAATTTTTAATTAAAAACGACTGCGCTGCCTATTGGTAGCTTCAATATTTATATGTGACATTTTTTCGAAATCTCGAGAATGTCGTATTGAGGTGATGCTTCTTTTATTTTCTTTATAAGAAAAGGGCGTAATTTTTGTTTAACTATTCACTCTTTATTAAGTATTTATAATTCATTATTTATTAACAGATAATTTTTTTCATATTAAGTGAACTGTTATTTTTAAAATTTTTATTTGAATAATTTAATTTTTAATTTAATTTATAATTTAATTTTTATAATTTCCTGGTTCAAAAACTATTTTTATTAAACTTTAACATTAAAAAAATTATAAATAATTATTTTCTGCATGCCTGAAGTTAAAGTTCCCATTCTTGGTAGTAATATTTAAGTATTACCCAACAGAATCGAGCTTATAATTTTTTAGGTCTGTTTTTTACAATTTTTAACGTTTTTCTTAAAAATAAATCCTCGTCTTACGCTTTCATATTACCAAATTATCTCTGTGGAATAAATAAACTTAGTTATTCCTCTTACCATTTTCAAGGTGGCACGCAGCCAGCTCTTGCATAGCTCCTACACGTGTCTACGTAATTATATCTCAAAGATCTTTAGAAAGTGTCAAGATTTATTTAAAGAAGGTGGCAGAAGTAGATTGACGTCTATCACATCCACACCGTAGTGCTATCTACTTCTTCTACCTTCCTTAATATTTCTTTAAAAGTGTTTTATTTTTAATACGAAAGACAAGCAACGTCAGCTCTTTGAGAGTGCATTTTTATAAAATAATTATAATTTTATGTCGATAGGTCACAAATTACGGTTGTAATCCTGTCGACCGACAGATTGAAAGTCCTATATCTTGTCAGGAGGTGACTCTTATCAATTAATATAAAATTTAATATATGTGGGCTTATAAACACATGCAGAATTTAAAATTCCAAATGGTAAAAACTCCCTACTTTTATTATTTGTGTTTACATTACTTGTGATTGACATACATTTTTAAACTACAATTGACGGTGAACTCGCTTTTTATATTAGAAATTATATGAGAATTCGAAGTTTGTCAAATAGGTCGGGTGGTAATGTTTTCATCTTGGAACATGAAGGGCCATGGTTCAAATGCTGCGGGCGCACAGAGAATTTTTTTTTTTAATAAAATATAAATAATTTATATTTTTTTATATATTCTGAATGACAAGCTAAGTTCGAAAAAGAGAAAATTTGTGTCATGGCGATTTCTGTATTCGTTTCGAACAGTTTTCGAAATTCGAACTGAGAGGTACAAAGGCATAAACATTGTATAATTTTGTTATGCGATGTTTATAGGAAGAATCACTTCATAGTTATTTAATACAATGAATATAACATCATTATACAATATGAATGTAGTTTTTCTATAAACCCTGAATAAGTAGATTCAGAGAATGTTCTTGCAATGATTTATACCAGTAAACACTGCTATAACAGCAATTCTTCCAAATTGAAGCACTATACAACGTTTATAACATTAAATCATACTATAAGTTTAAAATTGGAAGGAAAATTGTTAGTTGGGATGTCTGTACATTATCAACTTATACCAATTATTCAACTACAATAAATTTACTTTTTTAAAAAAAATTCAAAAACATAATGCAGCCTATTTGTTTTTGTTTATTGCCCAAGTAGAGCGCTTGTGACCACTTCCACACACACAAATTTTTGCTTCTCTTCTCACAAAAATCAATACTATCCGCATTATTGTCCTGTAGTTCTGGAATATTTGTGATTTTTTTTTTTCTTATGTTTCAATATTATTAATATGAAGCTTATTTAAACAAGTTTAACTATTATTGTGTTAAAATTCAATTCTTTCTTTTCAAACTCAACTGTATCAGCATTTAAAAAGCTATGACGTAAAACTGTTATAATTAACTTATTGCTATTTAAATGAACTTTGCACAGTTACATACAATTTAGTTGGTAAGCTTCAGTGGCTTTTTGAGGTCATTTACCGATTTCCTTTTAAGTGCTCTCAATACATAGTAAATAAACACGGTAGACTGAAAGTTGAACGCTTCAAATTATCATGTCTTATCAGCTAAACAGCAAACTGTGCATGAAAATTAGTTATTTTTCTTGTACATCATTTTACCAAAGAATTTTCAGCCCGAGTTGTGGGAATAATAAAAATGTCTTTTTTTTACACACAAACCATTTGGAATAGAGGTACAACTAATTGTTGACATGAATATTAAAATGGTTGAGTGAATGCAGAGCTTTCGGAAATTGTATTCAAATTTGTATTAGTTTTGTATTTAACTTTTAAGTCATTTCATTTTCAAGTTTTGGTCGCTGCGAATTCGGTTTTACTTAAAACTTAGACCAAAATATGATATTGTATTTTAACTATACAATTTAAAAAAATTTAAAATCAAAATAATTCTTAAGTTAATAATCTAAATAATGCACACTTGCAAATGATATTAAAATAATTAACTATTTGGTATATATTTTTTTTTTGGGATTCATAAATTGCCAATAGTTAAGTCTAGCGAGTGTTTCCATCATTTTTTTTTTTAGTGTATATAATTATCATAGTATACACTGTAAAAAGATTAGGAAAAACTAATTCTTAGAAAGATGTTGGCATGCCTTGTCAAGAATTTTCTAACGTTTAAAAGAGTACCGCATTTGCCCACCTGAGCTCATCTCAAAAAATTTAAAAAAATCATAACTTTAAGTCCAGTATTCGAGTCAGCATTTCCAGCAATCAAGTCATATCATTTGTCCAAGTTTTAAGCCAAAAGTACAAATAACTCTTACACCAAACAATACCGACTTTAGTCTTCTTCTTCAAATTACTTAGAAATATATTTAGAACAAGCCCAACTCAAAGATATGCAATTCAGTTAGAACAAAAAACACAAAAATAATTAAAGCATTAAATGAGTCCAATGCAAACCTTTTATGGAAATAATGCAAGAATACGTAAAATAAAGAGAACAACAAAACACGCGCACAAACAAAGTCAAATAGACATTACAAACATATCTGTTTTATTTATTAACAGAAAATTAAACAACAAGTACAACAACAAATATGTATTAAGAATTACGACAATTACATGAAACCAGCATGACGAACAACGAACCTTAACAACGTCCCTCCGTCGATCCGTTCAACCATACCACAGGCAAAACCAGGCCTGACCATGCCTGTAGTCGTTCCAATACCACCAACCTACCACTCAATCCCAACCAGTCACAACCTCGTCTTCATAATGGAAAAAAAAAAATAAAAATTTTATATACAAACTGACGACGACAGCACCAAGTTTGTGTAGGAAAATACCATGGAACAACAACTGCAACAACGGATCGTCAACTGACGACAACGACGACATATTTCTTATCAGTGCGCACAGTTCAAAAAAATTGAAAAAAAAAATTATAAATAATAAAAGAAAAAAAATTGTGGCTGAAAGCAAGAAACAACTTCGAAAACAAAAGAATTCATAACGTTCGTTGTACCGACCGACAACTTCCTGTCAAAGTTCAGAAAAATACAGAAATTAAAAATGTTTTTTTATTGTTATTATTTTTTCTTATTTATTTATTTTAATATTAAAAAAACAACACAAAGTAAAATATTGCCTTAAAGAAATATTAAACTGCTGGTACATTAAGGGAGGTAACTAGGCGTGTTATCGATCGGATTTCGCAGAACAAATTTATGGTAGTTGTTATAAATAAAGATTTATATGTACAAATAAATAAATTTTTCGTTTACCGCAACTGAAAAATACACCAACTATACTTCGTTTGCGAACTGTATTTGCCGCAAACGAATATTCAGTTGTCATCAACAGCAACTTTTCTTGCTTGAAACGAAAAAACATCGAACTTAATGAAATTTTATCATTGTTTTGGAAGTTGAAGTTTAGCCAAGTGTGCTGGCGTTCGAGTCTAGGAACTCGATTGACCTGGGTTCATTCCCCAACAAGAACATCACATATTTATTTTTTTTTAATTAATGTTTTTTAAGTAAAACTTATTTTGACCGTTCTTTTTGACGAAGCAGTTAATGAAATAGAATTAGAATTTCAATAATTAACGTGACAGTCTAGCACGCTTCCATTGAGGTATTGTGAGATATTGTGTAGAATGATTTTTTTTGTTAGATTACAAATTTGTGTGTCATAAAAAATGAAGTTTTCAGTTGAACAAAACAAATTTTTTGGTTGCTGCAACTTAAAAATATCTTACGTCAATTGCAAACGAAAATAATTTGTTGCAACTAAATAACTCGTTTCCCGCAACTGACTTTTATAATGACAACTGTGCGAACGTTTCCAAAAAATGATTTTAAGCATGACAAACGAAGTTCGTTTGCTGCAAACTGGAGATAAACGTATTTTTTTCTTTGCGTGTATTCTTCATGTTTTAGGTGTTGCATATTTGCAACATCTTAGCAAGTGCAATCGTGTGTATTTTGCTAGTGTAGTTCAAGAATATGCAATAAACTGTTGCAAATGCATTCATGCAAGATCATTTGCACCAGATCGTGAACTCCACTAATATGTTTCGAATTTCAGAGCATACAAATTTTGTCATTTTGGAACACAAATTTAATATAGTACTCCGTACACAGTATGTGTTTGGGCATAAGCCCAACCAAAGGGGGGGTTTCAGGGCTTAAACTCCCAAAATTATTGCTGTAACAAGCCAAATATGATCCTATCAAAGTGAGTTACACAAAAAAGTAATCACACGTCTTATCAAATGAGTGAAAACCCCAAATGTATATTTCAATTCGATTCTCGTTGATTTATAATTACTGGTTGTTGTTAAATTTTTGTTATGTTCTGATTCTGTCCACTTGAGGCGTTATTGACAATACTTCGACCCACTTAAGCGGCTGAAATATTTGAGAAAAACTAAATTCAAAATTTTTGATATACAAATTAATAAATCCTGAATTTGAGAACAATCTGTTGAGTCCTTCGCCACCGAAATAATTAAGGAAATTCCATCTACAATTTTAATTGTTCGTCTTGTTCTTGTCTCAATTTTTTTAAACACAAACTAACCCAAACTCTGCAGGAATTAAGTTTAAAGTGAAATCATGTGAATTAGACTTCTGAAACTAGAGAAGGAAAAATTCACAATTCATAATTTTGTATAATACTTACCCGAATCTGCTTTATACGAATTTCTCTAAATTGCCAAATACTATCTGATTTTAAGATATTGATTTTTCTTCTATTCACCCGTTTTTGTTAAGTGATATATTAAAGTTATACCATTAAACATGAATGCTGACTTCAATCGAAATAATATCTTTTTAAGAAAATGTCTTCACGGTACTTTCCCAAAGAGAGATTTTTTTGAAACAGGTTTTGAAAATAAAATGGAAATTATGAATTATAACATATTTGTCACTAGTTACTCAAGGCAATCGCAATTATTTTTGTACTGAATCACATGGCCTCACAGGATACTTGATTCCCACAAAGAAGTTTGGTTAGCAGTAAGTGTTAAAAAAATTACGATATAAGATAACGATTTTGGAGAAAATTTCATAGGTTATGTAGGTGGTGAGAGACTGAACACAAAATGTAAGATACAAGCCGTTAAACGGCAGTACAACGGGAGCTTGAAATACAATTTTACAGTACAGAGACCGATCAGCATAAAAACAACCATTTTTTTCTTGATCGGCCGTTGCACGAACGTGACGTGAACGTATATATAAATCAACTTGACGTTGATATAAAGGGTGAATTTTTAAGCTTTTCGTTTTTAAAAATAGAAACAAAAAAATAAACGAATATTTGCAATAGTTAGTAAAGTATTTATTTGAAAATGTTCTTATTGAAATCTTCTGGAAACCACATGTCAAATAAGTCCAACTTTTCCAATTTGAGGGTAAAAAACATTCGGTAATCATCGTACAGTTCCTTACTCCATTGGCTGTAACATTGCGATTTCCATTATTTTAGGAAAAAATGGTTCGATGTTGTCGCCGGCCCACACACAGCACCAAACAGCGCATATATCTGGGTGCATTGGCTCTTAAGCTGCCTCTGGCTGTTCTTCAGACCCAATTTGGCAATGTTCGTTGAAGTAACCATTGAGCCAAAAATAAGCTTCGTCACTGAAGACAATCTAATATATAACATCAAATGTTTGTCCCTCTGTCTGTCTGTCTGTTCCGAATAGGCTCGCGCACCGTTTATCAGATTGAGCTGAAATTTGGACACCCAGTACGTTTTAAAGAGAGAAGGAAAGTAGGGGGTGTAAAAAGTGGGCGGAAGTATGTGGACGTGTCACACTATAATAACTCCTAAGCACCTGGACCGATTTCAATGAAATTTGGTATGCAGGTTTGACTGCGCCCAAGATAACATAGACTTTAAAAAAATTCCAAAGACTTCCGTAAGAGGGCGCTTCAAGTAGTGCGTTTTAAAGACTCAATAGCTCCTAATCCCCTGAACTGATTTCAATGAAGTTTAATATAAACGTTCAACAGCACCCAAGATAAAACATAAAATATAAAAAATTTCCAAAGACTTCCGCAAGAGGGCGCTTTAAGTAGTGCATTGTTAAGACTCAATAACTCCTAAATGACTTGACCGATTTAACTAAAATTTGGTATGTGAAATAACTTGCCCTGCAGAATAATAACAGAATAGAGGCTATTTAAATTTCAGAAAACTTCCGTGAGAGGGTGCTTTATTCAATCAACTATGTTTGGCTCATTCACGTCAAAACGGATGAACCGATTTTGATGAAACTTGGTAGGCGTTTGTATCTCTTACTGAAATAGATCCTATGATTTTAAAAGTTTTTTCGACAAAAATCAAGGAAAGGGTGGTTTATTTAACACAAAATTTAGACAAGATGGGATAAATCTAAGTACTCCATCTTATTTATCATTCTTGAGCTATGTCAGATTGTCTATAAAAACTCTTGAGCTTTTTTAACCGTTATTCCATGTTATTAGTAAATACTTGGCATTAAGAATACTTACGATTAAATAACAAAAACTCTGACTTTAAATTTATCTTACAAATTAGTAAAGTCTTATTTTTAGAGTATATAAGTCGCACATACTGAGGTCATGTTTCTTAAATTCCATTTTCAATTTTTCAAATATACAAGATTTTTCATTCTTCTCTATTTGTTAACTAATCATATACATTTAAAGGAATGCAACAAGCATTTTAAGCGTTATTTGCTTTAGGCACAAAAACAAATAATTATTTATATAAAATAATACACGGTAAAAGTCATTTTCAAACAATAAGCACGCGCAAGGAACAAAGAGGTGCTGGAACAGTATTTAACCAAAATCAACAACAAATAAGGGCAAACAATTACCTTATGTAGGGGGAATAAAAAAAAAGAAAAACCAAAAAGCAAACACGTCGGTAACTCTGTACAAAAGTAGAAGACTTACCAGTGAACAAACGTCTCATTTCTTTAATAACTCTACTCAACAAGGTTTTCCATAACGAATGGCGATAAAATTTTATGCAGTAAATTTTTCCATAGAACCTGATTTTCAACTTAACTTTTTTTAATCTTAATAAATAATTTTTAGGACAAAACTTCCAATTTAAAAATTAAATTTATCTAAAAATTTTTAAAATGAAATTCTCCAATAAAAACGAGAGCTAACCTTTTGTCGACCATATAATTATTTTGAGATATATGTAGTTTAACACTTCTGCACAAATTGAAACTCTACCCCTCATAAACAATTTGTGGGTCAAAAAGCTCCAATAGAAAAAATAATTCAATAAATTAGAAAATTAAAATTTATTTAATTATTATTAATAAATTATTTATTAATTTATTTATAATATTAAATGATAAAAAATTATTTTTGACAACTTAAGCACACAATTGTATGTTTTTGCACATATATATTTTGCATTTGTTGAATGCTTATTAGAGTTGGAAGTTTGTGGACAAAAGAAGCACCTTTGTCTCTTTCGCGAGGAGCACTCACAGAGGTTTTAATTGTTTTAGATGGCCCTGGACTGTCTGAAGTATTCTGTTGCTGGATCGTATCCACTACATGTTTTGCCGAAGGGCCATAAGGCATTCTTTTGCGACGCGCAATGTGGGGCGTTATCAGCACGTTGGCCGAGTCGACTAAAAAAGTCTGCGTTTAAAACTTTTGTTACTATTGCATTCTGGGTTTAACTTGGTCTATATAGCATAGACGGTATAAGCCGAAACATCCAACATGTTTGAAAATAAGGCAACTGGCCAACGCTTTGTTTGGCGTTTGCAAGTATACATTGCTACTAGCTGGTCCAGTGCATCAACCCCTGCTTTGGTAGCATTGGTGTATAATTTCTGGCTTTTTTTCTGTCATCTTTGACTTCTTCTGAATTGTGTAGAGTACTCATAACAACAACAAATTTGTATTTTTTTGGTATATACGTCACTATAGTTACATTTGGGATAATAATTTTTTTACATCAACAGATTTGAGCGGCAAGAACATCTTATTTTTCTCACTGTTCCAACCAAAGTTATTTTACGTTGAAGTAATTGAACAGCCAAATTATAGGTAGTGTAAAAGTTATCGCATGTAATTGTATAACCTCTTCCTAATTCACGTGACAAATTGAAAACAACATTTTCACTTTAATTTAGAAGTATTGCG
Organism: Tetanocera ferruginea; assembly: GCA_958299015.1. Taxonomy (NCBI): domain Eukaryota; kingdom Metazoa; phylum Arthropoda; class Insecta; order Diptera; family Sciomyzidae; genus Tetanocera; species Tetanocera ferruginea. Next base: position 54,249,844 of record OY282642.1, on the reverse strand, counting down.
TTAGTTTTATGTTATTTTTATTATGCTTCAAATCTTACCTTGACTCTTTTCCGGTTGTGTGTTTCTTGTTCGACCTAAGTATACGTCCATATTCCAGGCATACTTTGAAGTTGAGTCACAAAGGGACCATATTTTAATACCATACTTGGCAGGTTTATAGGGAATATATTGTCTAAAACAACAACTACCGCGAAAAGGTACCAATTGTTCATCTATGGCCACGTTATCGTGCGGATGAAACATCTGCTTTAGTTTAGAAACGCTCAATATGCATTTTAGCATGGAAAATGGGTCTACCATTAGTCTCATCCCATAAACATCTTAAGTTTTCTGCATGGGACTTGAACACACCAGCCATTAACTGTAGTCCTATGTATGCTTCCAATTCCATCATATCAATCTACTGCCAATCAGTCATTCCAACAATAATCTGTTTTATGCTTGATGAAATAAATAACTCAAAAGTATCTATTATGTCTGAATTCAAAGAACGCACGTGTTGTGAAGGCCCTGTTCGTAATAACAAAACACACTCTTTACGAAGTCTGCTAGACTGTATTTGATGAGGATGTTTGTACCATTGGACTGACCCATCTTTTGCTGCATAACAAGTATTATTTTCATTTCCCATTGCTATTTGGGTTTCTATGCTTACCCTCTCAATGCTTTGATCAGAATCTTTAGATATTTCAGAGTCGTCCATTTCAACATGCACGTCAAAATTTTCATCTTCATCTGATTCGTCATCAAAACAGTCATCTTCATTATTATTTAGAATTTCCTCAATATTTTAAATATTTTACTTATTATAGCAAGAGAGAACACACATGTTTTCCTATTGGTCAAATTGACCCACAAATAGTACACGTGCATGCAAAAAATTAACATAATTATAGAAAAAAATAGGAAACTCTATAATATTTTTCAATTATATAAAAAGCACCACAAAAACCTTACTGAGGATATGAAAAAGTTTTATTATGGTGAGATAATTCTATATAACGTTTCTAGCAGGTTTTCTATGAAATTTGGGTCAATTTGAACCAATTTGTGCAGAAGGGTTACATATTTTTTTTCAAGACCAGTGAAGCAATTTTTCCTGTAAAACTTTCACACAATTTTAAATTCATAAGTTGAAAATTGAAGTTTTTAGACACATTTATGTGAAATAAGTGCTCTCAACAACGCAATTGTTTTTTTTAATTTTGATATTTACTGGAAAACTGGGATCAATCGAAAAAACATTAAGATCGAATTCGTATTCTACGAACAATTTTGCTATAGAAAAATGTTATCGCCATTCGTTGTGGTAAAAGTTTTTAAAATTGTTGAGGAGTGTAATTTATGAAATGTTCGGGTTGGTAATGTCTGTTTTTTATAATGTCTGAAACTATTCAACAACGAAGTGCTTTACGTCAAAAAAGAGCAGATTTGTGGAGAGACAATTCTTGGTTTTTGCATCACGTTATTGCATCATCTTACACGCCACTCGTAATTTATGGTCATTTCACCAAAAACCCGACCCATATAATTCCGCAACCATCGCATCGCCTGACTTAGCACCAAGTGACTTCTGAATATTCGCTAAAATCAAGAGACCGTTCCGTGCACACTGTTTTGAATAGATAGAAACCGAAAAAAGTAGTTGTGGTGTCAATTGAGAAGATATAAAAAACAGTTTCTCGAATAACACAAAATTACGATATTTTTATCACTGGTTTTTCGAATGGTTGATATTATTAAACTATTTAAAGGAAACTTTAATGATACCTTGATATAGAATAGACATATTTAATTAATAAACAATCTGCTGATAATTATTAAAAATTTAAATATAAATAATAACACAGGTCATTAAAATTTTATGACTGGGCCATTTGAGGAAATTTCCAAAATAATTTGTTCAGTAGAATCAGTATCAGAGAAGAATTAACCTATAAAATCAGAATTTTTTAACATTAGTTACTACTGAACAGAAGTGTGCTGATGCAAAAATCTCAAAATTTTGGCGTTATGCGCCAATTCTTCTCTGATTTGAATTTCCTATAAAATTAGTACTTCCCGTACATAGTCTCAAAAGTAGCTCAGAAAGTTATTTTTCGGGTGCATCTTAAATAGTGTCGGACGATATTTTGGCCAAAATAGCCGATTTTTCTTGCCGAATGTTTTTTTGCTTTGCCAAATAATTTATTTATAAGTTTTTAGAATTTTTTTGATATTCAGTGAACTCCGTTCAAAATTTTCACATTAGAAACATTATCCATTATTCGTTTTGTTTTTCTCTCCTTTGCTACTCTTTCATAAGTTGGTGCTCACTCGTTGAAAATTTTAATTATAATTGAATTCTTAGGTTTTTACTTTTGTTGTCGATTGTACGGAGAAAAAAAATGGGCTTAAATAAAGCTCAAAGCGTTTGTAAATTAAATTTGCTCAAAAATATGTCAAAACGAGCCATTCACGTAAGCAGTTAATGCCAGAAATCTGGCTTGAAAATTTTTTTGATAAGCACGTCAATTTGTGCTTAATAAGTGTCATCTTGGGCTTGATCATAAAAATTAATTTTTTTATTGTTGTTTTTGCTCATCCAAAAAATTTAGCAACCGAACGACATAATTCTCAGTTGATTTTTGTTGCTGTTAATATAAAAGTGTATAAATTGCAGAACATAAATTAAAAATTATATTTTCCTGTCGAATTGAATAAAATATTTAATTTGAACAATGAAAATATAATTTTGAATTTGCGTCTGGTCATCGTTTTTTCTTTTTTGTTCGGTTTCTTTGGTGCCTGAGCCTCTTACATTTTGTCATCTTTTGCATTGTATTATTAAAATTCATAAAATATCACATCCCAAAATACCATAGATCAGGCATATGAGAGAGAGCATACTAATTTTTTTATTAACAATCCAAAAATGGCAAGCATTGGATACAAATGAGCGTGTTTTTTATTTGATAAACAATACCAAAATGTCATAAAATAAGATACAAGTGAGCATATTAATTGTTTTGATAAATGATCCAAAAATCACATACTTTTTGCACGAATGGGCGTGTTAATTTTTTTGATAAACTATCGCATTATGGCTTAATATCAATAATATTATGGCTAAGCTTAGAATATTTCCCAAAATAAATTGATTTGTGATTGTTTTCAGCCTAAATTGCTCTCCGTGAATAAAAAAGCCGAGTTAAAGCTAGAAATTTTCTGCCATATTTCAGTTAGTAGTATATTTCTGTAACTTTTCTCGACTAGATCGAAAATAGATACAATTTTTTTCTACGTTATCCTGACGTCAATAAATCAGTTATAGAAACATCCGAATTTTGCAGAAAAACTCTTGCGTTTAACGCAAATTAAATGCTTTCAGTAGGTATTTTGTACGGCGGGAACACAATTGCGTACATCACTTTGTATGGCTCGATGCACTGGAATTTGGTACATGTTGGACTCGTTGCAATTGGAAACTTGTTTTTTAGAGTGTTCTCTGTAAGTTTCGACACACACATACAATAAAAACACATATAAATGTGCGCTTTTTATAATTTTCTGACTTAGCTTAAATTAAACATAAATTATTTTTAACTGTATTAAAATTAATTCCCAACTGAAAAGGTTTTAACAAAAGCATGGAATAAATTTTATCATTATTTTACTTGAAAACATTTGTTTGTTATTCGGCTTCGGTCTTCGGCCGATTATTTTCATTTTCACATTCGGTTGGACACTAATCTTAAATAACTCGAAATTTTGACATATGCAAATGAATAATTCTAACCTTAAATTCGGGTTCCATGCAAAACAAGTTACTTTAAATTAGAGCTAAACGAGTCCAAGCTGCCCATTTACTAAAATGACGGCACTTTTAGTAGAACTGCATAATCACAGCTACTTAAATAAATCTTATATGTACAAGTTTTGCACCAGTTTTGCAAACCAACTGTGGATTTTCACGAATCAAAATTTCGAAAATGAGGCAGAGCTGATTTTGCCATGGAGGTATTTAATAAACAAAATTTATAATTTCTTGTCTATTTTACTCTTTTCGTTTAATGAGAAAAAATTTTCAAATTTAAGGTTAAAAAGAGTCCCGGTTTCTCTTATGTTTCTCTTATTTTTTCTCTTATGTTTGTATCATCACGCTTAATCATACAGCAGTAATCAGTCATCATGCTATTATTTCACTTGCCTTGAGACCTTCGCACCATTTTCTTAATATCTTGGGGGAATCTTACTCCCTCTTCTCCCTCACTTACAGCTTCTAAGTTTTCAGGAAAGTAGCTGAAATTCGAATTTTAAGACTTATAAGTCAACATAGGTTTTACAAATTTAGGACCATTTTGTTAGAAATCATATGTAATTTATTGTTTCTCATAAGATTTCCCATATCCGCTCAATAAAAATTTCTTCCTTCAGCTTGGCATCATAAAAAGTTGGAATACTGTTTTTAAATACTTGAATCCTTCGCCTTATTTATCTAACGCCTTCACAAAATGTTTCATAAATCCTATAGTAAGTATATTTCACAACTTTTGAAAAAATGAAAATTTTACATTCCCAAAATTATGAGGTAATACTTTGAAAAAAATTAAAAATTTTGAGATGATGGAACTTTTTGATTATTTTTCCCGTAATAAGCACAAGACAATCAATTTGAAACACTACTTGAAACTCGTTTTCGTTTTGTCTAATTAAATAAAATATGACAACTCGAAAACGTACATAAAACTTTTGTTTTTCGCATAGCCTTTGCTTTTGGTTCAACTGACTGAACAGTACAGTACAGTACAAATAACCGCAACAACGGAATAGAACCGCAAAGCTAACAAAGTAAACGAAAAACAACAAAGCATAAATAAAAAAATACAAAACGGAATATTTATACAAAAATAATTTTAAAGCCTGGAATAAAAAAAAAATTGAAAACAAATGCAAATAACACTTTAACAAAAAAAAGGTACAAAACAAGTCAAAATGTGTGAACTTATATAAAAATATTTTTAAATAAATAATAAAAAAAAATATGTACTCCTAAAAAATTTAAAATATTCATTAACAAAATAATCATGTTAACAAAATCCCATTAGTCGAAAAATTCACAAGATATTTGCTTAAACTACTTTCAATTTCTATAACTTGTTCTTCCATTTGCTCGGCAAGGAAACGTCTTGTCGCCTTCTACCTGTATTCATTCGCACTCTATTTGTCAGGATATTCCCAGCCACAAGACATAATCAATTAATGTCTGTAAACAATAACAACAATACCTAGAATAACAAAAACAATTGATGCACTATTTTTCTGAGTTTTGAAATGTAGACAGCCAGTCGAACAGACCGACCGGCAGTAGTCAGGCGCTCTTATATAACCATAAATAAAATTAATGAGTTTATGTTTGTGTTCTGCGATGTCCAGCCATTGTGTAATTCAGAGCAAATAAAAAATACACAGCTATGTACATTGTTTCATTTGGAGCGGAAATGACATTAAATGGGTTTTTTTCACTTGAAGCAAACAAAAGCATACATAAAATGGTTTTGCCAAAGAATATTCATATTTTAGATGATTACATGCTTATAATATAGTATATGATTGAATGTGAAATATTCAGTATAAACCAATTACCTGATTTGCTTCAGATTCGGTTTTGTAGCATGTGCGGTCTTACTACAAAATCGGCCACATTTTTCTTAAAGTGCTCTACGATAACTCTAGATTTTAAGTGGATGTCCTTAGAACGCTTATCGAACTCCTGCCCACATGCTTTGAAAACTTTAAACTCTCTCTTAAATAATAAATATTTTAAAATTACTTTTCTCTTTGTTCTCAACTCTTTTTTTTAATCTTGGACTGCAGCATCTCAAGCAGATCTGTTCGTTATCGCAAGCTCAGTTATCTAAGCATCTTAAGCCTTTTAATATTATTCCTTCCTGCACATTATAATATTCCTTTTTGGATATTCGCGATAATAAATAATAATTTACAGCATATGAGTGAGGCTCAGTAGGTGGTTCTTTTTTTGCGGTTGACACCCCGCAAACCACAACATTTGCACAAAAATATGATGAAATTTCATGATAATTTTAAGGGTGTCACTTACAGATGAGTACCCAAAAAATTAACTATGCGTCGGCGCAAGGAAAATCCTTGTGTCGAAAGGAACAAACGCAACCCTTCTAGCAACTTTCCCGCAAACTCAAGCTGAGCAGTTTACCAAACAATGTCCAACAGACTGTGAACTAAAGCTAGATGAATGATAAATCGAGGGGAAGAAAGAAGAAAAAACCATAAGTGTTGGCTGTGTCTTTTATTGGTCATAAACACAGTTAACGCCCCCTAAACTGAGGACAAACAAACCTTTGCCTACGTTGTTGAACATATGATGTGTTGTTGAAATAAAATCAATGTTGATCAGTGATCACTGATCACCGCAGTAAATTCATATATAACATATGTTCGTTTATAGTTTCTACGGGAACATCTCAGACTGACATATAAGAGTCGTTCGTACGCCCCCTTAATGAACACCGATTTAAGTACAAAGCTAACAATCATCATCTATTATCACTTGGTTACGATCATAAAACGATTGATCGCTAATTTGTTTGTTCATGGTTAGAATTTCGTATTTTTGACACACATACACACTATTCCACTATTTCTCTCGTTCTCTCTATTTTTTTTTTTTTTGTTAACAGAAATTTGAGCTAAGTCCAAAAATCCCCAGAGATGCATCCATTCGAGTAAATAGTCTTGAAACTTATTATTATTATTTCTATTTTAATTTGTTTGCAAATGTTATTTCTTTTGGAATTGTTTAATATGTTATATGCATAATTATGTATGCAGAGAATATAGCTTAGTATAATTCAAGAATATTGAGCATGGAAGTGCTTGTAAATATAACGTGGTATAGTCATAGTAAAAGTCAACTCGAGAAAAAATTTACTTTTTTTTGTTAAAGTTCTCTTTACTTTTTGTTTAACAATGAAAAACTAGCCGTTATCGGATGTTGAGAAAATGTCTGACATTTTCTTGTTGTTTTCAAATAAAATTATTTTATATTTACAAATTTTCCCAATTTCTCTCTTTTTCTCTAAAGTAAATAAACAATAAACAATCATGCCACAGATGGTGACCGTGGCATGCAGGTCAAGTGTGTGGCTAAGCATGCTCGGAGCCCGGGTTCGATCACCAGCCGCGGCGAAAAGTTTTTTCCATAAAAAATTTTTCTGATCGGTCACCACCTCTCTGCAGACAATGGCAAGCCTCAGAGAGTAAATAATGCCATGTAAAGCTTCTTGAGAACATGAACTTTAGCCGTTTGGAGTCGGCATAAAACATATAGGTCCAGTTCTCGGTCAATTGTGTGCAAACATTTAATAACACACACAACACAATTGATCATAAGAAGCTTTGTCAAAGTCCTTTCAAGGGCTCAAATGGCCAATTTGTTTTGTTTTTTTTTTTTTTTTTTTTTTAAATAAACAATCTAGCATAGCAACAGATTTTTCGAGATCATCTTAAAAGTAAAACATAACGAGTTAAAATGAACATTTTCATCTAAGAATAGCATTACTATACTTCTGTGTACAGCATAGTTTTCGAAGCTCAAATGTGGGGCTATATTTTTGACCTTTACTTTACCCCAATGTTTTACGAGTGCGAAGTTAAAGAGATTATAAGATATGCCTCACCAATTTCAAGCACTGCGAAATTAAGCTATATGAAGTGTTGGAAGAGATATGCATTGAATCAAAAGTATATTCGATATACTTTAATGAAATCTTTTCGGGAGGCAAGTTACTTTTTCGCAAATGAATCATTTTTTAATCATATCTTTTTTTTGCTCCTAAATTAGTTTGCTAAAATAGTACACTGTTAATTCTTTTTGCAAGTAGAAAGCTTAAAAAAAAACTTTCAACTGCTAACAAAGGACTATAAAGAATACTTCGACGCTACATTCTTCTTACTTTATTTAACTTCGTTAATTCGAAATAACTCCACGCGTAATTCGTAAGTGACGTATTCATTTTATCACGACGTGTATAACGCCTGTCATGTATAAGAAGGCGTTGCATGTATGAAAAGAGTCTATTAAGGTATGTTCGTCTGTCTGTCTGCCGATATTTTTGAGATATCGCAATGAAATTCCATATTTAACTCTTCCCTAAAACATTAACAACATCAGATGAAAGCCACGCCTATCTCTCATTTAAAGTTAGTTTTTAAAACGTAATTTCTTTGTAAATTCCATAAATATTAATCCAATGACGTGAATTTTACTCATATGCTCTGATTTCAAATACGTATGAAATTTTGACAAACAGTAGGATATCCATGCCTACCTCCCATAGAAAAGCAGAAGAAAGCAGAGTCAATAGAACTTACGTAACTAGTTCAGTGAAATATCGTAATTGAGCTTTCAGTAAAATATTTTAATTGATGGAATAGGTCCCCTATCCTTGTCACGCAACAGATGTCATTAAACTCAGCACGGGAGCAATAGTTCTCAAATTAATATTGCTGCAATTATTTTATTTTTACCTATTGGTAACGATACCACTTCCACTTCTTATTGCCGGGGATTCAACCTAAGTCTGTCGCGTATTAAACGCAAGCTCCAACCAACACGACTTAAATTGAACTTCGAAAACAGCGACTCAATTTCATTAATTATTGAACGTGTAACATGTTCTTAAGACCGGCTATCGATTATTTCCAAAGGTATCTATGAGGTATCAGTTGATTCCCTCCAATGACAACAGCGTTTATGAGTGAACTGTTTGTTTTATATGTTGGTGGCAGAATTGGGACAGGTCATTTCCACTGGAAACCTATAATGTGGAAAGTATGTACATGAAAAATGGGTCAATCGCAAATGGTTGCAAAAATAAAATAAAGAAGCTATATCCATATTTTTACTTCATAAAAACACGAATCATCAAGCCTCTTTATTATCAACAAAATAACGTTATTAACAATTGATTCTTTTCATCAGATGATGAAATTCAGCGGTGGGGTGAAGCGTTTCGCTTTTTTTTGAGATACACAGCACCCTCAAAAATTATAATTTTGACTTAGAATTACGTCTTGCAGCACCTTAGAGTGTATGGGGTCGTTTTAACAAATTTATGTCAAGGCATACATACAGCCTTTATTACTTATCGTTCAAAGATAATATCAATGTTAAAACATCAAATATATCATGCGTTGGACGAATATCTAATTTTGGTATATTCACTATTATATTCAGGGAAAAAATTCAAAATAGCAAAATTCAATCAGAAATTAGCACAATATAAACATAAAAATTTATATTTATACTCCCATGAGTACTGCGACGTGTGTAACGCCCATAAGGAGGCGTGGTAGGTATAGAAAAGTATATTCCTTTGAAAACTATATAAAAAGGCTTCTGTGGAAGCTAAATAAGTAAAATTAGGTATTTATTAACTTAATATTAAAACAAAGGCGTGTTAGAAAAATAGGAGTCATCCAACAACGACCACGCCCACCTCCCATACATCCCCAAAATTGAAAACTATATAAATAGGCTTCTATCAAAGCTACAAAAATAAAATTTTATATTTAGTAATTTTTTATTAAAATTAAGGCATGCTAGAAAAATGGGCGTCCACCCACTAACACGCCCACCTCCCATGCAACCCAGAATTGAATACTATATAAAGACTCCACTGTCGACGGTACAAAACTAAAATTTGGTCTTAATTCATTTTATATCAAAACTAAGACTGGTTAGAAAAATGGGCGTCATCTATTCACAAGCACGCCCACCTTCCATACAACCCCAAATTGAAAATTCTATAAAGAACCCACTTTAAAGAAAACTCTAAAAAAGTCTAATATTTAAACTACAAAACTGAAATTCAGTATTTGAATATTTATACCCCCACGCGTACTGCGTATATTAATTTTGTCACGACGTGTGTAACGCCCATAAGGAGGCGTGGTAGGTATAAAAAAGTATATATATTCTTGCTCAGCATCACCACCTGAGTTGATTTAGCCATGTCTGTCCGTCTGTCTGTCTGTCCGTCTGTCTGCGGACACGATTACAGCCGTAATTTTGAAGCTATCGAGCTGAAATTCAATATTTAAGCTTTTTTCTGAAAAACTAAGATCATCTTCGAGAATGGGCTAAATCGGATGAAAACCACGCCTACCTCCCATACAACCCCAATGATGAAAACTCCATAAAGAAACGAATATTTACGCTAAAAAACTTAAATTCGGTAGTTGTATAGTTTATGACAAAACTCAAGTGTGTTAGAAAAATGGGCGTCATCCACCCACTAACACGCCCACCTCCCATACAACCCTATTATTGAAACCTATATATAGAGGCTTGTGTCAAAGCTATAAAAGTAAAATTAAATATTTATTATTTTCATATAAAAATTAAGACGTGAGAGAAAAATGGGCGTTATCCATAAACGAACACGCCCCCCTCCCATACAATCCCAAAATTGAAAACTATATAAATAGGCTTCTGTCGAATCTACAAAAGTAAAATAAGATATTTATTCTTTTTATAATAAAACCAAGATGTGTTAGAAAAATGGGCGTCATATGGACGTCAATGGGCGAAACTCCATAAATAGGCTAATATTAAAGCTACAGACCTGAAATTGGGTATTTGTGTATATTATATCAAAATTAAGGCATGTTAGAAAAACTGCCATCAACCACTCAAGAACACGCCCACCTCCCATTCAACCCCTTATTGAAAATTTTATAAAAAGGCTTGTCTTTACTTTGCAGGATAACAATTTGATATGAATGTATTTTAGACGTCATCAAAATAGTAAAATGTTTTGAAATCTCATATAAAAAGAGCTGCAAATTACGATTTTGTACCATTGCGAATCGCCCGTAGGGGTATTTTAACTTCGGCTAAGTCGAAGATATACCTTACGAGTTTAAAAACATCTTAGTTTTGGTATAAAAAAGATACAAACCAATTTTATCTCTGTTGGTTAAACATTAGCTTATTTATGGAGTTTAAAATTTGTTGGGTTATATCGGAGGTAGGCGTGTCCGTGGTTGGATGACGCCCATTTTTCAAAAGCATTTTTGCTTTGTTAAAAAACACATACGTAGCAAATTTTAGCGCTGTAAGACAAACATACGCTTATTTATCGGGGCTTTATTTGCATCGGGTGCGAGGACTTTATTTCTAAAATCAGTTTTGCTCTAGATGTGCCCGTTTTAAAAAAGCAAATTCTTATGGAATAAATTCACAAAATTGAAAGCGTGATGGGGTAAAGCGCACCTCCAACGCCCCTATTTTTTGGTTATCTATAATATCTTTTCAAGTCCAAACACAAAATTGCCCAGGTAACATCGGTTTATAAATCGACCCAGCTTATTGATAGGCTTGATTATCGAAGTCTCAAAGAATCGAATATGTAGTGTACAAGATATATTTAAATATATGCGACTACATTTAAAAAAGTGGGAAAAACCTTAACCTTAACCTTAACCTTAACCTTAACCTTAACCTTAACCTTAACCTTAACCTTAACCTTTACCTTAACCTTAACCTTAACCTTAACCTTAACCTTAACCTTAACCTTAACCTTAACCTTAACCTTAACCTTAACCTTAACCTTAACCTTAACCTTAACCTTAACCTTAACCTTAACCTTAACCTTAACCTTAACCTTAACCTTAACCTTAACCTTAACCTTAACCTTAACCTTAACCTTAACCTTAACCTTAACCTTAACCTTAACCTTAACCTTAACCTTAACCTTAACCTTAACCTTAACCTTAACCTTAACCTTAACATTAACATTAACATTAACCTTAACCTTAACCTTAACCTTAACCTTAACCTTAACCTTAACCTTAACCTTAACCTTAACCTTAACCTTAACCTTAACCTTAACCTTAACCTTAACCTTAACCTTAACCTTAACCTTAACCTTAACCTTAACCTTAACCTTAACCTTAACCTTAACCTTAACCTTAACCTTAACCTTAACCTTAACCTTAACCTTAACCTTAACCTTAACCTTAACCTTAACCTTAAAGAAAGAAATAAAAAATTTGCAAGAAATCAAAAGATAAAAACGTTATTATCCGAATTTTTTAATTACTTTCTTTATATGTATAACTTTATTTATAAATTCACTTATATCTTATATCTTATATTCAAAATAGTATTTATTGCATTAGCAAAAAAAAAACTAAAAACGAAATGAGCTTTGAACACAATCTGTGGGGAAAATTTTAATTTCTTACAAACGCTTTTAACAAAATGGTTAAAAAAGTGAACTTTCAAAAAATAGCGGCTTCGCCAAATAAATAACAACTACCACTTTTTTCTTTCTATTTTTATAAAAAGTTCTAGCTAGCAAATCTTTTTTATTTGTAATTCCTTAAATGTATAGAACACTATTCTGTAAATAGATCTTCTATGTATGCATGGTTAGTAGTTATGTCCAGTGTTGTCCCTGAGCCCAACACAAACTTTGGTGGGTAAATTTTTTTTCACATTAACTTTGTTTTGAACCACTTCTATCCACATCGTTATATTTTTGAAGTTATGGGTTATGGCTTTAAATAGGTTAATGCTGAGAAAGTGTGAAAAAGCTTTGAAAAAAACACGATGTTTGATAGCTCACACCTTAAATTAGGCAATAGATCACCGAGAAAAACAAAAGCTTTCTCGAAATAGTCCATGTAATGAGATATCTGCTATACAACTACTACTTCCAAAAGACTATAATTTGACATTTATGGTCGTACTATTTATAATGAAAAATATGGATTAATGTAAGAATTAATACCGGGATAAGATAAGCTAAAAGGGCACCTACAAAAAAATCATAGAATATGAAAATTTCCTCGAATTGAAGCGTGCACAGCGGGTATTATTTACTAGTACCCTTATTCCCTGACTTTATGTAGCCCTGAAAAGTTCAGCTGTACTTCAAGCACAAAAATAATTTTAAAAATTTTAATATTAAAAGTTAAATAATGAACAAGTCGTTTTGTTTTGCAGTACCAACATGAGCTCAATGCCTGATTTTGCCGTTGTTTTTTTTTTGTATTATTTGCGCAACTTTTTGCCTTACTTAAGTACATACATACACACATACAAGAATGTGGCTTCATCATATAAATAATTATAAAAATATTCTAGAAATATTAATTCAACAAAATGGCTGTTAATACGTAGCCTAACGCCCCGTATTAAAAACTGTACAGTAAGCAGCAAAATATGTTTTTGTTTTTTTTTGTTTTGTTTATTCCTTTATACAGCTTTAAATACAGCTTTTAATACAGCTTCGCATTTCGAAATAAAGTCAAATAATGATGATGAACTGCGTCAGTGCCGCAACTTGTGATGATGATGATGTTGATGAAATGTGTAATTTTTTTAATAATTTTAAGCTTTTATAGAATTTTTTAATTTAATAATTTTATTTTTTTTTAATAAGTATATAAACGAACATACATATGTGCGCGCTATTTAAAGCGACGCGTTTTCGCAGTTTATAAAAATATTAAATAATAATAGGTGTTGTTGCTCATTGCAACACACGAGCTTTATTTAAAATATTTTTTAAATCATGAAATAGTTATAAATTTTGCTTTGTTTTTTATTTATTGGCCGCGTGTCGAAGATAAAAATTTATAATTTATGAAAATAGTTCAAAAATTTAAAAAGAGGAACTTTCTATATTGCAACAAAAATCTAATACTTACTGCTATCACTACTATTTTCAATGTAAACAAATCGACAGAAACAAAAAAAAACATAAAATAAAATAATAAAAACAAATAAGAACTGTTGCATTTTTATCATCATTACTACTACTTGACTTGACTCAACCAAACAATTGGAATCTCCCCGATTTGCCGGGGCAACAAACTTAATTTTCAAAAACCGATAGTAGACGACTTTCCTGATAGTGTTAATCGCGTCTTGGGCACATGTCTACCAAAACAAATCCAACCAACTCAACTCATAACCAGACAACCAACCACACCTCCAAGTTTTGTTGATAAGGATATGATAAGGATAGTCTAGAGCAAAAGTACGCCAAGCCGGCAAAAAAGAAAAAAAAAAAACAAAAAAAAAATAAACACTGCGATATCTTTGTTAACGACCAACCAACCCGATCAATGAATGAAAAACGTAGCGTAGTAAATTTTTTTTAACATTCATATTTTCTATATAGTATGTGTTTTTGTTTTTTTTTTTTTTCAAAGGTGATATGAGTTTTGTGATAATTTTTAATCAAAAACTTTGTGCTACTTTTCTTGACTGTCTGCGCTGCACTGCGTTCGTACTCGTATTACGTAAGGTTCAAATCGAAAACTTGTCGATAAAGAATTCTGTATCGCATATTGCCTTTGAAATTTAATTCAGATTGAAATTTCAGAAATTTATAAATAGTTTTTGACAGTATTAATTGAAACATCCTTTCTTGTTATTAACAAAATAATCGACATTTGGATAGTTTCAGGCTGGAAAAATTATAAATACAACATAAACAAATATAAATTTTTAGATCAAGAAAACTTTGAAATTCTATTAAAAAAAGTTATTCCAGAAAAAGCACTATTTTTTATTTCATACAAATGCAATTTTCTACGTTTCGCTTCCTTTTAAATATTATGTGAGTAAAAATACTTAATAGTTTGTTGGCGACTAAAAATAAATTTTATTTTTTTTTAATTTTTTCGTATGCATAACATTGAAAAAATATTCTCAGAAAGTATTAAGTCAACTAATTAAAAAATGGTTGTAGTTACAAACTCAAAAGTCCGAATGGAAGTTAATAAATGTACTACTTGTTAAACTTTAAACAAAACAATTCCCAGGAACGCTAGAAAATGTTTTCACTTATAAAACAACTACTACTAGTCGTTCGATGCTACTTTTAGTCGTTCGATGTTTATTTAAGAGAAATAGTTTTTATTTTATTACCTAAAATAAATTAATTTTTTAGTCAAAAAACGGGTTTTTGACTACCATTTTCATTAAGATTCGGCTTCTTCTTAAATCTTCGATTTAAAGCTGAAAAAATTCAGACTAACAAAAATTATTATTATTCTTGTTTTTTTGGATGAAAAAACTCCGAAAAATCGTGTAAATTGCACATTTCAGGTGCTTCACTTTACGGATGCCAGGTGTATTGATTTAAATTTTTTTTAAATTATGGATGGATGACAGCGTTGAAGTTCCGCTGCCCGACTATAATGAGGTCTTAACAGCTATAGCTCGGCTTAAAAACAACAAAGCCGCAGGAGCCGATGGTCTACCGGCTGAGCTGTTTAAGACCGGTGGCGAAGCTCTGTTTAAATGCATTCACAGACTTCTATGCAGAATATGGTCGGAAGAATGCATTCCAGATGATTGGAACCTCAGTGTGCTCTGCCCAATCCACAAAAAAGGCGATCCCACCATTTGCTCCAACTACCGTGGGATTAGCCTTCTTAATATCGCATATAAGGTCCTGTCGAGCGTATTGTGTGAAAGACTGAAGCCCATCGTTAACCAACTGATTGGACCTTATCAGTGTGGCTTCAGACCTGGAAAGTCCACCATCGACCAGATCTTCACGCTCCGACAAATCTTGGAAAAGACCCTCGAAAAACAAATCGATACACACCATCTTTTTGTCGATTTCAAAGCCGCCTTCGAAAGTCCAATAAGGAGTCACCTATATGCCATCATGTCTGAATTTGGTATTCCTGCGAAGCTAATACGTCTTTGCAGGATGACACTGAACAACACCAGCAGTGCAGTGAAAATCGGGAAGGACCTCTCCCTTCCTTTCGATACCAAGCGAGGTTTCAGACAAGGTGATTCCTTATCGTGCGACTTTTTTAATATAGTCATGGAGCAGATCATCCGAGCTGCTGACCTGAGACGCAGCGGCACAATTTTCTATAAGAGTGTTATGCTGCTGGCGTATGCTGATGATATTGACATCATTGGCCAAAATACGCGCGAAGTCAGTGCAGCATTCTCCAGGCTAGAAAAAGAGTCGAGTCGAATGGGTCTTGCAGTGAACGCAGATAAAACGAAGTATCTTGTGTCAACAAACAAACAGTCCCAGCGTCTTGGAAACCACGTCACTGTTGACAACACCTCCTTTGAGGTAGTGAAGGACTTTGTTTACCTGGGATCCAGTATAAACTCCTCCAACGATATCAGTATTGAGATTAAACGAAGGATAACTCTTGCCAACAGGTGTTACTTTGGGCTCAGTAGGCAATTGAGAAGCAGAGCTCTCTCTCGACGAACAAAACTGACGCTCTATAAGTCAATAATCATGCCCGTCCTACTATACGCATCACAAACCTGGACGTTGAGCAGCTCTGATGAAAGGACTTTGGGAGCGTTCGAGAGAAAAATCCTTCGCAAGATCTATGGTCCAATCTGCGTCAATGGCGAGTACCGAATACGATGGAACCATGAGCTGTATGAGCTATATGCCGACATCGATATAGTCAAGCGTATTAAAATTGAGCGGCTTCGCTGGCTAGGTCATGTCGAGAGAATGAACGACGAAGCTCCAGCGAAAAAGATATTGGATTCGGTACCCAGCGGTGGCCAACGCAGACGAGGAAGACCGCATCTCCGTTGGAAAGACCAGGCATTGGATAACCTGACAACGCTTGGAGTTTCCAACTGGCGCCAGCAAGCGCACGACAAAAGAGGCTGGCGAAAATTCTTAGACCAGGCCAAAACCGACCAACGGTTGTAAGCGCCATCTAACTAACTAACTAACTAACTTAAATTAATACCCATCATGACATAAAAATCGTGCTTGGTGACTTCAACACCAAGGTGAGCAAATAAAACATATTCGGTCCAAAAGTCAGAAAGTTCAGTCTCCACGACAACACATCCGATAACGGAATGAGGTTGATTGACTTCACCGCAGCACGAAACATGGTCGTAAGAAGCACTAGATTCAAGCATCTTATTATTCATAAGGCCACCTGGTTGCCCCTTGACCAAAAACACGCAACCAAATCGATTTGATTGTCTCAAGGCGCTCTTCCTGTGTACTAGACGTACGCACGATTCGTGGTGCTAACATAGATTCGGATCATTATCTTGTCGCAGCTAAGATCCGCACACGTCTGTGTGCAACTAAGAATGCTCGTAATCCTACACTAAAGCTAGACGTCGACAAGGAGCAGTCAAAACGGCCGGCCGAATCCTTCGCTACTCAACTCTCAATCCTGCTTCAAGAAAACAGTCCTCCCATCGACGATATATGCGCACAGTGGACGCACTTATCCCACTCTATGCGTACGGCTGCCGAAGAGGTGATAGGCTGCTACCGCCCTCTCCGAAACTAGTGGCACGACCAGGAGTGTCGCGACGCCACCGCAGAGTGACGCCGCCTACAAAGCCACCCTGCAGTCGGTTGTAATACGTGATACTATACCATACCAAAGCTATACCAAAAGATGATGAGGGAAGAGAGACGCATTTTCAGGCGAAAAAAAGAGAAAAAGAAATGCGTGAGTGCGTGAAAATTGAGATGTATGGCGACAGGAATGAGACTCGAAAATTCTTCGAAAAGATAAAATGCCTGGCCAATGGTTTTAAGACCGGAGCCTCTTCCTGCAAGGATGAAAATGAGAATCTAATGACAGATATCCAGAGTACACTGATGTTATGGAGGGAACACTTCTCTAGTCTTCTAAATGGCGACGCTGACAACAATCCCGCCAGTGGAGATGATATCCCGGAAACCCCAATTATGGATGACAGCGTTAAAGTTCCGCTGCCCGACTATTACGAAGCCTTAACAGCTATAGCTCGGCTTAAAAACAACAAAGCCGCAGGAGCCGATGGCCTACCGGCTGAGCTGTTTAAGACCGGTGACGAAGCTCTGTTTAAATGCATTCACAGACTTCTATGCAGAATATGGTCGGAAGAATGCATTCCAGATGATTGGAACCTCAGTGTGCTCTGCCCAAAACACAAGAAAGGCGATTCATTGCGCCAACTACCGTAGGATAAGCCTTCTTAAAATCGCATATAAGGTTCTGTCAAGCGTATTGTTTGAAAGACTGAAGCCCATCGTCAACCAACTGATTGGACCTTATCAGTGTGGCTTCAGACCTGGAAAGTCAACCATCGACCAGATCTTCACGCTCCGACAAATCTTGGAAAATACCCTCAAAAAACAAATCGACACACACCATCTTTTTGTCGATTTCAAAGCCGCCTTCGACAGTCCAATAAGGAGTCACCTATACTTCATCATGTCTGAATTTGGTATTCCTGCGAAGCAACTACGTCTTTGCAAGATGACACTGAAGAACACCAGAAGCGCAGTGAAATTTGGGAAGGACCTCTCCCTTCCGTTCAATACCAAGCGAGGTTTCAGACAAGGTGATTCCTTATCGTGCGACATCTTTAATATAGTCATGGAGAAGATCATCCGAGCTGCTGACCTGAAACGCAGCGGCACAATTTTCTATAAGAGTGTTATGCTGCTGGCGTATGCTGATGATATTTTGATCATTGAGCAAAATACGCGCGAAGTCAGTGCAGCATTCTACAGGCTAGAAAAAGAGTCGAGTCGAATGGGTTTGCAGTGAACGCAGATAAAACGAAGTATCTTGTGTCACGTCACTGTTGACAACACCTCCTTTGAGGTAGTGAAGGACTTTGTTTACCTGGGATCCATCATTAACTCCTCTAACGATATCAGTATTGAGATTAAACGAAGGATAACTCTTGCCAACAGGTGTTACTTTGGGCTTAGTAGGCAATTGAGAAGCAGAGCTCTCTCAAGAACAAAACTAACGCTCCTTAAGTCATTAATCATGCCCGTCCTACTATACGCAACACAAACCTGGACGTTGAGCAGCACTGATGAAAGGACTTTGGGAGCGTTCGAGAGAAAAATCCTTCCGCAACGGGTACCACCATTTTAGGGGTGACACCATTTCGATATTCTTTTCATTTCTCAAACAATCAGAAAAAGTAAAAAAATACTTAACGTTAAAAAACGTGTGTCTCATTTTTTTAATAGATGTTTTAAAATTTAAAATTCTGCTTGCAAGTCGTAACAATGAGGAGAAAACATTGTGGAAATGTTTTCAAAGCTAAAATTAATTAAAACTTATTCAAGGGAGAGGCAAGAGTTTCCGATCTTGCTATTTTATCCATTGAAAACGAGCTTGCAAGTAATATTGATTTCAATGAATTTATAAATAAATTTAATTTATAGGTATTTATAAAATGGAAAAAATGTTGTTAGTTCGTTTTTAAGCTATAACAAAAAAAAAAAGATTATTGGATTTTAACAAAACTTTTCTGTAATTATATTTAAAGTATTTATTTTTTATTTTAAAAATATTATTTACACTTTTTTATATACAAGAAAGATTTGCAAATTTAAAAAATTTATCAAATTTCAAAATTGAACTACAAAAAAAATTCTTCGATTTAAGCGAACATTTTTCGTAATTTGATTTGAAGTATAACTTTTTATTTCCAAAATATTATCTGCACCTTTTTATAAACAAGAAAGTTATCCAAGTTTAATAAAGTGACTTATTGTGAAAACTAATAATTTTTGCGTAGAAAAACAATTTAGCAAAGTTCAAAAAGGAATTACAAAAAAAAAGGATTCTTTAATTTTGTAGTGAATCTCACGAAGAAATTATAGTGATGAAAGTCAGTAGTGATATGAGTGATAAAAAAAAGTTACCATATTTATTTTTCTATTATAAATAACGTAAAATGTGTTTTAAATTGGATTTTTAAAATACAAATAATATAGAAGCAAGAGTGGTATCCTTAAGGTTTTACCAATTTTTATCATTTTCAGTTCACATCTATTACTCTTCTTGTCTAGCATTCTCACTGAGTTTTGAAAGGATCGGGCTACTTTTGTATGTACCTCCCATACAAAATCGTATAAAAATTTAATATAGGTCCAAGGAAGGTACCACTAAGTTCTTATCAATTTCAACTGTTTTCAATGCAGAACTATTTCTCTAACTGCCTAGCCTTTTGACCAAATTTTGTTAAGATCGGTCAACTTTTGTAAACACTCGCATACAAAATAACGTAAAAAAATAATATAGGTTCAAGGAAGGTACCTCTAGGAACTTACCGATTTCAACCATTTTTGCAATTTTGCTTATTTGGCTTAAATTATTAATATATACAAAATTTAATAATTATAATCATCGGAGCACTCCGTCTATTTTTGTACCAATTTTGTATAGGATGAATACACTGTGCAGCGCATTTAAAAAGCATACTTTCAAGAATTTTTTTATGACATATTGTGATTATTTAAAAATGTTTGGTACAAAAATATAAAGTAATAACCAGGGCAACCAAAAGTATGCAAATGCATGTTTTTTGTGTTACATAATATGGTGAAATAGGTTGAATAAAAATGCGATTTACACAAAAACAAAGACTTTAAGCTACATTTGTTAGCGCATATTTTTGCATATTTTGAAATAAATGCATATTTTGCAATAAATGCATATTTTCGCATATTTCGTGATATAGCATGTTTTTAAATCTATATAACTTTTTGTCTAATTTTTAATTTAAAATGAAATTAAATAAAAAAATTTTGCGCTTCCCTTTAATTTGGCACCGCTGTATAAAAATTTCGAGAAAAAATCGGCGTTTGACTAAAATCGACTGTGTTTTCCACATCCCCAACTGGCACTTGTCAAGAATACCTGCACATTTGTTTGATTAACTTCGTGTTTGCAAATTTAAAGCTAAAAGTAAAAAATATTTATTTATTAAATCATTTACATATTTTCATAAGAACTTATTTTTTTTAGATAATGCCAAAGGTGAAAGAAAAGCAGTTTTCTAAGTTGGGAAGGTACGTTTCTGAGTAACCAGTTCTTAGAAGTGATAGAAGCATATTGTATTGCAAGCTTTTTAGCAAAACAGTGAATGCAGACCGCAAGTCCTGTGTGTTGCAGCATGTGGAACGTGCTGGGCACAAAGAAAAATCCAGCCATCTTTCAAGCTTACCAACTCAATCACAACAATTTCTAACAGAATGTACATCGAGAAGTACAGAATTAACGAAAGATTTGTGTAAAGGAATGGAATACCATCACACTAAAGGAGTTTGATGCATTTTTGGCTATTATTCTACATGCTGGACTCACCAAATCAAATACTGAACCTGCTAGAGAGTTATGGGGCCCAACACATAACCCAATATACAAAGCTGCTTTGTCCTACGATCGCTTTATGTGCATCAAACAATTCATCAGATTCGACAATGCAAATACACGACAGCAGCGACTAATCACCAGCAAAACTGCGGCAATTGATGATATTTGGGAAATGTTGCAGTCAAACTTAGCAGCAGCTTACACTCCGCATGAGTCATTGACAGTTGATGAGCACACTCAGAAAAAAGCTGCCATGTAAAATTAACATTTTTTAATGTTATTTCCAATGTAAATCAGAAAATGTGGATTTTACGTAAGAAAATGTTAAGTTAACATGCATTGTGTTGAATTGATAAGAAAAATATCCAATTGATAATGTAATGTTTTACGTTGCAATATCAATTATTAATGTTAAAATAACATTTAAAATGTTTTTAGTTCATCATTTTTTACTGTACAATTGATAGTATTTCATATCCATTTAACATTATAAATGTAGTTGTCAACAACAAGCAGATGTAATGTTTATTTAAGAGCTGAGCCGTTAAGACATACAGTTGACCGTGGCATACAGGTTAAGAGTGTGGCTTAGGATGCCCGGAGCCCAGGTTCGATTCCCACTCGTGGCAAATTATTTTTCAGGACATTTTTTTTTTATGTGCATTAATTTACTGATAATTTTTGATATTTTAAATGTTAAAATAACATTATTATGTGACAGTTTTAAATGTAGGTTTCGTAGTTAATATCATTATCATTGACATTACGATAATATCAATTTTAACATTTTTTAATGTCGGACGACTTTTGTCAACTAAAAATGTCAATTTTACGGTTGTTTAATGTACTTTTTTTTCTGAATGCAGTTATTCCCCTACAGAGGCCGTACCCGCTTCACACAGTACATTCCTTCTAAGCCTGCCAAGTATGGAATAAAGGTATGGTGGTTGTGTGACTCCAAATCATACTATCCCGTCAAAGGTATGATCTATTCTGGTAAATTGCCAAACCAGGATCGTGAAGTAAATCAGGGCCAAAATGTTGTACTTACGCTTATGGAGAGATATATGGATACTGGCCGCACAGTTTATGCAGACAACTTCTTCACAACGTTGGATTTGGCACGTGTTTTGATGAGGAGGAAAACGGGCTACGTTGGAACAGTTCGCGCAAATAAGAGGTTCGTATTTCGCAAGAGGTTCACATTGTGCGGCTTCAACGATGGCGATATAGCACTATCTTCATATGTGCCAAAACGAAACAAAGCTGTTCTTCTTATGTCTACTCAACATTATACTTGCGCTGTCGACGAGGCCAGTGCAAAGCGGAAACCTTACAGCATTCTGGACTACAATGCTAATAAATCTGGCGTAGATGTGATGGACCAAATGCTGGGCCAAAATTACTCGTGCAAACGCTCTACACAACGCTGGCCATTAGCAATGTTTTACAATATGGTAGACGTTGCTGCACTTGCTGCATTCACCATATACAACGAAATGCAGCCTGACCAACGAAGTGATCGACGACGGGCGTTTCTCCAGCTCCTCACCAAGCAGTTGGCAATGCCAAACATTGAGAATCGGGCCCTAAACAACCAAATCACGAAGCATCCAAGGATACGCAATGCGATGGAGACATTTGATGTCAGGGTAAGAAAAAACTGCTTCAATTTCACAACCAGACTACTAATTTTGTTTTTTTTTAATTTTTTTTTTTATCTTTTCAGATAAGACCAAGACCGGTAGAAGTCAATTCACCAGCATTTGCGCCAAGGACGAACAGGCCGTCATGCCGCCTATGCCGTTCTGAGTACGGACGGCAGCGGAAAACGAGGGCCTACTGCTTCAATTGCGACAATGCTGTTTGCGGAGAGCATTCTACAGTCCTCCACCGCTGTCATACTTGCGAACAGGCCACGATGGACCAACAGCAGCAATAACAACAATAGAAAATAAGATGTTTTATATGTAAATTTTATTCACTTTCATATGACCCATGTAAAAAAAAAAAATCTAAATATACAGTTTTGTCCTTTAGACAATAATAAACATAAAAAAAATTAAAAAATTTTTGCAATTTTTTTTCATAGTAAAATACTTAAAAATAAAAAAAGGTAAAAATACCTGGGGACCTGTTCACGCATTGAAGGGTAAAAAAATGTTCACGCATCGAAGGGTTAAAGGCTGTAGGTATACCCTAAAGTATTAGCCAAAAACGTTGCATGACCTTCAAAAAATCTGTTAAAACGACCCCATACAAACCGCGCTGTAAGACTTAATTCTACGTCAAAAAAAAATATTATCAATATGTTGGATGCAGAAGATTCACAGTCTGTGAGATTCATGCAAGAATTATTCCAAGTACAAAATTTGCGTTTCCAACTTATTTATATAAAAGCGAACTTTTGTAGCTTAACTAAGGCCATCAAGTGACTTCATACATGTAGTTTAAGCAAAAAAATCTATTGATAAGTGTGACTGTGTTTCTGTAAAAGAAAAGCTTGACAATAAGTATTTAAAAAAAAAAATCGAGGTTTTAATATTTTACAAAAAATTGGTAGTCAAATTTCTGACCAAAATCCAAAAGAAACTGAACATATTGAAAAGTACTCAATTTCAGAAATTGTTGCTTTTAACTATGCACCAATAACTTCAGTTCAGGTAAAGAGAAGTTTTTCAATGTACAATGCTGCTTATCGTGCAAATAGGCGCAGTTTTTTATTTGAAAACTTAGCACAAATGTTTATTGTTTATTGTAACAGCAATATTAGTAAATAAGTTGGGGCTTTAAGCTGTTAATTTTTAAAACTGAATTGTTTTCGTTCTATTGTTTTTATTTATTTTTACTGTTTTATGTTATGTTTTTTTTTTTGCCGTGAAGTATGAATAATAAAAGCTTGTTTAAGAGAATATTTTGAAGCGCATATTTTAAATGCATTTTTTGCTTTTTTTAAGGATTATTTTAAGCGCATAAAACACAATTTTTAGCGCATAGTTTTGGTTGCCCTGGTAATGACAGATATATTACAGTTCTCCGCTGGTGCCTCAAAAAAATTGGTTTTTGCAAAGAACACGATGAAATGTTGATGTTTTTTCCAATAAAATCGACCTATTTTTTATTGTAAGAAAGATACAAATTGAAAAATTTAAACGTCATTTTAGAGTTATTTAAATGTACAATATGTGAAGAAATTTTTAAAACGATCGGTTCAGTAGTTTTCTTTGAATCAAGGTCACCGACTTTAAAGTTTACAGCCTCGTTTAACAACCAAACGTTGAACCTCTATCACTTTTTAAATCTATATCATAGATCAGAATTTATATTTAAATCATGACTATTTGCAAAACTTGTAATATCATCTGTGATTTCAAAATTATGGCAGCATGTGTTTTTTTCTTTCAAGAGCATATCATATCGTTAGAAAAGAATTTAGAATGCGAATTTGAAAACGGTTTCTTTACTTGTTTTTTACAAATTTTATTGTACTAAATATTACAATCAGCGTTGCTTAATGCCAAAATAAGAAAACTAAAAACCTAACTGAAAGTTCTTGGAAAGGATCTTCATTCAAAAAATCTTTATACTATGTAACTTCTGACCAGAATTTAGTTGTGGAACTACAGTTATTCCACTTGTGATTTACAATTTTTTTTCCATTGTATTTTAATCATCGTTATTTCTTCTGTAGAGTTACTTCTCTTTCTCTATAACAGAAAATATTTTGGGTCTAACCTCTCTAAAAGTATAATTAGAGCAATTCAAGGCTAACACTTTCAAAATTGCATCCAAATGTCAGAAAATGTGGATGTGGTAACGTATCTTTAAGCAATATGTTAAAAAGGCTAGAACAAAACAAAAAAGGCAAATAAAAGGCTAGAGACTAGATGGTAATTTTGGAGGCTAGGCGACAAAAAACAAGACTAGATCTAGCCTCAAAAAGTATAGACTGGCAAAACTGAAAATCAGTCAGCTCCTAGCTCTCGCAGGGTGAGCATCACGACCGATATTGTTTTGGTCATTTGCAAACCCCTTGAGGAAAGTAAGCTAGACTCACTTATTATTGCTAGTTTCTTTAATTAATTGTAATAAATTTGGAACTCTAATCCATCCTAAAATCTTTCATTAGCAAAATGCCGTAAAACCTTATTCGGCTTGTTTCAAGGATTAATCATTTTAAAAGTTTTAAACCTAAATTTTAGTCTGAGTAAAAAAAGCCTGAGTAAGTTGTATTTTAATTTTGATATGAAAACTGCAAAATTCTTAAAATTTCTCCCATAATAATCATTTAAGTTACTATCAGAGAGATACTCCAACATTAATGTTTCTTGCTTCTCTTATCTCATAACCTATAAAATATTATACTAAATATATCTGAGTTTGTTTACCTTGTCTCCTGCCGGTTGTATTCGTTTTTATTTTTATCATATTGTTTGCAATATTCGTGCTTTTTATCACTTAATGTGACGTCACAAACGGGTCCGAGTAATGAATTTGATTAGAGCACAGTTTATCGCATTTTCTGTTATCGTTTTATATGTTTGTTTATGTTTACGTTTTATTGTTGATTTTTTGTTTTTTTTTTTTTCGCTAGTGCTACCAGACTTTCTGGCGTTAAGAAGTGTTAAAAATATACATCATATTTGTATATATTTTATCATTTTCTCAAGGTCGTTGCTGGTGATTTACGATAACGCCAGCTGAATGGAGTAATATTGAAGGAAAGGTGTTTTATTTCTATATTAAGTGAGATTATTTTTTTTCTTGCAGGCTATTTTCATTCATAATATCGTAAGAGAAATATAGGACAGCCTTTAGGATGATTTCCCTTAAAATAATACTTTGGCGAAGTATTTAAATACAACAAACTTAAATTCTAATTTGAAGTCAAATATTTTTTTGTTAATATTGTGGGATAAGCGATATTTGTTTAGTTGTTCTTTTTTTTCAAAAATATTTTTTTCCTTATAGAAATATGTTGAAAATGACTTAAGAGCAGTAATGAGTTAACTTTTGACACATTTAAATCTTTTTTAAATTAAAACCCCGACGTTGTGGTTCGGGTTTTATAACATTCTTCAAATCAGTGACTCAAAATTAGTCCAAAACTGATATTAACCGTAACTCAAATTTTGGCTTCTAAGCGTTATTATAGAAAATACAGTCAGTCTGGATTATATTTTTTTAACT
This sequence comes from Tetanocera ferruginea, assembly GCA_958299015.1. Classification (NCBI taxonomy): domain Eukaryota; kingdom Metazoa; phylum Arthropoda; class Insecta; order Diptera; family Sciomyzidae; genus Tetanocera; species Tetanocera ferruginea. The sequence continues at coordinate 54,223,471 of OY282642.1, read as the reverse complement.
TCAAGTAATATTCATAATATATATTCAAAATTTTGGCGGCAGTGTTACTAGAGTCAAATTCCCAATTAATATATTTTTTCAAATAGTTTTTTCACTCCTAAGTAACAATATTTTCTTATCGTTTTTAAACTCAACAAAATCAAGACAAAATCTGTAATCTTATAAATGCTTATCTCTTAAATGTCTTGTTTTCGGTGAGCCAACAAACAACCTTTTTCACCCCATTAACAACAAATATTGAGGCAAAAACTTAAAACCAAAAAAAAAAAAAAAATACCCCGCTTTATGCCACACCATAGTTATAGAAAATGAAACCAAGTCAAGAAAGCAAGATGTAGAAAAAATAAGAACAACAACAACAACAACACCAATGCTTATCTCTTAATTATAAAAAAATATATAGAAATCTTTTGCTGTTATTGGACTGCGTGACATTAAGAATGACTTGTTTAAAAGTTATAGACGTCAAACAGCAGCGCCGCAGCATTAAAACTAGCTCCTAGAACTCTCTAGCCAGCTAAACCATCTCAACCGTCATTCGACTGGAACTCGGTCTCAAAACGGAGCGCCATTCAAGTCCGTTTGAACAGCTCAAGTGTTAACTTTGATGCTTTCTTATCAGTAGAATTTAGTTGTTCTTATACAATTATTTATTTCAATTCAACATATACATATATATTTATTTTACTTTGTTGTGTTGTTTTTATTTTTTGGTTTTTTGTTTTTGTATTAATTTCAATAAAATCTTTAAAGTAGCTATTTGTAGAAAAAAAAAAATTATTATCATACCCACATAAACACACAGACGTAGTTTTATACTGTCGATCGGTCGAGCAGTTTTATGCATGCCAAACCAACAAACAGTTACTTAAACTGACTGATAACAAATTAACACTAGGACAGACAGAACGTTCGACCGACCAAACGACCGCTAGTCTGTGGTTGCCTTTGATGATAATAAGTTTTATATGGGCTGCTCTGTCAACAGAAAGAAAAAAAATACACAAAAAAAATTATTTAAGCCGCCCGCCTTAAACATTTAAATAAACGTTCAACAGCCTCTAGAAGTGCAGTCCATACAACTGTTGTTGCTACTGATTACAGCAACAAGTTGCTTGAGTTCTTCTACTTAAGTTTATCCTTCTAATTTTTATCTTTGCAGCATATTTGTTTCCTTTGATTTTGTTTTTAAACAACTGTTTTTTTTTTACTTTTGCTTTGCTCCTTTTATCTATGGCCACCACTGTTCGGTGGTTTGTTAGTACGCTTACACAAAACTTGAAAAAATATGTTCGGCTCATTCACGTCAAAACGGATGAACCGATTTTGATGAAACTTGGCAAGCATTTGTATCTGTTACTGAAATAGGTCCTAGCTTTTAAAAGTTCTTTCGACAAAAATCAAGGAATGAGCCGAAGGCAAACGAAGTCAAAAACCAAAGACGCACGAAAAAAAAAAGAAGTTTAACGAATAAAATCAGAAGGTTTATAAAGATGAAAAAAAAAAAATTAACCGAACAGTATCGACCAAAACCGAAGTTAAACGAAGACAATCCAATAATCGAATCGATGCTTATAGGATTTTTTAAAATTGGAATTTTTCTCGAAATGACTTCAAACTGCACTCAGAAAAAAGTTTTTCGGAATATGATTAAAATGGCATCATATTTACTGAAAAATGGTATTGACCTTGCTCCAAAGAATGCTTTTCTCTAAATGCGATCCTAAAAATTCTCTAAAAATGATTAAAACCTTCAATGAAAAAGAGAAATACAGGTTTTTAACTTCAAATTCAACCTTTTCCATTTCAAATTAAACTTTTTTCAAATCAAATTAAACTTTTTCCATTTCAAAAAAAACTTTTTCCATTTCGAATAAAACTTTTTCTATTTCAAATTAAACTTTTTCCATATCAAAAAAAACTTTTTCCATTTCAAATTAAACTTTTTCCATTTCAAATTAAACCTCAGCCAAGAAAAAGAATTATTTTAGATTTTTATTGAATTATTAATATGTAATCGAAAAGTATTACATATTTCTTGTGTAAATAGCTGTTTGAATAAAATATATTAAAACTAATATCACTAGTTAGTACAAGATGAATCCCATCAAAGAAGTTTTTTCAAAAGTCAAGTTAATTGCAAGAAATATGCTAGCTAATCCTGATGCACGCGCTGATTTAAGGAACATTAGAACATTATCTAACGACTCTATAACGACTGTTACATCCACAGATTGTTATAATTATTACACGCATATGTACATGCAACTACTTTCAGCTGCTGCAGGGGTACCCTTGTAAATATTTACTTCAATAATTTATTTATTTACTTAAAATTTTGTACTTATCTCTAATTTTGTTTTTTGTTGATATTTCTTGTAAAAATTTTAAAAATTAAATCAAAACATTAAAAAAAACTCATCTTAAGATTTCTTAATTTAAATTTATTATTCTAAAATTTTTTTGGAGATTTTATGAAAACCGTGTTAGTATTGAAGATATATGGGGTGAAGTGAATGGCAAAGTTCTTAAAAGTCTAAGTGTTAGTGATAAACGTCGGTTGGATTATGTATAACAGTGTTTTTTGGTTTTTATAAAATGTAATTTTGATTTACCATTTCTATTGAAAATGTGGTGTAAACTAGCCAGTGTAATATAGTGTTATTAGTTTTTATATAGTTTATTCAAACAGCTATTTACACAAAAACTATGTAATACTTTTCGATTACATATTAATAATTCAATAAAAATCTAAAATAAATCTCTTTCTTGGCTGAGGTTTAATTTGAAATGGAAAAAGTTTAATTTGATTTGGAAAAAGTTTTTTTTGAAATGGAAAAGGTTGAATTTGAAGTTAAAAACCTGTATATAAAAATAATTCGATTTTAGAGAAAAAGACTCTTTGTTTTTGAGAAAAAATTTGTTTTTATTGAAGAAAATATATCTCATAATGAATTTTTTATCAAAATATAGGAAAAATTGTCATTTTCAAAAAATTTTTCTGTATAAATGAGAATTTTTTGTGCGAGAAAAATATTTATCATAATGGAGACATTGAAATATTTCCATTTCCTAGAATTGAAGAAATATATCTTCGAGAATGAGAAAATTTATTCTAATTGAAGAAAATTTTATTTGAAAAAGAGAAAATTGCTATTATCGAAAATAGAGAAATTTTTCACTAGAGAAAGATAGTATGTGTTTTTTCTGAGTGTGGGTGACCATTTTCCTCAGAAAGCAGACGTCAGATCGAGTCATTTTTTTTTTAATCATGTCTGGCAGGAACAGTTTTACGTAAATTTGACTAAACACTTTCGACGGAAGGAGGAGGCAAAACCCCAAAAAACTATAATTTAAAAAATAAAATTGATTATTTAAAAAATGCTAAAATGAGAGCAGTTTTGAAAATCGTCCTTTTTCAGTTCTCAAGGCACAACCCCGACTAACACCGGGTTACATCCGCTAGTTAATAATAAACTTTCCCAACTTGTGTTGTCGTCGATAGACACCACATCATAGATATTTATCCGATTTATCGTTGTCTTAATTACATTCTTCGTCTTACAACAGCAACGCAGATGAAATAATTTGAACAAAAAAAAATTATTTGAAAAAATGGCACTTTTCATGAAGCCAAAAAAACTTTTACATTTCAAAAATTATTAAAAAGACAAAGGATTTACGTCATTCTTTTTTAAAACTAGTATTTTTTGCGTGGCCCCTAGCAGTTATAACGGCTTTAACCTTTTTTGGCATTGATAGACGAAAACTTTGTGTGAAAAACTTCGTGCTGTTTGTGGATGTACCTGTATAATACCGTGTTGACTTAACTATTTAGCTTCATTTACTGCAATATTTTCGGATTTTCATGAATTATTCAACCCATTTTCCCTTGCATTTATAGAGATGTAATTTTGTTGGCCTTCCACTTCCAACTGTTTTACTTACGAACCAATTTTTCTGGTACATATCAATAATATATTTAACCGTAGAGTGCGGCTTTTCTATTACTTCACCAATTTTCTTCAATCTATTATTCTCTTCTCAAGGTTGAATGTGCATTAGAGGTGTTATTATTTTTAAATTTCAAAATTTTGCCAAGAGCTGGGTTGATTCTTTTTCCTTTAGGTCTAAAACTTAAATATATAAAATTTTAAGCAAATTCGAAAACGTTTGATGGACCCGGAAACAACAACAAGTGCGAATTAGGGCTATAAAAATTCTTAGTTTTCAGGTTTTTTAATATACAGAACATAAATTTGAATACTTATTTATTATGATTTAAACAGATAACAAATTCGCGTTTTATTCGCTGAAAGTTTTTAATAATATAATAGTTATTAAAGTTATTAGTTTTCAAAACAAAAATATAATATAATTTAGCAGAAATATAGCAATTGACAAATCTTACTTCTTATCCATTGAGGCTTGTATTCAAAAAGACTTTTAAATTAAAATTTGAGTGCTTTTTCCGTAGCTGCTTCTTTCTTTCTATTCAGCAATCAGTGCCTGTAACCTGTAAGTCTTTAAAAATGTTGAAATAATTCGACTTAATGTAGATTTACCTAATTTTTCTTAAAATGTGTTTGAAAAATAAATTTTTGTATTATGAGGATATTTAAATTTTACATTGTTTCATTATTATGCTTTGAATGTAATAGACATTTTTTACAGTTTTATACATAATAATCTTTCATATACAAGACCTGAATGCGATTAAAAGTATGCTAAAATATGCAAAAACGTATTCTACCGTCTCAGTTTGTCTTATTCAAAAAATGAGTAATCACTTATGGAAGCAGTACCATTAGTATTTTTAGACTTCACAGTTTCTTTGTAAGAAAAACGCGGAGTAGTTAAAAACTACTAGAACCCACTGTACAGCTGAATAATGGTAGAAACCAAGATAAGTTATCAAGTTTCCAAAAATATACTCTAAAATATACTATAATATACTATAAAATATACTTAGAGAAAACAAAACCCTTTTTCAGTCAGTTCGAATTGTCTGCAGAGTTTATAAAAACAATCTTTCTTCTTGGGAAATGGCATTTGATTTCGTAGAAGACTGCAGCTTCTATCGGGATCTATTTGTAGTAAAAAATACAGTAGAAAGAGGAGTAAAATTCGTTTAAGATTTTAATAGGATTTTGACAAATGATAAAGATGAAATACATTAGGAAATACAAATTAACTGTAAATTAATTGCGTTTAATTTAAAAAAAAACAATAAAAACCCCAAAATTTAAGGTTTTTCTTCAAAATCAACAAATTGGATACTATTTACTGTTTCCGGGTCCATCAAAGAATCGGCACCAAATTTTATATATTTTAAATTTAGACCTAACGGAATAAAAGTCAGGCCAGCGCTTTTGCATTTATTAATTTTAAAATTTTGCCATTCAAATAAGGACACCTCTAATGTGCACTGATGGAAAACAAAGAACAAACTGCAAGTGGCGTCTACAAATGAAAAGAAAACTGGATTTAATATTACTATAATATGAAGAGATGGTGAGATTCCTGTGTAATATGAAGAGTGTACAATTTTTTTTTTTTTTTGCCTTATGAAATGTACCCTTTTTTGTTTTTTGTTGATTTTGTTAGGAACATAATATTTTCATAAGTTTTGTTAAATCTATTCGAAAAGAGAATAATATAAAGAATATTTTATCATTTTATTTTATACAGTTTGTTTACAGATTTTCAGAGATAATGCAACATAAACATTATAAAGCATACTGTATAAGTTTTTTTATTTTTGGCTCACTGTATGTAATTTTTATATTATATAAATTTTTTACTGTATTTTTAATCGTTTCTTTAAAAAAATCGCATGATATATGAAACTTTGCACTAAATAAAGAACAAAATCCGCTGTGAGCTTTTGCGTTTAAGTTGTCGATCACATAGTTTGTGATGAGGTGACCAGCTTCAACCACTTAACGAGAACCATGAAAACACAACGCATTTGCCAAGAGTACAACATATTTGCTAAGAGCACAATGAAAGCTTTCTACTCACTGAGAAAGAGATAAGTGCTTTAAGCAAGCAGCTTTGAAACGACTAAAGAAGAAAACAATTTTTATTTTGTAAATAAGCGCACGCTCGAAAGTTGTGTTCATATCAAAGGAAATAATATACTAAACAAAACAACAACAACAACAACAACAACAACAACAACAATATGGCTGAAACTGCACAAATAATATTTCGTAGTGTAAAAATTGAAGATATGAAAGAGATAATTAAACTAATACAGGTAAAATAATAAAAATTCATATAAAAGAAACAAACACAATATCGTCAGTTTGTTTAAAATAATAATTTTCAGTAAGTAATGTTATCGATTTTTAGAAACTATAAAATTGATTTTTGCGTTGATTGATTATAATAATGAGCTATAAAATAAAAATTGATATTGATTATAATCAGCAAGAGAAATAAAAGCAAATGCTAAAATTTTTCATTTAATTTGACTCTCAAAAATCTCACCTTTGAGAGACCTTAAATGCAACAACAATTTTAGTTCAAAAAGATTATCTCTGATTCTCTGTTAAACTTTGAGTAGAAAGAATTAACTTTTATAAAAAAAAAAATTTATTATATTAAATTAATTTGTTGTATGTCTTGCAGGAATTGGCCGATCATGAGAAAATGACAGACAGTCCTCAACTGTCTGAGAAAGGTAAAAACAAGATATCAATAATGCAAAATAAAAATTTTTCTTACAAACATAGATTTAATACGTGATGCTGGATTTGCTGGAGATAAAGCTATTGCACACTACTACTTATTAGAACTACTTGAGAAAGTCAATAAAAAACCGTAAGCTTGCAGATCTTGTTTAATTTTTCATATAATTCAAGATTAACTTTGTTGAAAATATTATTATACCCTAAACATGAAAGGTCAGGGTATATTAACTTTGTGCAAACGTTTGTAACGCATAGTGAGTCCGGTATAGAATAGTATATATATTCTTGATCAGCGTCACTACGTGAGTCGAACTATCCATGTCCATCCGTCCGTCTGTGTGTTGTCCAAAAACACAGGATTAGAAGAAGGAGTTGAGATAATGGTATGAAACTTGGTACACATGTTTTAATAGACCCAACGATCTGCACTATTGAATATTTTTTTAAATCCGCCCACGGACACGCCTACCTCCCATACGACCATAAAAAAATCGCTCTATAGTGGGTTGTATATAAGCTACACAAATAAAATTTGACACGTATATATTATCTACCAAAACACAGATGTACACAAAAATGGGCGTTATCCGCTCTTGAACACGCCCACTTCCCATAAAACCCACAATATTAAAAACACTGTTAAAAGGTTCGTATTTGACCTAGAGAAATACAATTTAGTATGGAAGCAAGATATACCAAAAGTGAGGTGTGAATATAAAATGGGTGCGATCTCCACACCAACACGCCCACATACCATGCAACCCACAATGGGAAGAACTCTATAAAGAGGTTTATATATGAGCTACAGAGATAAAACTTGGTATATGAGAAAAATGTATCAAAAATAAAATGTATTCACAAAATGGGCGTCATCCGCCCATTCGTATTTGACCTAGAGAGATAAAACTTGGCATGGGAGCATTTTATAAAACTGAGGTCTACGCAAAATATGAGCGTAATCTGCCCATCAACACGCTCACCCATCATATAAACCAGATTAGTCAATCCTGTATTTATTCTATAGGTATAAAGAGTACATGAATTTTGATAGATAGTTATGTCTATTTGTTTTAGTATTTTAATATATATTTAAATAATATAGGAGGTTTAGGGTTTTCCATAGTCGGCCTATACCAACTTTAGACTTTCTTAACATGTTTTTTTTATAACAAAATTCCGTAAAATGTGGAACGCTTGATTTTTTTTTTTTAAATTTCATAGCATATTTTTAGGCATTTTTTTGTTTTGTAATCTATTGAAACTTCCAAAACTTTTTATATATTTTTTTTTTATTGTGAAATTTTCAGTTTTATGTTTAAACTTATTTTATCGTGCCTACTATGGTTTCCGTTTTTACTTTAAGTTATTTTATAAATATTTGAAACTAAGAATTGTTATTTGTACAAATTAAATATGTGACCATCACTGATTTCATTACAACAGTGGCCGCCTAAGTGAACTTTTTCCAAGTCGCCTTGACCAAAGAAATATTGTAAAATAAAGTAAATGCTTTCAACGTTTTAATTAATTTTTAAAACTATATGTAACCCGACTAAGTTGCAGAAATAGTGATGCGTCTTTTAATAATCTATAATATGAACTGGATCTTTTACCAGTGACATTCCTTTTAATATGATTTTCTTCATAATAATATCATTATCATTATTCATCTTTTTAAAAAGGTCGTATATCTATTCATTAAACCAATACTACTATTTATTACTTTTCTTGGTTTTCTATTACTTTTTAAAGACAATTCGACAAGAAAAGCATTCACAATTACTACCAGAAATCATGTTCATTCGCAACTGAAATTGAGTCATCTATTGACGGAAATTTAAATTGAATTGTCGTGACTTCTATGGTTTTCGTTTTTATTTTAGGGTATTTTATAAATATTTGAAACTAAGAATTGTAATTTGGACAATTTAAAATTGAATATGGGTAAATCCTAGCGTTCGGACGTTACATTCGGACAAATGTCTTCATATATTTCACACATTTCGCAAACAGTTGTTCAATTAAGATAAATGTATTTAAATAGCTCTCAATGAGTATTAATAATAATAATTGAAACATTATGCGCTTGAACGAATTTTAACTAAAATTTCTTATGTTCTTTGTCCATTCGGACGTTACAAAAAAAAAAGTTCTTTTGAGACTACGCTCGAACTTAGAATAATTCTGTGAAATGGTCAGTCGCACCTTGAAAGTGTCAAAGTTGAAATAATTAGAAACAAAATAAGTTTTTAGAAAGATTACAAAATATCTTAAAAATTGTAATATAAGAGTCATAGATAAGAATTCTATGCGTTCGGACGTTATACATTTTCCCCTCCATTTTATAAATATTCATGAGTTTTTATAAACATTTTTAATAAAGTCAAAAAATACATCATCGCTTAAATTATTAAGTTTCTTCTTTTTTGCTCTCAGAGAGATTTTATTTAAACATTTTTGAAATTTCTGGTTGACCATTTTCTGGACAAGCCCATATGTGACCATCGATGATTTCATTACATCATCTTGAGTGGTCGATTAAACTGATAAGAGGTATTTTTTCCCCAGTTGCCTTGATTTGTAGAAAACTATTTAGTAAAATTAAGCAAAATTTTAATTCAAATTGTGCACAAATTTATTCTAATTCAGCTTTAAGAAAATCAATATTTTTTTCTTTATTAAAACTGGGCCAGTCATTTTTGACGGGAAACATCTTGTAAAACTATATTTCTGTAAGGTAAACTGGGGTACCTTTGACTTTGGGGCACATTTGACTTTGACGTTTTCGGTATGAATGAACCGTTATTTTTCAATAATTTGTTTTATAAATTTTGCATCATAGTATTTCAGTAATCGTCACGAAGTTTGACGATTCTTTCATTACATAAAAAAAAGTAACAGGTATTTTTGTGTTTTTGCGCGTGTAACTGTTATTTTCCGGCATTGATACGTAAGGACCTCCTGGTGAAGTTATAAAAGTTAATTAAAGTATCTTTTGCAAAAAGTAAAAACAACTATTTATGTTTTTGAAAATATAAGTGAATTTCAATAAAACTATGTATAAACTTAAAAAAAATTTAAAAAAAAAGAAGCCGAGAACATTTGGGGTAGATTTGACATTTTTGATTTGGGAATCTTTTGACCTTTATCAAAAGTGCCCGAACACTTTTGACATTTTTGGGGCCTCGGTAGTCGAGCGGTTAGCGTGCTTGACTGCTTACCCAGAGGTTTCGGGTTCGAATCCCGGTCTAGCCATGGTCCTACGCTTTTACCTTTCTTTAATTCTTTAAAAGCGCTATTAATGCAGCTTAATTTTCCTTAGCTAACAGTATTACTCTTGTTATTGACAATGTAATATTTATTGACAGTATAATCTTCAAAAAGCTTTTTTGAAGTGAAACTTCTTTATCCGCATTTACAACATACGGCGAATCAAAATGGACATAAGCTTATTCATAACTCATTAAGAGGTGTTCGGAAAGTAAAGCTTTTTGGAAACGTTTCAATGTTTCATTCTTTTGGTTCAATTGCAAAACCAGTCACATCAAAATGAGCGAAAAAAAAACTTAACAAACAATGGTTTGAGTCCAAACTAACGTACCTTACGAAGAAAAAGACCTAACGATTTAATCAACAAAGATTATGTCATTATTTTTTTGAAGTGAAACTGTTTACCGGCGTATTAAATACGGCGATTTGAAACGGGAAGGAAACCAAACTAAAAGTTTTAAAACTCGGGTTATCTTTTTTCTTCTGCTGCCGCTTAAGAATGGAATTATTTTATTGCATTACAGCTAAATGATTTGAATCTGCAATTGTACTTTGTTTATTTTACTTAAAATACATACTTTTCAAGAATTATATTTAGAGCTAAATAATTTGTGAAGCCAAACAGGTTGCTACAACAACAAAGTTCTTTTCAGAACAAACCGAACAGACTAGACCATGTTTTCATCGGACGCTTCTCCGGCTTATTCAGTAGTCTCTGGTTTATGCAGTCCAATAACTTTGAAAAGCTAATAAGCTTAACTGCAGTAAAACCAAAACGGAATTACCGAGAATCTTTTAACTTGTTCAAGCAGTGTTTTTCTACTCTTTTGCTAGTTGCAAAATTTCAAAAAATTTACTACATTTATTCTGCAAAGATTTTGTTGTTGCGCTTTTTGTTAATTTATTTATCACATGACCATCTAGGTTTCAACATTATGTTGGTATTAAACCATAGAAGGCATGAAAAAGGCTTTTTTTAAAACAGATATTTATTATATCGGTGATTCCATATCATTTCGACACATTTTTATCAAAATCTGACCTTAGTGCTTCCGATTTTTTTGAAACTTTGTAGGTTAGAAGTTCCCATTAAAAAACATATTCTGTGTTTTTTATTATTGCAAAATTTTTTTTTTTCAAAGTTATACACAGTCAAAAACATTGAAAATCATACAAAAATTAAATAGATGCATGTTTTTAAGGTGCTCTATCTTCTAAACTGTAAGTCGTACAGAAAATAAACTCGAGTATAGTTTAAGTACCTTGAATGGATCTTTCTGGTGGTGTCATTTTTTTAAAGTACTCTTAAGGCAAAAAGTTTTTTTTTCTTATCCCGAAATTTACCATCATATTTTTCACAGTCGGCGCAACAACTTTTTCACCATTTTAATAAAATGTAGTATGTAGTATGTAGGCATTTCTGAAGGTTTGTGCAAAATTTTAAGTTGGATCTCCAACGATTGCTATTTTTAATGAATTTTTTAAAAAATGCCTGTTAAAGATTTCATATATTTGTATACAGATAATTTAATTTTTATATAAAAAAAGATATTTTTCCTTATTTTATATATGCAGTTACTCTTTGGTTTGAAGTAAGTCCTTCAAATAGATCATCATAAAAAATTAATATGTTCCAAATGTATGGCCATGTGTTTTACCACTCAAAGGATCAATTGAATGCGCTTTTGTTTAATCTTCCATAATTGTATTTTCTTAAATTGTACAACTATTTCTGTCCTTAAACTGCATAGTTTTAATATAGATACTAATCTAATGGCCTTGTAAATAAGTAAGAACTGCTTTGATGAAGACAATTCACTATTAATAGTTCTTAAGTTTTTTGACACTCAATTATAAAATATTTAAGGCGTAGGAGCTGAAGTTTGATTCGTTGAGTCACAGTGCACATGTCCATACACACAAAAAATATTTTTTTTTATGATGATCAATCACAAGATTCATTGATTGCAAATATACCTATATATTAAGTAAGGAACAATAATTTTTTTTATATCAAAATAAAATTTTCGATATACAAATATAGAAAACTTTAGTAGGCATTTTTTTTAAAAAATCATTACAAATAGCAATCGTTGGAGATCCAACTTAAAATTTTGCGTAAACCTTAAAAATGAATCCCTTAATGCGATATTATATTAAAAAGGTGAAAAAGTTGTTGCGCCGACTGTGAAAAATATGATGGTTAATTTCGGGATAAGAAAAATAAACTTTTTTCTATAAAACAACTATAAACAAATGACACTAAATGAAAGATCCATTCAAGGTACCTAAACTATACCTGAGTTTCTTGTCTGTGCGACTTACAGTTTAGAAGATACAGCTGTTTAAATAGATGTGCCTATTTAGTTTTTTTATCATTTTTAATGTTTTTAAGAGTGCATAACTTTGCAAAAAAAATTTACTTGCAAAAAAAAAGTACGCAGTTATTATATTTTCAGATGAACAACCCACCAAAAAAGTTTCAGAAGTTTCAAAAATAGTGATGTCAGAAAAGTGTGCCTTTTGACATGGAATCACCGATATGCACAAGCATATAATTCTTATCATATTTCCGTAGGTTATGCTCGCACCAGTTTAATTGACTTAAAAAATTGTGGCATTTTAATTCGAGCATTAAGCTCTAAACATAATTCTTGAAAAATATGTTTTTTAAGAATTATAAACTAAACTAAACACTTAAAATGCCACAATTTTTTTTACTTTGTTTATTTTATTTTATAAGTCGTTATTTAACAAATAAGGAAACTCTAAAGTCGGTCCACTTTGACTATGGAACTACTGTGAGTTGTATGGGTGGGCGTGTTCGTGGTCAGATAACACTTCATTTGCTGATTAAAATCACTTAATCAAAAATTACAAAAGTAAACCTGAAAGGTCAGGTAAACGTTTGTAACGCATATAAATAAGTCAGTTCGGTATGGAAAGGTATATATTTATATTCTTGATCAGCGTTACCTCGTGACTTGAGCTATCTATGTTCATCTGTGTGTTGTCAGTAAACACAGAATAAAGAAGGTGAGATAATTGGATGAAACACAGTACACAACGCAAAAATTTAAAACTGCATAAATAAGCTGATAGTAAACATACAACAATAAAATTGGGTATGTATGTAATCTATATCAAAGCACATACTTTTTCGAAAAATGGGTGTCACCCGCCCATGAACGCGCCCACCTCCTATACAACCCAAAAATTAAAAACTCAATAAATAAGCTGATGTTTAACCTACAGAGATAAAATTTGGCATGTCTACCTACCACACAACCCAAAAATTGAGAACTCAATAAACAAGCTTTTGATTACCTTCACCAATTTTGTGTGTGCGACCGATTCGTAAGTGTAAAACAATCTTAAATTGTAGCTCTTTTTGTATGAGGTTTTAAAAGATTTTACTATTTTTATGACGTCTTAAATATACACATATCAAATTGTTTTCCTGCAGCTTAAACATAAGACTTTGTATAAAATTTTCAAATTTGGCGGTGCATGGGAGGTTGGCGTGTTTGTGGTTCTTTCAGTTTTGGGCTCAAATATTAGCCCCTTTTATAAAGTTTTCAGTATTATAACTTCTATGGGAGGTGGGCGTGTAATCAGCAAACTTCAGTTTTTACATAAAATATATAAATACTGAATTTCAGTTTTGTAGCTTAAATACAAGCTATAGTTGGTTATATGAGAAGTGGGCGTGTCCGTAGTCATATTACGCCCACTTTTTTCCACGATTTAGTTTTGATATAAAATACAAACGTTTCCTTTTTTTTGCCTTTAGCTTATTTATAGAGTTTTCAATTTAGAGTGTTATGGGAGGTGTTCGAGTTCATGAATGCATGACGCCCATTTTTCTAACACGTCTTATTTTGATATTGAAGGCAGGCGTGGTTTTCATCCGATCTAGCCCATTCTCGAAGTTGATATTTACTTATTAGAAAAAAGCTTAAATATGTAGTTTTATTACGAGAGCTTGAAAATTACGGCTGTAATCGTGTCGACAGACAGACCACGCCTCCTTATGGGACTTACACACGTCGTGACAAAATTATTATACCCCTTACGCAGTACGCGTGTGGGGATAAATATTCAATATACAACCTTAACCTATATAAAGTAAACATTAAATCAATTCGACCATTATAGCGCACATGCTGAATGTTTCAACATCTCAATGTCACCTACAACCGACTGTAATTTCTCTGTATGTTTCGATTACATATCAATCTATCAATTGAATACAAATCATTGTTGCTGGCGTCGAGCATTTATTGAATAATTAATATTGACGATTTTTCAGTATTTAACATGTACGTTTATCTCAGCAAGTTCCGAACATCCACCTGCAAAATATCGACTGACTCTCTAGCTATGTAAGTAGCTTGCAGTCACATTTATAAGCTAACAAGCAAACTGACTGACGAATTATTTCAATAAAATATTTGAACAATTAATATAAGCAAACAAAGCTCACAAATAACTGATAAGAATTATTTAGAAATTAACTATATCTCTAGACTTCGGTTAAGACTGTTATTTCTTCACCGAAACTATAAAATATAAACTATATTTAAACACACACACACACATAATATATTTATACATTTTTCAATAGAAAAGTGATTGGCTTTGCCGCCTGCTGCATCAGCTATTCTTCGTGGATGGGTAAAACTTATTTTCTGGATAACTTCTACGTAAGGCCTGACTATCGTAGTATTGGCGCTGATGAGTGTCTCTTTTGTGAGATAGCCGTTAAGGCATTGGAGCATGGGTGCAAACGTCTTGATGTAAATGTGTTGGCTTGGGATTCAACTCGAAAATTCTACGAAAAAATGGGTGCTACCGATGATACTGAAGCACAGCAAAGACACTTTTATCGCCTTCATAAGAAAGAAATCAGCGCAGTGGCGAAACAGCTAGAAAAGGTTAAGTAAAAAAACAAATAAAAATATTTAAAAAATAAACAATGATTTTAATTTCTATTTCTTTTAAGAGTAGCTTTGAATAATATTTGAAAATGTTTCGAAATCACATTTATGTAAATTAAGGGGAATGTCAAGATTTTTATTGAAAAAATCATCTAATCTTATTCGCCTCAAGAAATGGATGTTACACTATGTGAAATAATTTAAAATCTGTTTTAACTTTGAATTCCTTTTAGAAAATGGAAAATAAATTTTATTTTTTTACATTTTTCAAATGCAATACATCATAATGCATTCTCAGAAAGTCTTTAGTCAATTCAATAAAAATTGTCTTAGTTATAAACACAAACGTCCGAAGAGATGTTAATAAATATACGTACCTCTTCTGAAACTCTAAACGCGGTTTTCTCGAAAAGTGCTGTTTGAAGCCGGTGTACAGCATTACTTAAAAAGTATTCCAAGGACCGCTACTAAATTTTTTTTTACTTATAAAGCAAATACCGGTTTATTTAACTACCTAACTTTTCATAAAAATCGCTATTTTTCTAAAATATTCGACTAAATGCTCAAAAACTTTTAGAAGAACAAAATTATATGTTTGGTTTTTTTATTAACAAGCTACGAAAAATCGTGTCCACCGCATATTTCAGGTACTTTACTAAATAACGGATTCTGGGTACATTAATTCATATTATGTACCCAGACGCATAAATATTAACGCATAAAAATTGCTGAGTCCGGTATAGAAAAGTATATATATTCTTGATCAGCTATCTATGTCCGTCCGTCTGTGTGTTGTCCGTAAACATAGGATAAGAAGAAGGAGTTGAGATTATTGGATGAAACTCGGTACACACGGTACAATAAGCTCATAGTGAACTTATAACAATTAAATTTGGTACGTATGTAGTTTATATCAAAACAAAAATGTCTTCGAAAAGTGGTTGTCATCCGCCCTCGGACACGCCTGACATGCAACGCAAAAATTAAAACTGTATTATTTAGCTCATAGTTAACCTACCACAATAAAATTTGGTACGTATATATTTTATATCAAAACAAAGATGTCTTTGAAAAATGAATGTCATTCGCCCATGGACACGCCCACCTCCAATCGAACCCTAAAATTTAAAACTCAATAAATAAGCTTATGTTAAACTAACAGAGATCAAATTTGGTGCGTGTGTTTTTTATAACAAACCAAAGGCGCTTTTGAAAAATGGACGTCATCCGCCTACGGACACGGCTATCTCCCATACTGCGCAAAAACTAAAAACTGCATAAGCAAGCTTATGTTTGGCTTACAGAGATAAAATTTGATACGAATGTTTTTTTATAACAAAACAAAGATGTTTTAGAAAAATTGACGTGATCCATGTACGGAAACGCCTACCTCCGATACTACCCCTAAACTTGAAAACTCCATAAATAAGCTTATGTTTGTCTTACAGAGATGAAATTTGGTATGTATGTATGTTATACTAAAAGTAAGATGTGTTAGAAATGGGGTGTAGTCTGTCTTCGAACACACCCACCTTCCATACAACCAACAATAGCGAAAACACTATAACAGCATTAACATGTGAGCTACAGGAATAAAACTTGGTATGTGTAAATTTTTTAACAAAATTGAAATATTCATCCGCTCACGGATACGCCCTTATCAATACTATTATTGTGTTTTGAAAAAGCAGATTTTGGGTATTTCATAGTTGGGTTAGACCGACTTTAGACTTTCTTTACTTGTTTTTGGTCCATTGGTCAAAATGGTCCATTTTATATATTCTTTGTTATATTATTAAGCAAAAAGCCTGATAGTCTTTTAATCCTAGTCTTATGAGCACCATGAACCGAGGAAAATGTTTTTTTACATACTTCTACTTCTTGCTGGAACCCGTGTAAATAGTATTTATTTTGGCATTTTCTTACTTCATTTTCACTCCCAGAATGAAGTCTTTGAACAGAATTTTGTTGTATTAATCCACACAAATAGGCATCCTGTATTTCCTCATTTCCCAGACCTTTTCCTAGGGTCAAAACATGCCTTTTGTATACTTCTTGTTTTCCGCTCTACCCTTTTATGCTCTTACTTTTATTCACATGTTTTTATTTTGCATGGGTTTTTTCCTGAACCTGGTGAAAATCAAAAGAAAAATGGTTTATCTTATTGAAAAAGTAATCTCTCGACTCTCGATATGTCTCCTAGGTCAGATTAATTTACATATTCTGAATCCGATATTGAAAAATCTGATTAAATTTTACTCATTTTCAGTTAATATTTAAATATTTTATATTTAATAGAATATTAATAGAATAAGTTTACGAATGTTCAAAAAAAGTGGAGTTATCCGGTTGTTGCTTTTGGTGCTTTAATTTTCGAATAAAAAAGACTTAATGAAAAAATTGTCGAAGGACTTTTTCAAATAAACCATTATTCAGTGGCGTCTCGGTTGACTTAGCCGCCCGGTGCGGATTCCTAATTTGCCACCCTCTCATATGCAATACACAAAAAACATCTTTGATATTAATATAGGGTTTTGTATGCATAGTTTTCACTTAAGAATGTGATCTTCAATTGATCTCAATTATAAAAAAAATTCTTATATATGTCGTAATACGAATTTATTAATTTAACGCCAAGTAGAAACACTTGAGTGAAATCGTAGCTGATATGTGTTTTGAAAAACTAGTTGACTCTGAATAATGAGTTGATGTAGAAAAATAATTTTTGTAGGAGATATGAAAAATGCGCTAAACAAAAAATAATTAGTAACCCGATGGATTATAGAGAGTTAAACGACAATACAATACCTGACAGGTTTCCTCTTCCTTTAATAACAGACCAGATTGATAGGCTTAATGGTTGTTATTTTTTCACTACATTAGATATGGTAAGTGGCTATCATCAGGTACCAGTTCATCCTGATTCTGTTCAAAAAACTGCTTTTGTCACACCTGACGGCCATTATGAATATCTAACAATGCCTTTTGGGTTGCGAAATGCACCATCTGTATTTCAACGCGCTGTTATGCAAGTATTGGGGGATCTTACTAGAACCTATGTAGTGGTATATATGGATGACATACTCATTATGGGAACAGCCGATGTTGATGAAACATTGGAGAGGGTTCACAAAGTTTTGAAAATATTAACTGATGCGGGCTTTTCGTTGAACATGAAGAAGTGTTCGTTTATGAAACAGAAAGTGGAGTATCTTGGGTTTGAGGTATCTAATGGAGAAATTCGTCCAAACCCTAGGAAAATTGAGGCTTTAGTCGCGTTACCACCTCCTCAGACTGTAACACAGTTACGTCAATTTATAGGTTTGGCGTCATACTTTAGACAATTCGTGCCAAAATTTTCACAATTTATGGCACCCTTATACGCCTTAACCAATTCATACAAGAGTGATATAAATTGGCAACCCTCGCATGAAGACATCAGGCAAAAAGTAATTGCAATTCTAACAAATGCACCAGTTTTAGCTATTTTTAACCCAGACATTCATACGGAATTACACACAGATGCAAGCTCAATAAGTTATGGTGCTGTTTTGATGCAAATACAAAATAACAAACCACTTGTGATTGCTTTTTTTAGCAAGCGTACTACAAGTGCTGAATCTAGATATCACTCCTATGAATTGGAAACATTGGCAGTGGTGAATGCCGTCAAACATTTCAGGCACTATTTACATGGGCGCAGGTTTACTGTAGTAACAGATTGCAATTCTCTGCAATCTTCACGCAAAAAGAAAGATTTGATGCCACGTGTACATAGGTGGTGGGCATTTCTTCAAGCATTTGATTTTGATGTTGTTTATAAAGATGGAAAAAAAATGTGTCATGCCGATTTTTTCTCTAGAAACCCTTTGCCGGAAAAAGACTTAGCTATTGCTACTACAATTAAGCAAAAAGAAATTAATATTGCAGAGCTTACTGACAATTGGATGCGTGCTGAGCAGCATCGAGATTTTGAAATATCCAAGATAATAACCAATCTCAATGAAGATGAACTAAGAAACGATCTTACGAAAACATACGAAATTCGTTCGGGTATACTTCATCGAAAAATTCAACGAAATGGTAGAACTAGATGTTTACCAATAGTACCGAAAGCGTATAAGTGGTCTATTGTCAATTCCGTCCACGATGCTTTATTTCATTCAGGTTATGAGAAAACACTTGATAAGTTGTATGACTTGTATTGGTTCTTTAATATGGCAAAGTATGTTCGAAAATTTATTGATAACACAGTGCGACACGAAAAAATAACTTCAAATATCTCAATGGTTTCTAGTAGTGCATGGTCTATATATTATTCCCTCATACTCAGTTTTATCAGATTAGGTCAAATAAGAGAGAAATTCAGGGTCAAATTTCACCTTTAAGTCACAAATTTTTTCTTATAACTCTTAAACTAAAGTCAAATCATGTGTAGTAACTGTCTTTAAGTATTTGCAATGGATGGTTCTTAACATTTTGAGACCATTTTTTGCTCAAAAGGTTACGTAAGGGGGTTAATTTTTTCTTTGAAAACAGGCCATTTTTAAAATAAAAAGAAATGTTCAATAGTTCAGTTACTTTGTATTTATCTTCAAAAACAATCAGATTTTGCTGAATTTTTGCATACACCTTAAGTAAAATAAAGTAACCCACCTCTGAAAAGATCACAACAGTTACATGTGCGCATCCAAAGATATTCGGATTCAAAGATTACCAAAGATGGTAACTTCGTTAACGTAATCCCTAGAGTAAAATCATTCAGATGAAAATTAAAGACCCAACAATTTTCTTCAAAACTGTTCTTAACATCTTTACCGAAAGAGTTACCGTTTTAAAGATATACGCATAAATATGTAATAACAACAAGTATGAAAAATTTTGGTCTTGGGAAGAAATAGAAATAAAAATAATTTTTATTTTAACCGTTTTAATTTTTCATATATGTTGAAATTACATATTTACGCTCATATCTTTCAAACGGTAATTCTTTCGGTAAAGATGTTAAGAACAGTTTTGAAGAAAATTGTTGGGTCTTTAATTTTCATCTGAGTGATTTTACTCTAGGGATTACATTAACGAAGTTACCATCTTTGGTAATCTTTGAATCCGAATATCTTTGGATGCGCACATGTAATTGTTGTGATCTTTTCAGAGGTGGCTTATTTTACTTTACTTAAGGTGTATGCAAAAATTCAGCAAAATCGAATTATTTTTAAAGACAAATACAAAGTAATTGAACTATTGAAAATTTCTTTTTATTTTAAAAAAGTCCTTTTTTCGAAGAAACAATTAACCCCCTTACGTAACCTTTTGAGCAAAATATGATCTCAAAATGTTAAGAACCATCCATTGCAAATACTTAGAGACAGTTACTACACAGGATTTGAATTTGGTTTAAGAGTTATCAGAAAAAATTTGTGACTTAAAGGTGAAATTTGACCTTGAATTTCTCTCTTATTTGACCTAATCCGATAAAACTGAGTATGAGGACATAATATATAGACCATGTACTACTATAAACCATTGCGATATTTGAGGTTATTCCAATTGGGCCTTAAATTGTCGCACAGTGTAATTGTATAACTTGTAAAATTTCAAAATCGAGAGTGGGTAAAATTGAGGCAGAATTGCATTCAATACCTAAAGTCCCAGTACCATGGCACACAATTCACATTGATGCCACTGGAAAGCTTAGTGGTAAGAGTGACAAAAAGGAATATGTTTTTGTTATGATCGATGCTTTTACCAAATACGTTATATTGCAGCATACCATAAACATCGACAGTAATAGTAGCATAAAAGCATTATCTTTTTGTGTCTCTTTATTTGGTGCGCCAGCGCGAATAATTGCAGACCAGGGGCGTTGTTTTTCTAGCATTGAGTTTCGGGAATATTGTAAGTCTCATAATATAAGTCTGCATTTAATTGCAACTGGAAGTAGTCGTGCAAATGGACAGGTAGAGCGCGTTATGGGTACTTTAAAAAATATGTTGACAGTTGTCGAGACTAGTAAAGAAATTTCATGGCAGGATGCACTACCTGAAGTCCAGTTGGCTTTGAATTGCACAAGCAATCGCGTCACTAAAAGTAGTCCTCTTGAGCTTTTAATCGGAAAGGTTTCAAGGCCTGTAGATTTGATGTTAGTGACGGAGGAGGAACCGCAAGTGAATCTGGAAGAAGTGCGGAAACAAGCCATTATTAATATGGACAATAATGCTAAATACGACAAAATTCGTTTTGACAGTACTAAAAGAAAGCCGAAACGGTATGAAGTAGGTGATTTTGTCTTATTAAGGAACCATGAACGAAATCAAACAAAATTAGATCCCAAGTTTAGAGGTCCTTTTAAAGTCATTAATGTTTTATATGGGGATAGATATACCTTAGCGGCTCTTGATTCTCAACGAACATATAAATATTCGCATGATAATTTGAGAAGAGTACCTGCTAACACTGTTGAGGGTGATGATGATGATGATGATGATGATGATGATGATGATGATGATGATGATGAGCAAGAAAAGGATAATTGATTTTTAATTGCCTATTATTAATTTTCTTTTGTTCTCATTATTATTATTATTCAGTATTATTATTATATTGTTATTGTTATGTTATTCTGAAATTCTATAATTAATATAATTGTATATGACATTTGTTTTAACAATCGAATAAGTTTTGATTTTCTTTTGTTACAATATATTAATTCTGTTCTATTATTAATTTTTTTTTATATGACAATTGTGTTAACAATTGAATAAATTTGATTTTCGTTTTTGTTAAATATTCAGTAATTAATATCTGCTAATATTGTTATCTTAATAAAGAAATGTATGAATGCAAAAGAAATGTTGATGGTCTAGTTCCACAGTAGGTGGTGGAGAGCATATTGGTGTCCTAAATGTGTGGTACATAGTAAATAATGGAGAGGATTTTGAAATGTTGGTTTTCTGGTACCACAGTGAGTGGTGGAGACCATATTTGCTATTGTTTCACACCAAGAAGTGGAGAAAGTAAAGAATCTGTTCAAAGTCTAGTACCACGGCAGGTGGTGAAGGATATTACCAATATTCTATTGAAAGTCTAGTACCACGGCAGGTGGTGAAGGTTATTACGAATGTTCTGTTGAAAGTCTAGTACCACGACAGGTGGTGAAGAAAACTAAGAATATTCTATTGAAAGTCTAGCACCACGAGAGGTGGTAGAGAATATTGAGGATATTCTGTTCAAGGTCTAGTACCACGAGAGGTGGCAAAGAATATTAAGAATATTTAGTTCTTAGTATAGTACCAAGACAGGTGGCGGAAAATATTAAAAATATTCTCCTAGTACCACGAAATTATTATTAATAAAAAAAAAAAAAAAAAAAAAAAATTAATTATTTAACAATGTTCGGTTGAAAGTCTAGTGCCAGAGTGTTAACCACACGAGGTCGTGTGATATGTCAGGTTGGCCGTGTCGTAATACGAATTTATTAATTTAACGCCAAGTAGAAACACTTGAGTGAAATCGTAGCTGATATGTGTTTTGAAAAACTAGTTGACTCTGAATAATGAGTTGATGTAGAAAAATAATTTTTGTAGGAGATATGAAAAATGCCTAGAAGGAGAAACACGCTACGGGATCACTGCGCTAAACAAAAAATAATTAGTAACCCGATATATACATATGATCAACCTATTTCTAATACGACGGAAGTCAAAATTATATACTGTTGAAAAGGCAAAGAAAACTAATTTCAAATGTACTATTTATATATGTATTCAAGCATTAAAAATAAAAAAAAAAATGTAGTTTTGAGCAACCTACCTTAAACGTTAATAATCGCTATTATTCCAAATGTTGACTTAAGTAGTATTAAAATTAGGCCAATGATAAAAAAATTTTATTCTGAAATGACACCGAACGAGAAATTTCTACAAATACAATTTTTTTTTTTTAAATTTAATATTTTATTAAATTGTTATTTTTTTGTTTTTTTATTAGCAAAATCGTTAATTACATTGTGAAAGTCTATTTCATTACTTAACTTGTGTTCTATAGATAATATAGAGAAGCTCCTCTCACAAGTGGCAACACTAACAGCAATGGTTAGAAAGATGCGTAAAAGTACTACCCCGACAACAATCAGTTCATACGGCTGCATATTTTATAATATTAACACTTTCAACTTTTATTTATAATAAAAAAAAAGAAACAGTTTCGATAGTATCGTAAGTGTAGACGTAGAATTCCGTTTAAGTTGTAACCTCTTCTACATTGTCTCTTTGGGCCGATTGTTTTGTCCATTTAGCACGTATTTTATTGATCTTCCGAAAATTAGCAAATAAATTAATAACACTCAATTATGGACTACTTATCGAGGCCAAAACAAAGAAAAAGTTAAATAGTAAGTATGATTAAATGAGCAAGCAAAAAGAAACAAGCAAAATTTCAAATTTTTCGATCATTTCGTTAAGTTTGATAGGTTGAATTCATTGACTTAGTTGAAAAGAAGGCGAAGCAAATGCACTTTCCATTGGTGCCACTTTCGTCTCTGCCCGATATATAGTTTGCGAGCTACAGTCAGTTTAACTACTAATTTCAAATTAAAATTAAGACCCCCGATTTTTAAAAAATCGTATGGTTATTATATTTCACGCTGAGCACATGTCCTTTCCTCTCGTCTCTGTTTGATTTTTAGTTTGCGAGAAACACTTTCGTCTCTGTTCGATGTATAGTTTGCGAACTACACTCGCTAGTGCTAGTGGGATGTGGAATCCAAATTAATTTGCATTAAAAACAAAAATTAAAATTTTACGCCATCTATTGGGTAAAAGCATAAAAATAAATATGATCCAACTCGTTTTTTTATAAGAGCTAAATCTAACCGGATTACAGACCCATTTCGTTAAATTTGACAGATTGAGTTGATTGACTGAGTTGAAAAGAGGTTCATGACCTCTGGTTTCAAAATAGTATACTAGAACATTAGTGCATACATAAACCCAATGCGAACTAATGCTTACAATGCTGCCAAAGCGAACCAATCAGTTCGTGCAAAACCAAAGCATACAAGCATAAACAACGAAAGAAAAACAAAGAAAGCAGCAGGCACATAAGCAGCTGATGATTGATTTTCTAATATGAAAACATGCATTTTTCTTCTAATATTTTACTATTTTGTAACTTTAATATAATATTGACAAAATCCAAAATTAGATATTCATTCAGCGCGGGATATATCTGATAGTTAAGTATATATATTAACTTTGAACGATAAGTATTAAAGGCTGTCGGTATACCCTAAAGTATTCGCCAAAAAGTTGCCTAATGACATTGAAAAAATCTGTAAAAACGACCCCATACAAACCGCGCTGTAAGACATAATTCTACGTCAAAAATATTTAGAGGTTTACACATTAAGGTCAGGAATTAGTGGAATTAGGGTCAGGAATGTATGAGTTAGAAGTAAATAAATTATTTTGTATTCTTCCTCTAATTAAAACCGGGCCGTCATTTTTGACGAGAAAGAACTAGTTATTTAATAAAATGATTGCTTATGTTGTCTTCCGATGCCTTTTAAATAAATTTAATTTTACCCTACCTTATCATTGTACCCTACCTTACTTTTGTATTTTTAAATATGCGTTTTCATTTTTGCATCGTGTAGAATATTTGTTAAGTACTCATCTTTCTTAAAGTTTTAAAAATGTGATTTTTACTTCTTTTTTGTTTTCTCACCGCACTCTAAACTAATTGAATATTTAAAAGATTTCCAATAGCGTGCTTGTACTCTGACCATCACTTTAACCTTAGCCTTCCACCTTCTTCAACCTAAAGACTATAAGCCTTAAAACAAACAAAAAAAAAATATTATAAATTCGAATTCTCCAATACAACAATTAAGACAAGCCCTTGAAGAAAGGCTGTAAAACAATGCGGAAAGTGATTAAAATATGATTGTTCTCAAAAATATTTCTAATAAAATCAAACTATGCTTCCGGTTTTTTGGGACGAACGAGAAACGCTCTATAAGCTTTTATTTATGTTGATATAAACAATCGTCTGCTTTAAATTTAATATTTCTGAGAAATTTTAACGTTCGTTTCATTAAGAGCATACTGCAAATATTTGTCACTTAAAAAAATACACATTTCTAAAAATGTTATTAAAATAATTTTATACATTTCTTTTTTTTTTATTGCTTTGTTAAATATGATCTGTTTACATCTGTCAACAACAAACAAAATATGTGATTGATAAATTTTTTATTAATTTACATTCAATTGTATTCTAAGCTTTATTTCGCTATGGTTGATTACACTGAAAGAGTATTTTAAATTTTTGTTACGTACAAATATCTCAAGTTCGTTCTTCCAGAATCCATTAATAAGAGTCTGTAATATTTGATTGTATTGTACTTTGTTGTATCTTTATGTTTTAAGATCACTGAAATTTATTAAATTTATTTGTGTCTTTTTTATTTCAATGCTCATCCCGCCTTAAAAATTGTTAGAATTTCCCCCAAGACTCTTTTGACACTTAAATTAAATTAATTTAAAAATTGACTAACAACAATTTGATAAGAAAAAACACGTGACTTAAATATGATATTTCATCAATCATTGTATTGCATTTGGAATACAAGAACTCGTAATTAATAAAAACTTCATAGAATTATATAGTATAAGTATGCATGTTATCAGTTTTAAAACAATTATCATTTCAACAGAACTTATACAATATATGTAGATGGAACGAGTCATACATAATAATAAAATGAAACATTTATTGCTTTAGCAGTTACAAATCAAAAAGTTTACCAGCAACTTGCAATCTAAATTGCATTTCTTTAGCAATATACATATATATTTCTTCATGCAATAAGATTACTACTTCAGCTGAGCTGAGGTAGTTATACTATGCAGAATATTCTTTATCAGTAAATGTTATCCAATTCTTAATTCCTAGTTCAAGCTCATGACTAGAAGTTAAAATACAATTTTTCTAAGAAATTATTGATAACGCTTTTGAATGAACATTTATTACAAAAAGTATTAACATGTATTTCAGCCATCAGGTCTGAATTTAGAATATATTTTCTTACTTATTGCTAAATTATATTTTTTCACCCAAGAAAAACATCAACACGCATACTGACAGTGCCCAAGCCCACAAGTTAAATTGTTGAATACACAAAAACAACAACATGCAAATGCTTAAAAAAACAACAAAGCATTGAGAAGCAATTATTTGACTTCAAACTGAATTCATCAAATTACAACAATCATGAAAACATCGAAGTTGTTGTAAAGAGTGGAAAGAGTTAGGCGCTGGGCATCTCTGGTTTAGACCATCATGCCCATGACGAAACATATCAGCGAGAATGCATTATAATTGAGATGTGATAAAAAGATGAACACTTTTGAGCCAATATGCCTTCTCTTTAAATCTTATAGCATGTCTACAGTTTGTAGACTCTACACAAAGAGTTTACTTTGCGTTTCCAGTACAAAGTTGCGTTTTACCCTTGAACTCAATAAAAACGCTTGCGTTTCCAGTACAATTATGCAGGAGAAAACGCAACTAAACTCAGCTTGATTTCTACGTTTACCAAAACTCAATTTAAGAAATGCCAAAAAGTATGCTAATGTTTAGATAAAAAGATGCGTTCAGTTAGATTTTAGGTGCGTTCGGGATATTGAACTATTAGAAATGTCAACAAAAATGTGCAAGTTTCTATTTGTAATTTATTATTAACAAAAATAAGCCAAAAAGCAAATAAAAGAATTTGCGCAAATTTAGAAGATGAGGTTTTCTCAGCAGTCAGTCGGGTTGCCAACTCTGAAAAGTACAAAATCGGGACGGAACCATAAAAAATGTGGGACTTGGCTGAAAAATGCGGGACAATATTAGAATTTTTTATTTTATTAATTATTTCGCTTGGTTCCTTGATATTGTTTAGATCTCTTTCCAACTCTTGCCCAATTCATGAGAAAACCAAAAAATAAATCCAAATCGTTTTGATAAATAAAATGTATGAAAAATAAATGATATAGCCTGTTTCAAAAGAGAATAACATTTTCGCGCATGTTTGAGAATAAGAAAATAATTTGGAGTGTTCTTCATTCTGATCAGTGTTGCCGTTTTGACTATTTATAGCCGATAGTGGCCATTTTTTTTGCTCGTATTGAGTTTTGGCTATTTGGCGATTTTATTTTTCATTTGGCTACTTTTTGAAGTGAAACTTCTTTGGCGGCGAGTGAAATTTCAAGGTCTCTTATTCGTGACGCGAGGCTAACGTTTTCAATTCATATATGAAAATTTAAAAAAAATTGTTGCCGCTGCCGAGATTTGAACCCCGAACATCGTTGCTTAAGATCCGGAATATATATCATCACGCCACGTAGGCATATGGTTTACAGCCAACCAAAATGTAATTAAAACGGAACACGTAGCATATTGAAAATAACATAATTAACATTAACATAACATTAACATTAACATTAACATTAACATTACATTATTAACATAACCGTAACATTAATTTTCATCCTACAAGTATGCACGGGAAAAATAGAAAAATAGCTAAAACAGGAGCAGAACGCGTTCGTGAATATAGAGAGCGAATTAGAGCTCTTAAGAATACAGCCGCAGCTGGGTCTGCAACTAATGATGAAGGTAAGGTGATTGATTGCAACAACGGCTGAGTTTCAAAATGCATTTTTACGAAACATCAGTGTATTTTGGTGAATCTACAAAGAACCAACCCCAAAAAAACACAATGATGCTTAGTATAAATATGTTTTGGAACTCAGCCATCATCTCAACAAAATTTAAAAGCCAACCAAGTTGATGCACTCAACAATCAACGTTCGCTGCTTTATGAAGCCCTCTATCAACATAGCAATTATTATGATCAGGAAGCAGGAGGTATTAATGAACAAGATTTGCCTCTGCTTTGGAGGCTCCTTCAAAGAGTACTATGCAAATGCAATCCAGCATTCAAAAAGTAACAATGTTGAGAAGACATTCGAAAGCAACTAAAACACCAACTGAACTAAAAAAAGTACCGAAAATAACTGTTATTTTACAATTTTCAATTGAAAAAATTGTCGAAAGACTTTTTCAAATATACCATTATGTTACAAATGTCCTCAGCCTCACGAATATTAAGTCGCTTTTAAATTTTAAACTGATTCTTTAAAAGTTAATTGCTTGCCTAGTATATTTCGAGAAAAAATAAAGGTTACTTTTGATTTTATTTTATCGGTCAAAAATAGCAGTTATTTTGTGACTTTAATTTTTTCGGTAAAAAATATCAAGCAATTTGTGTTTTCTTAAAGGCCGCTTGACAGATTGAACTGTTGACACCATGTGTAAAATGTCTCACCGATGAGATGAAAATAATATCAAAATCTTTTTATCGGTAAAATGACTTGAACAAATTTAAATTACCTGATATTTTTGACCGAAAAATAAACGGCAGAAAATAACTGTTATTTTTGCCCAAAAAAACTATTAGGCACAAAAAACTGTTATTTCTGTCGGAAAAAATAAAAATTAAGAGATAAAAGTTTATATGTGGCACTTTGGACAAAAACCATAGCCGGTACGGTCCCTGGATGCAAATATTGAATCAACAAATTATTATTCCATTTCGTATTGATTGAGTTTCTTTTCAGATACTTTCTCTTTCTATTTCAAACTAAAATCTTTCTTATTTCTTACTGTTAAAGAAGTTTCACTTCGGCCACGTGTACGTTGCTACACGCGAGTTTGTTTTTTTACTCGGCTATGTTTTTGCATTCCGGCGAAAATTAATTTTTTATTTCACATATAAAATTTTCAATTGCCAGAGAATCCCCAAAGAATTGCTGGGAAGATCAAGCAATTGCCTTCTATTGTAATCTGCTTAGGCCGATTCGCCGGGAAGATTCGCCAATGAACCGCCTACACTAAAGGAAAAAGTTATGTAGTCAGTACAGAGACAGCTATGTAAAATCTATTCACTGCAACTTGTATGAGAACGCAACGAGGGCAGTATTTACTGAGTAAAGGGAGCGTGTACTGACTACATATCAATTTATTCACTTTTTAAAATGAATAAAAAATGTATTCAATACATCATGTTATGTGTTGAATACATAGCAGACTTCAATAGATACAAGCAACGTGTACTCAATCAACGTGTTATGTAATTGTTTACAAAAACTTTACTCAATACATAAAATATAGAGTCAGTACACGTCCCCCTTATACGATTGAAGTGAGACATTTATTCAGTACATAACATATGGACTCAGTACACGTATCTGTTGCACATCGGCACACAATTTTGCTGTTTTATGTCATTCGTTTCTTGATTTTCAAATAAGCAACACC
This sequence comes from Tetanocera ferruginea, assembly GCA_958299015.1. Classification (NCBI taxonomy): domain Eukaryota; kingdom Metazoa; phylum Arthropoda; class Insecta; order Diptera; family Sciomyzidae; genus Tetanocera; species Tetanocera ferruginea. Next base: position 54,194,193 of record OY282642.1, on the reverse strand, counting down.
TCTAAAGCCTCTAGAAAATCAGAGCGGGAATGAGTTTATCCACTGTACTCTAGAACAAAAGCGATGATTGGATAAGAAATAAATGGCTGGGTTTCTATAAGTAATTGGCAATTATTTTGTGAAATTTAGTCATTTCTTTATTAAGTTATTTATTGCATTTGTTAAGAGGGTGATTTGGGTGATGTACTCATTAAATAAATGTATGCACTAAAAATATGTAATGAGTAACTGATGTATGTACTCATTACATAAAATTATGCATTTAAAATATGTAATGAGTAAATAATGTATGTACTCATTGCATAAAATTATGTACTCCAAATATGTAATGAGTAAATTATGAATGTACTGAGTCAATAATCTATGTAATACGTACATACGATCTTTACTCATTACATAAAATTATTTGTAACAGTTTGCGATGAGTACAGTGTGAATGTACTCACCACATACATCCATGAATTCACGACACACATTTATGCGTTGAGTACATAAAATTCTTTATTGACTACATAACCGCTTAAAAGCATTATGTAGTCAATAGAGATTTCAACATGTACTCAATACATAAAAAATGTAAAATTTTTGTGTGCAGAAAACTATGCGATGAGTACATAAATTTATGTATTGAGTCCATATGTTTTTCCCTCTGTGTAGAGGAGTAACAAGAAATTCGCCGAAAAGGGTGTCAAACGAAGTCCATTTAAGAGTCCTCAGCAATTTGTTCCAAAGCATCGTTGTTCTGTCCGATTTCAATGAATTTTTTGTGAATTTGTTTTTATTTCTCTTCGATATAATGTGACGTTGCTTCAAAACTATACTAGTTCAACTTTATAATTGATTTTACGATTTTTCAGAGCCTGCTTCATATTTCCATGATAGATTTTGAACATTTTTCAAAAATCCATCTTCCAACAATGGCTGAAATTAGTAAAGGAAGATTTTGAAAATTTTCGTGACTAGCGCATTCATTGCTTGAGCATTTGAAAAGCGATGCATTTTCACAAAAAACACTTGGGCGAAGTACTGGTGCATCGCAAAATCCACTTCTCTGCCATTCCACTTCCACTTCACTTCTCTGTGTCACATAAGAGTATGCAACAATGTATATAATTTTGATTATTGAAAGTAATTGTGGTTTGTTTTCAAAAGTAAAATTAAGCAAGTCAGCATGGAAAAGTAAGTTGATGTTGCACTCCGCCACACATAAACATTCTTCACTTGTTTCACTTGATTTCACTTTCTCACCTTCTTATCTATCTCCCATTTCTAAACCATGGCAGACTTGACTGAATAGGTTTGACATCTGAAATAGTTGGTTCGAAGATAAAAAAAAAATTTAATACTTTTCTTACTTCCGAAAATGCAAACCTTATTTTTATAAAGTTTTTTCTACTTTTATCAAGTAAAAAATAAATGAGCTAACGTCCTTCTATATTAAAGGTCCGTCTATTTAAAGGATATATGCCCTTAATATTTTTAAAATATGCTCTTATATTTTTAACATATAATTTCTTATAACATATTTTAAAACAACCATGTTTATAAATCTGTTACCAGTAAAAAATGGTACTATGTTGTACAAAAAACTAATTAGTTAAAAAGGTATGCATGTTAGTCCTGTTTCTTTTTTCTAATACAATTAATTAATCTTTTGGCTATTTTTTTACATTTTGGCTATTTTTATTTTGTATTTTGGATATAAAAATAAATTTACTCCAAAATTTTCTTTACAGAAAAATAAATGAAAAAAACTTAATGTATATTCCTGAATTTTGTTGATCATCGCAACTGCGCTGCGGAAGTACTGAATTTTATTTTTTAAAATAAACCAATCAAAATTAAAAAAAAAATGTGCGTAAAAAAATATTTTGTCATCCGTAATTTCACTTCACAATTTTTTCTTGAGAAAATAATTTATTTTTTATGTAATTTTTATTTTATTTCTCTCACAAGATGCAGGTTGCTGCAGGCCGTTGGTGCAACACCGTACTTGTACAATCATTTGTTCTAAATGTTTGCGCATTTATATATTAAGAAAAACAGAAAAAACATTCAAAAACAGCATTAAGTTCAGCGGACAGTACAAAAAGAGCAAGAAACTACGCTCTAAACAATTTTCTAGCTTTAGATATAATTTCTCACTGCGCATAGAAAAATGAAACTAAAAAATGTTCTTTTCTTTTGAAACGAGCTAAAAATTTATTTTGATAATAAAATTAAACGGTTTAGGAAACTGTGTTTCATGTCGAATTGGAAATTTAGATACAAACAATCTTAAGTTCTCAAATGCGTAACAAAAGGTGTCCCGCAAGGGGTCATCGCGGGACGCTAAAAAATTAGCTGAAATGCGGGACGTCCCGCGAAATCCGGGACAGTTGGGAACCCTAGCAGTCAGTCAGTATGGGCCGAAAAAAGCTAAGGTTTGAGCGAAATTCCAAAAACTGGCCATCACTTCAATCCCCAATAAACTCAATTATGCCGTCGCATTTAAACGCAAACTAAACTTTCTATGTAGACATGGCATTAAATTCAGATAATGGCTGCTTATTCAGATAAAGATTCCACTCCTTTGTTATTTCGGTCACATATTCGTATCTAAAAACAACAAAAACAATTTGGGCATTTCAGCCATTGAAATGACTTTGACTGAGCTTCTTATGATCAATTGTGTTGTGTGTGTTATTAAATGTTTGCACACATTTGACAGAGAACTGCTTTATGCCGACGCCGAACGGCTAAAGTTCACGTTCTCAAAAAGCTTTACAGGGCATTATGTACTCTCTGAGATTTGTCATTGTCTACTGAGAGGTGGAGACCTATCAGAAAATTATTTATTGAAAAAACTTTCCGCCGCGCTTGGTGAACGAACTCGGGCTCCGAGCATGCTTAGCTACACACTTAACCTGCATGCCACGGATACTGCATCTTCACATAATCACCACATATTCGTATCTACTAAAATCTATTTCAAAGAAAGACATCTAGACAACCAGCAAAGAGCGCTGAAAATTAGGATTATACAGCGAATTCTCTAACCTGCTTTGCAGTGTAAACAAGCCAAAATTTAAATAATTTTTCGTACTTTGAGTTACAAACTAGTGCGATGCATAGACTGCTAAGCAGCTTTCTGTTCGAACTTCGAAAATGTTCAAGAATCTACTAAAGCCGTCCAAATTCGAATAGGCAAAGCTTTTTTATAAATAAATATTTTCCTGTTTTTATTTCGGATTTTCGTTTTTATTTTTTTTTTAATTTATTTATGTTCTTCTTTTTTCTTCTTTTTTTCATTATTGCGTTTGTTCTCAACTTGTAACCACCTGATTCGCAGTGAAAAAACTTTTTATTCAAATTTTGACTTTGCCAGGGTTCGATCTCTTGCCTAGCCGATTTGTAGTCCGATGTCTAAGTCATTCTGCCATGTCGCTTTATATCGAAACGAAGATTTTGTTTCATTCATACAGTTAGTTCTGTCGTAGGTACCAATAAGCAGCGTTAAGATGCAAAATTAGGTTCAATCAAACCATTAAGCAGCTTTAAGTTCAAAATAAATGTAAAGAAGATGTAAAGCGGCACAACAGAACTCGTTTTGAAGTTAATTATCTTAAAGCTGCATAGAAGTACAAAGGACTATTGCCTGAAATTGACACCATAAAGCAGCTTTAGGTGTGGCAAGTTCCACAACGTACCTTTAAGCAGCTTTAGGTGTAACAAGCTCTACAACGGACCATAAAGCAGCTTCGAAGAGCCATAAAATAATCCCAAACCAATTAATTTTGGGAGTGATTCTAAACTAAGCCATAATAAGCTTGATTTCAAGCCATATTGCGATCGTTTATCAAAAAAATTAACACGCTCATTTGTGAATAATCAATGTGATTTTTTGATTGTTCGTCAAAAAATGAATATGCTCATTTGGGCCCAATTTATGACATTTTGGTATTGTTTATTAAATAAAACACATGCTCATTTGTATCTAATGACTGTCAGTTATGGATTGTTAATAAACAAATTAAAAAGCTCTTATATGCTTATCTAAGCAATTTTGGTATTGTTTGCGAGCACCAAAAGAACGGAACAAAACAAAACACGATGACAAGCAAATTTAAAATTTTATTTTCATTGTTCAAATTAGATATATTTAATCCAATTTGAACAAGATAATATAATTTTTTAATTTATTTTCTGCACTTATATAAACTTTTATACTAACAGGAACAAAAACCAATTGAGAATCACGTCGTTCGATTGCCCATGTTTTTAATGTACAAAAACAACAGCAATAAAATAAATTTTTTTTACAAACAAGCCCCAGATTACAGTTATTAAGCACAAATTGAAGTGTTTTTCATAAAAAATTTCAAGCCCAAGTTTGGCGTTAGTCACTAACGTAAATAGCATTTTTTGAGATGGTTTTGAGCTCTATTTTTTGAGGTTTTGATTTCAGTTACGAACGCTTTGAGCTTTATCTTAGCCCATTTTTTTTCTCTCCGTTTATTTGTTTTTTGGCTTATTTTTGTTAGTAACAAGTTACAAATAGAAACTTGCACAATTGAGAATCAGCTGTTGTTGGCAATTCTAATCGTTAAATACACTCACCACAGCTAAAATCTAACTGAACGAATGTTTTTATCAAAACACTAGCATACTTTTTTTAATTATTTTGATGACGTCACTTTGTGTGGGGATTGGCGTACTTTTTATCTATTTATCATACTTACATATCAGACAATATCTAGACTAATCTGTGAAATATCAATTCAGTACATGCAATTTTGAGGAATTAATGAAGGTTTGATGTTTTGATGAAGACACTTTGGAAAGTACGGAAAGTTTTCATTGGATTTTAAAGAATATCAAGCTCAGCGTACATATTACAAATTAAAGCCTATGTGAGCAATTTAAAATCAATTTATTTTTTATGAATTTTTAAGAGATTTTCCGTTTTATTGATATCACTTTGTAGGGGAGGTAGACTTATGCCATGTTTGCCACAGAAAGTTAAGTTAGCGTTTTGGTTGAGTTCAATCGAAGCCATTCACACAGAGATGCGTAGGCAGAATTTAGTTTATTCTGGATTAAAATGATCGCCAATTTTCGGCTCATAAACTTACCCAAGTTCTTTTATTGGCTTTGTGGCTTATTTTTGTTAATAATAAATTACAAATTGAAACTTGCACAATTGAGAAGCAGCTGTTGTTGACATTTCTAATCGTTCAATATCGCGAACACACCAAAAATCTAACTGAACGCATCTAAAACTTTCTGTGTAGACATGGCATTAGACTTGGTTATCATTTACATTTAATTGAATTTGAACTTAACGTGCGTTTAAGATCAAAGCTTTTGTGTAAAATTTCAGGGCTTTATTTTGATTTGTTTCGTGGAATATTAAGAGATTTTACCGTTTTGATTCAAACACTTCTATGGGAGATTTGCGTGGTTTCATTCGATATGGCTTATTTTTGAGCACTTAGAGTAACCAAAGTAGAAAAAGAGAAAAGAAAACAAATATGGGAATTATATGTTTTTTTTTTTAAAACAGGTAAAATGATTTATAAATCGATGGTTAAGCGCACAAAAGTGATAAGTGAAAAATTTTAATTGTTCAGAAACGTTGTTTTTGTTTTTAAATTACAATACATTTCAGTACAAAATACTAATTTCAACTGTATACTGAGCTACATCCATTGTTTATTCATTTTCAAGAAATTTACACAAGGTAGATATTATATTGGTGGTAACCGTGGCATGCAGGTTAAGTGTGTGGCTTAGCATGCTCGGAGCCCGGGTTCGATCCCCAGCCGCGGCGAAAAGTTTTTTTCAATAAAAAATTTTTCTGAACGGTCACCACCTCTCTGCAAACAATGGCAAACCTCAGAGAGTAAATAATGCCATGTAAAGCTTCTTGAGAACATGAGCTTTAGCCGTTCGGAGTCGGCATAAAACATGTAGGTCCAGTTCTCGGTCAATTGTGTGCAAACATTGAAAAACACACACAACACAATTGATCATAAGAAGCTCGGTCAAAGTCCTTTCAAGGGCTGAAATGGCCAATTTGTTTTTTTTTTTTAGATATTATATTGATGATTTGGAAAATCCAGTAAACCTATTTTTATCAAAAGGTCACTTATCAATTTAGTGAACTTAACCATCGAAATGCTGTATAATTTAGTTATATTCTTTCCTCCTCTGTTAAATATATTAATTTCATTGATTTGACACGATAAAGTCATACAAAAAACAATCTTATTCTTATTATCAACTTATTTGACAAAGATACTTAATTTTTTAATTTCCCAAGAAATTGTTTAAAAACATTGTGAGGTACTGGAAAAAACTATTAAGTGTCATCGTGTTCAATGTTGTCAAATTATACTGAAAAAATCTTACGATTCGCTGTAATTATCCAACAACAAATACATAAAAAAAAATTTTTTTTATTTGAGTATCTATTTCCAAAAATCCGGAGGACCCAAGAAATTTTAACTTGGTTTCATTTCAACTAACTGTATGAAATCCAAAATCATTCCATACCCTCAAATCCGATGCAAATTAAATTCCGTTTAAATAGACAAAACTATCTACTATGTGACGTATAGAGCAAATTTTTTGTTCCAATTTCTTACTGCCAACATTAAAAAAAACTGCTTCTAGCAATGCTCAAGACAAGCGACATTATGAGCTGTGAACTCAAGACTGACCAAGAGCTGAAGCCTTAGCTTCCAATGTTGATTCAACTTCTGTGAGCGTAACATGTTTATCGAGGAAGTGCCTTTAGACGTCTTTATCTCACAACAATCTGCTGGCTGCATCAGTCAAGACAAGGACAGTAAAATTAAATGAGTGGAGCAGAACTAAAGACAGATGAAGGAGCACTAATTCCTTGTTTTTGCAGAACCAAAACAGTTCCGCAGTACGATTTACGAGCATTCACGGCTCAAGTTATGTGCATAAAAGTGGATGTGATTAAAGTTAGAATATAATTTTGAAAAGTTCTAACTTGTTTGCAATAATTTTTCTTCATTATATTATTATTATATTTTCTCACAATTGCAACAAAGCGTGAATACCCTATTTAGTTCAGATTTGGGGGCATGTCATTAGCACTAGAACTAAATATATTGAATGCATTATATTTCTAGCTATATTTTTTACTAGCTTACTTACTTACTTAGATGGCGCTTACAACTGTTGGTCGGTTTTGGTCTGGTCTAAGAATTTGCGCTCTAAGAATTTGGTTATCCAATGCCTGGTCTTTCCAACGGAGATGCGGTCTTCCGCGTTTGCGTTGGCCACCGCTGGATACCGAATCCAATATCTATTTCGCTGGAGCTTCGTCGTTCATTCTCTCGACATGACCTAGCCAGCGAAGCCGCTCTATTTTAAATCGCTTGACTATATCGATGTCGGCATATAGTTCATACAGCTCGTGGTTCCATCGTATTCGGTACTCGCCATTGACGCAGATTGGACCATAGATCTGGCGAAGGATTTTTCTCTCCAACGCTCCCAAAGTCCTTTCATCAGAGCTGCTCAACGTTCAGGTTTGTGATGCGTATAGTAGGACGGGCATGATTATTGACTTATAGAGCGTTAGTTTTGTTCGTCGAGAGAGAGAGCTCTGCTTCTCCATTGCCTACTGAGCCCAAAGTAAAACCTGTTGGCAAGAGTTATCCTTCGTTTAATCTCAATACTGATCTTGTTGAAGGAGTTAATACTGGATCCCAGGTAAACAAAGTCCTTCACTACCTCAAAGGAGGTGTTGTCAACAGTGGCGTGGTTTCCAAGACGCTGGGACTGTTTGTTTGTTGACTCAAGATACTTCGTTTTATCTGCGTTGACTGCAAGACCCATTCAACTCGACTCTTTTTCGAGCCTGGAGAATGCTGCACTGACTTCGCGCGTATTTTGACTAATGATGTCAATATCATCAGCAGACGCCAGTAGCATAACACTCTTATAGAAAATTGTGCCGCTGCGTCTCAGGTCAGCAGCTAGGATAATTTTCTTCATTACTATATTAGAGACCATTACCTCGCTTGGTATTGAACGGAAGGGAGAGGTCCTTGCCGATTTTCACTGCGCTGCTGGTGTTGTACAGTGTCATCCTGCAAAGACGTATTAGCTTCGCAGGAATACCAAATTCAGACATGATGGAGTATAGGTGACTCCTTATTGGACTGTCGAAGGCGGCTTTGAAATCGACAAAGAGATGGTGCGTGTCGATTTGTTTTTCGAGGGTCTTTTCCAAGATTTGTCGGAGCGTGAAGATCTGGTCAATGTTGGACTTTCCAGGTCTGAAGCCACACTGATAATGTCCAATCAGTTGGTTAACGATGGGCTTCAGCCTTTCAAACAATACGCTCGACAGGACCTTATATGCCACGGTAGTTGGCGCAAATGGTGGGATCGCCTTTCTTGTGGATTGGGCAGAGCAATCCATCTGCATAGAAGTCTGTGAATGCATTTTAATAGAGATTCGCCACCGGTCTTAAACAGCTCAGACGGTAGGCCATCGGCTCCTGCGGCTTTGTTGTTTTTAAGCCGAGCTATAGCTGTTAAGACCTCGTTATAGTCGGACAGCGGAACTTCAACGCTGTCATCCATAATTGGGGTTACCGGGATATCATCTCCACTGGCAGGATTGTTGTCAGCTTCGCCATTTAAAAGACTAGAGAAGAGCTCCTTCCATAGCATCAGTGTACTCTGGATATCTGTCACTAGCTTCCCATTCTCATCCTTGCAAGAAGAGGCGCCGGTCTTAAAACCATCGGCCAGGCGTTTTATTTTTTCGAAAAATTTTCGAGTCTCATTCCTGTCGCCATGCATCTCAATTTCCTCGCACTCACGCATTTCTGCCTCTTGTTTTTTTCGCCTGAAAATGCGTCTCTCTTCCCTCCTCTTCTTTCGGTTTCGCACCATAACAGCACGCGTTACAACCGACTGCAGGGTGGCTTTGTAGGCGATGTCCTTCTCTGCAGTGGCGTTGCAACACAGGGCGGTGGTAGCCTATCACCTCTTCGGTAGCCGTACGCATAGAGTGGGTTATGTCGATCGGACTGTAGCTTGTCGACGTCTAGCTTTCTAAGTTTAGCATTGCGAGCATTCTTAGCTGCGCACAGACGTGTGCGGATCTTGACTGTGACAAGATAATAATCCGAGTCTATGTTAGCACCAAGGATCGTGCGTACGTCTAGTACACTGGAAGAGTGTATCCTTCCGTCAATCAAAAAGTTATCAATTTGGTTGCATGTTCTTTGATCAGGGGACAGCCAGGTGGCCTTATGAATATTGAGATGCTTGAATCTAGCGCTACTAACGACCATGTTTCGTGCTGCGGTGAAGTCAATCAACCTCATTTCGTTATCGGATGTGTTGTCGTGGAGGCTGAACTTTTCGACTGTTGAATCAAATATGTTTTGCTTACCCACCTTAGCGTTGAAGTCACCAAGCACGATTTTTATGTCATGATGGGTTCAGCGCTCGTATGCGTCTTCAAGGCGGTCGTAAGAACTTTCTTTGGTCTCGTCATCTTTTTCTTCTATCGGAGCGGATATTAGGCTAATATTAAAAAATTTTGCCTTGAAAAGGATTATGGCAAGTCGTTTGTTCACAGGAGTGAATCGCAGGACATGATGCCGTATTCTCTTGCCAACTACAAATCCGTATCCAAATTCGTACTTCTCCGCATAGCTGCTGTAGTGATATCACAGGATATCACTACATCCTGTAGTGATCACCACATCCTGTAGCTTGCCGTAAGCAACCCTGTCCGTTCCATCGCATTTCTTGGATTGCAGTGATATCAGCATTATATATTTCCAGGATATCACCATTGGATAGAGGCACCATCCTAATTAAGGGTTCGGACATTCCAGATGCATATCCGTAAATCATTATCAGTTTTTCGTTTGCGGTAGTTGTCATCAGATTTGGGAATCAGTCTTTTATATATTCTTGGACTTTTCATTGAAATAATTTTATTACGTGGTGGGTTTCAAACCCAAAGCATAACCTTTGCTTGATAGACCATTGCCAAAGTCTATCAGGTGATAGTTTTTGACATTTCCAGGAGACACCATGCGGAGGTTTGAGTCGACTGGATAATGCTGGCCTCGCCAAGTTTAAGCAGTCAGACACTTTGCCATGTGAAGATCGCCCCCTTATCTCCCCTTTTCATCAGCCCCTTTTTAAATAAGATTGATAGTGTTATTCTGTTGCACTATAACTTTATATAGTTGTAGTGATCCTCATCTCTTATTAAGCTTTATTATGGTATTTTTTACTTTTTGAAAATAAAAACTTTTCATAACAAATTTTTCTCCAACGTAAGAAGTTAATATTTCTTGAAAATCGAATACATAAAAATCTCGTGACACGGTGTTAGTGTTTGAACTCCTCCGAAACGGCTGAACCGATATGAATGAAATTTGTTAGGTATGAAAATAGGTCGCAAAATATTTTTCTCCACTATCTGCGAGGGGTATGGCACTTTTTCAAGTACACACTTTTGTGGTTCAACTTTCGACTCATGTGTGACACATCAATGAAACTCAGTCCGAACTTCTTATTGAGTCGTGCCCATCGACTAGCAAAATTGAGTGATCTTTGAAAATGGTGGCATGGCACCGACCATACTTGAACAGATTTGGAACTTCATGTATAACAATGAAAGTCGGTATAAAGTAGCTTATTTGCCAAGTCTTTCATTTAAAAAACTGACACGGGTATTGGAAAACGGAGCAAAGATCCGCCCATACAATTCAAATTTTCAATACATAATAGATATGGAAGTTGTAGTGACATCGTTTACACTATATGTAACTCTACTTTGTTTTAATTTAATTAAAGTTTTGTATTTATAAATGTTTCAATACAAAAATATTTTTAAAAGTAGAATTTTGATTTTGATCTTGAAATAAAGACGCATTGAAAATAATTTATAAGAAAGTTTTTTCTTTAAAAAATAATTCAATAAAGTACTTACATTGCAATGCATATTTTACATCACAACTGCGTTCAAAAAGTTTTTAAAGTCAATTTTGTCTGAAATGTCAATAAATGTCAGCAATATTGTCTAGTCATCAGAATTCGAGATTTGAACAGCCATTCAATTTTGTACTTAAAAATGTTTCGCTAAACTGAATACTACAGTAAGCTTTTAATATGCAAATGCAATGCAGATTTAAATAAAAAATTTTTTATTTTTAAAAAATGTCTTCCCAAAACTCTTTGACGCAATGGTTGCCGCGTTTTGCAGAACATGATTACCTCAGTAAGTATTTGTTGTCTTAAATAGTAAGATACAAAAAATATAATTAACATTTCTTAGCAAAAAAAGAGTCTGTTGTAAAATACGTTTCGTCGCTCACAACGCACAATTTTAATTTTGACTCTGGTGACAGCTGGAATGAAAGGGACTTCGTTCCCAAATGCAGCAATAGTCATAGTGAATACGACGGCGCAAGTAGTGGTGAGACATCTTTATCTATGGCCATCAGCAAATTTAAAATGAAAAAGTTGCGTAGGCATTCTAGGACAGAAAGGACATAAACAATGCATAATAAGCGAAACTACATTAATTCAGGAGGTAAGGTGGAGAAAGCAAGGAAGCTACAAGTCTTAAAACCATGTAGGAAGAAATGCGGCGCGTTTCTCAAGGATGAGATGAGACAAATAATTTTTGACGAGCACTGGTCGCTAGGGACGTATTTTAAAAAGAGTTTACATCGCCATATTCATGCGATGGATACACAAGTTTCTCGGGAAAGAAAAGTTGGGAGTCTGAAAAAAAGAACGGTTTCATACGAGTATTCTAGCCATAAATGGGGAAAGAGTGTCTTTATGTAAGGGGTGCTTCTGTAGTACTTTAGATGAAAAAGAGAAATAAATATCGAAAGCTTTAAAAAATAAAATGCTCCACACTTCAGGTATAACGACGTATGAAAGACGAGGTAAAAAAATACCCGCGAACAAAAAGTCTGTAAAGGCTTTTAATATAGACCCAGCTCTTCATTTCCGAGTTACCAATATTCCATGATTTTCATATAAATTTAGTTACTGAAATCAAAAAGGATAAGATCCAGATTTTGAGGATTCAGAAGTTGATTATGATGCAGCAATTTAAATATATATTTTTATATTTTATGTTACGTTGTTGAAATTTCTTATATGACTAATAAAATGTATTTTAATTTGTTTTTTACTTGATGATTGTTTTATTTCATGACTTAAGTCTCTTTGCTTTTCCAAATTTATAAAAACTGTTTGTTCAAAAGGACTTAAGTCATCGGAAACTTGGTAAATAGTAAGTTAATCCTCCAATTTTTTTAGTGAAAGTATTTATCCTTATTAATATGTTAATTTTGTATCATTATTTATTAAAAATTATTTCACCCTGATTTGCAATCAATAAAACAATCTAAAATTTCAATTTACTCAAAACTTAATTTTCTGTCTTAAGTCTTTTGTACCAAACTCTAAAGAATTATAACCTAAACCTGAAAGCTCAGGCAACATTAACTTTGTGCAATCGTTTGTAACGCATAGAACGAAGTGAGTCCGGTTTAGAAAAGTATATATATTCTTGATCAGCGTCACCTCGTGAGTCGAGCTAACTATGTACGTCCGTCTGTCCGTCCGTCTGTGTGTTGTCCGTATACTCAGGATAAGAAGAAGGAGTTGAGATAATTGAATGAATCTCGGTAAACACTTACCCAAGGATCTGCACTATTGAATATTTTTGGAATCCGCCCACGGACACGCCTACCTCTCATTCAACGCAAAACTTGAAAACTGCATAAATGAGCTCATAATGAGCCTATAACAATAAAATTAGGTACACGGTTAAAAATTTTGGACTAGTTTTTAATCCAAACTTTGGTTTAAAGGAATTTTTAATCCTAAAAGTACTATTTTTTATTCCATATCTTAGTTTAATTTTTTTTAATCCGAAAAAGTTTAAGTTTAAGACTATTTTTGGACTACAAATTTGCATTAAGGTAGTTTTTTCAGGAAAAAGTATTTATGTTTACTTAAATAATTTATATTATTTAATAGCTGAATTACAATGCAGCAGTGGCAGTGGCAGAAGTTGTGTCAGTGGCAGCGGCAGTGATCAGCTGTTTAGTATTTTACTGCCTGCAAATTACAATCTAGCGTCAGCATGAAAAGCAGTGAATGTGGAATTTTTCTTAGTAGTTTCATTATTTACATGTTGGCAGTGAATTTAGAAATAGGGCTAACCTCGGCAGTACTGCTAACTGCAACTGCTGCTATGTAAGTTTCACCATTGAACAACAGTATTCTTAAAATAACAGCTGATCAATGCAACTGCCACTGACGCTGCCACTGCCGCATTGTATTCAGGTATCAGATTGAAAACTACTAAAACAAAAAAAAAAACAAATTGGCCATTTCAGCCCTTGAAAGGACTTTGACCGAGCTTCTTATGATCAATTGTGTTGTGTGTGTTATTAAATGTTTACACACAACTGACCGAGAACTGGACCTACATGTTTTATGCCGACTTTACATGGCATTGTTTACTCTCTGAGGTTTGCTCTGAGGTTTCATTATTTACATGTTGGCAGTGAATTTAGAAATAGAGCTAACCTCGGCAGTACTGCTAACTGCAACTGCTGCTATGTAAGTTTCACCTTTGAACAACAGTATTCGTAAAATAACAGCTGATCAATGCAACTGCCACTGACGCTGCCACTGCCGCATTGTATTCAGGTATCAGATTGAAAACTACTAAAACAAAAAAAAAAAACAAATTGGCCATTTCAGCCCTTGAAAGGACTTTGACCGAGCTTCTTATGATCAATTGTGTTGTGTGTGTTATTAAATGTTTACACACAACTGACCGAGAACTGGACCTACATGTTTTATGCCGACTTTACATGGCATTGTTTACTCTCTGAGGTTTGCCATTGTCTGCAGAGAGGTGGTGACCGATCAGAAAAATTTTTTATTGAAAAAACTTTTCGCCACGGCTGGGGATCGAACCCGGGCTCTGAGCATGCTAGGCCACACACTTAACGTGCATGCCACGGTCACCACGATTGAAAACTACTACTGCTACGAAATTTAAGCTAAATATAATTCTAAATGTTGTTTAAGCATCCAAAATTTATTTTTAATTAAATCAAACAAATTGTTTATTAAAATCTGAACCAAAATATTATTTTATACATTATTACAATAAACACTGTAATCACTTTTGTGGATTAAATATTACATTATTACATTATTTTAAACTTTCTTGGACTAAAATCTAATCCTTTTTAGATTATAATATTTTAAACTTTCTGTGGATTACCAGTTATTCCTTTTTGGATTAAGAAATTTTAAACTTTTTGCGGTTTAAAAATAAATTCTTTTTGGATTGAAACATTTAAAACTTTTCATTGGATTAAAAAATAATCTTTTTTTGGTCGTGTCCTATATGTAATTAAAAAAAGTTCAAAATTTAGTCCAAGATTTTTAACCGTGTATGTACGTATGTAATATCAAAACAAAAATGTCCTTGAAAAATGGGTGTCCTAAAAAATTGAAAACGCACTTAATAAGATTATGTTTAACGTACAGAGATAAAATTTGATACGTTTGTATTTTATAACAAACCGAAGATGGTTTTGAAAAATTAATGTCATCCGCCCACCTCCCATACAACCAAAAAATGTAAAACTCAATAAATAAGTTCATGACTACAGAGTTCCTACAGAAATAAAATTTGGAACGTATGTGTTTTATATCAAAACAAAGATGTTTCCGAAAATGGGTGTCATTCGCTCAAGGACACACCCACCTCCCATACAACCAAAAATTAAAAACTCAATAAATAAGCTCATGTTGAACGTACAGAGATACAATTTGGTACGTTTGTATTTTATAACAAAACGAAGATGGCTTTGAAAAATGGATGTCATCCAACCACGGACATGCCCACCACCCATACAACCCACAATAGTGAAAAAGCTATAAAGGCATTAACAAGTGAGCAACAGGAATAAATAAAACTTGAAATTTTTATAAATTTTTGTAAATTTTTCATTAAAATTATAAAATATGGGCTTCATCGGCTCACAGACACGCCCATTTTCAATACTGTTATTGTAAGGTTAGACCGTCTTTAGACTTTCTTTACTTGTTTTTTATATTTAATAGCTTTGAAAATAATGGTCACTGGACAAAGACGGAAGCAACGCGCCGGGTACCAGCTATTATGCATAATACAAATAATCAAAAAATTAACTGCAACTAACTTTATTTCTCAACTAAAGTTGAATTTGAATAATAAATAATAAATTGAACAAAAGCATTTTTTAAATCATGACTCAAAGCAAAATTCTTAGCTAGATTTAATTTTAATAAAATATTTTTTTTGTTTGTTTTATTTTATTTTTAATGATTCTTTTATATTATTTGCAGTGACTTAATTTGAATAAATTGCTCTTTCTTACTCAGTGCGTATGTTTATCGAAGTATTTGTCATCTGAACTTATATGTATAAGCATTTTAGTACAAATGCCGGGTCTTTCCCTAGATTGAACTGCTATGATAGTCGAACTGATATTACATGGTTATGGTGCTTTTTTTCTTGTTTTTTATCACTCTCCAATTTTGAACGTCGTTTAGGGTATTTCACCGAGTAGCCTCCTATGAATAATTTTTGCCTTGGAATATTCTGCAAAAGCCACTAAAATAGCTTTTTTTTTCTTTTACAAAACAAAAAGTAAGCCTTTTCTATAAATTAAATGTATTTTTATAAAACAACCTAAAACCGCTCTTAAAAGATAAAATCTTTTAACCATATCTATGTAAATAACAGACAAAGATGCTTCTTTTTGCATCTGCAAAAAAACACAAGAATTGTTTAACTATAAAATAAGTACAAGCGTCAAAGATTCAAGTGTGCATGACGAGGTTGCCACACTTAACTTTTACCGCTTGAGTCTTTTATGATAGAAATTTTAAAATTATTAAGTTTCTACAATTGAAGTCTTTTGTTTGATGGTTATTTATCATGTCAACCATTATTTTGCATCAGCAAAAAATTTGATGAAGGTTTTACACTGCATAAAAATACGAAAAATTACTGCTTAAAATAAATTTTGTATTGGAGTAAATTTTAAAATTTACTATCATCTTGGCTTTAAAACTATCGAAAGCAGTTATAACAAACTTATAACAGGTTTTCAGTGTTTTGAGTAAAATTTTTTATTTTTTTTTTTTAATTTAATTTATTGAGTCTTTTTTTCAATCGAATACAATTTAGACTTTGAGTAAAATTTAGAAATATTTCTCGTATTTACAATTTATTTAAATAAAAATGTAATTTCAAAAAACTCTTAATAACAAAAATAGTTGTTTTAGTAATGTCCGACCGAAACCAAAATTTTGGCCGAAACCGAAAACGAAACCGAAATTCGGCCATTTTTGTAATATTCAGCTGAAACCGAAACTGAATGTCTACATGAAAATTTTTTGAAAAACATTTTTTTTAGGTTTTTATTAAAAGCTTACAAAAACATAACAATTTAAACAGAATACAATAACGTATTAGACTGGGTCGGCCTCCATAAAAAAAAAAGTTTAAAAAAACCACCCCTATTTTAAAGTTTACCACGAGAGGATTTCGAAAACAAAAATAAATTTTTAAAACTTGAAAAATGTGGGATAGAAAAAAAGGCCCAATGTAACTACTCCGATTGTGATAAAATTCCTCAAAGATAGTTGATACAAGAGTAAGTTGAAAATATTGAAATGGCTTATGAATGTGATGAAATGTCGAGCATACCTCCATTATCAAATTTTTTCATTGGTGTTTCCTCTCGATCTTTTGATGGACTGTAAATTGAAGAATGCGTTATGGATGTAGCAACTATTGCACTTACCTCAGATACCAAGAAGGAAAGGAAAATCAATTTTTAATTTTTGTGTTGTTTAATTGAAATCTTTTTTGAACTAAACAAAATTGAAAAGCTTGTTCAGAAAAATATTTTTTGATTTAATTCAGAGCAAACTATTGATTTTTAAATTTATTAACGAAAAAGTAAGTTTAGTAAGGTTTATATGTCGGCTTCAACAATTGGTTATGTTCTTCGCTCAAGCGAAGAGGACGTTTATAGGTTTTTTTTTTTGAGAAACTTGAATTTACTATATTGTGACGTTTCGTTTTCAATTTTGTTGATTTTGTGTAGTTGTTCGTTGAATAACATAAAAGTTAATTTTTTATAAAAAAAGGATTATATCAAATATTTGAATTATTATAACAAATAAATTTGCAAACAAATTTGTAAGAGTTTAATCTTCTGAGAAAAAAAAAAAGAAATTTAAGGGAGGTAAATTGGGCTAACGGAGCTTACTAGTTGAATATGACTTCAAAAGTCAAAATTTTCTAATAAGACAGTGTAGTGCTCATTAAGCCATATAACTTTTTAAGATCTGACATGTAATGCTTAATTCATGCAAAAAATACATTTTGGCTGTTTTTTTTTGGGAATCCTCAGAGGTTATTTTAACAATAGGGAGTGGTTTTTCAAATTTTTTTTTTTTTTGACCCACTCTATTATACATACGATAAATATTCTTTGAACATTTTAGTTCAACTTTAAAATAATAAATAACGAGATCATTTTTAATATCACTTAAGGAACTTTTTAGTATTTAGAGTTAAAACTATATAATATTTCTCAGGGACCGAAAATAATGATTATTTTTCAAATTTTAATGAAAAAAATCAGCATGTTCTAAGCGTCGGAAAAAACTTTTGAGTATACCGAAATGTTGGAATTTGTGTTGCCTCTTAGAATAAATAATATTATATAATGATTTTTATTTTTTTGTTCAAGAATAAAAATTATTTTTGATTTTTATTTTTTTTTGCTCAGAATTAAAAATTATTTTTGAATTTTATTTTTTTTTTGCTCAGAAATAAAGAGTATTTTTGAGTTTTATTTTTTTTGCTCAGACATAAAAATTATTTTTAATTTTTATTTATTTTGCTCTGAAATAAAAATTATTATTGATTTTTATTTTTTTGGCTCAGAAAAAAAAATTATGTTTGATTTTTATTTATTTTGTTCAAAAATAGAAATTATTTGTTGATTTTTATATTTTTGCTCAAAATTAAAATTCATTATTTAAAAGGAATAAAACTTGGGCATGTGTAAATTTTTCATAAAAATTGAAATCCAAAGATAATATGGGCTTACGCTTAAACCAGTTAATACAACAACGTTGAGCCTACAGTCGAGTCAGCTGTTTTTGGGGGTGTTTTTATATTATGAATGCAACTTTAACTTAAAGTTCAATCGAACAATAGCGAAAACAGCCAGTTGCTGTTCAAATTTTTGGATAAAAGGGAAGAACAAATATTGGAAAATCCTTCCGTTATTTCCTCAATTTATCTGGACCCTCGAATGGGTCGATTAATTATTAAAAATCCAATCAAAATAATGTATGCTAAATCGCACTTAAGACAAATAATTCGCCAATTTTTAATTTGAGCGCAACGGTAAATCTCTGCCATTTTCACCTTTAAATATAATTTATATTTAAAATACACTGAAGAGCAATGAACAAATGACAAAGTTTTATTCTTAAAAATTAATGCCTGTCATTTTAAAAATTCTCAATAATATAAATATCAAATTTAATATCATCATAGTTTCTTTTCAAATTTTGAAGAGATAAAAAAAACATAACTATTAAGAATGTCTAACAAGAAGAAAGCTCGTGAAATCTATTTTTAATTTACGAGAAAAAACAAAAATCCTTAAGTCTTTAAATTTATTTAGCGAAATAATCCAAACCAAAAATTCTTTCTATTTCTGACCAAAAAAAAATCAAAAAAAAACCCATAAAAACCATTTTTCGATTTTTATTTTTTGTCTCAAAGATAAAAATCAAAAATGAGTTTTTTGCTTGAGCAAAAAATATAAAAATCAAAAATGATTTTTATGTTTGAGTAAAAAAAAATAAAAATCAAAAATGATTTTTATGCTTGAGTAAAAAAATAAAACTTAAAAATGATTTTTTTGTTTGATTTAAAAAATAAAAATCAGAAAACGATTTTTATATCTGAGCAAAAAAATAAAAACCATAAAATAATCATTATTTCTTAATTTTTTCGATATTGCTCATAATTATTACGGTCCCTGATATTTCTGTTTGTTTTTATGTATGTTTTATAAATAGACTCCTCAACTACTCGACGGATTTTTATAATATCTATATCAAACGATTCCTTTAATTACTGCTCTGAAAATTGGCTATATAAATTTTGCCACGCCCTCTTTTACCGCCCACAAATCAATAAAAATACTATATTTCAGACGGTTTTGGCCGTATTAGACTAGAATTTGGAAGTTAAGTTTGTATGCTAACTTTCGGAAACTGTACAGTTTAAAACACTGATAAAAATTAAAAAACAAAATAATAACACTAGTTTTTATTTCGATAAAAAAGTTATGGTAAAATTAATATGTTAAGCAGACTCTCCTAGACCGTGTACATAGGCTTTAAAAAATTATTTTTTCAAGCAAAAAGAATATGATTAATTCTTCTTTGCTATTAATTCAACTCAAATTAGCTGTATCCGAATAAGGTCGGGTACTCTGCTAGTAACTTAATAAAAAAAAGAGCTTATCTGCATGGTCAATGAAATGAATGTGAATTTCACGATTCTGTTCTATTTAACAGCATTAAAAATTTTGATGAAAGCGAACTCACATCTACGATTGAAATAAATTAACCCAATATTCGGTTTCGCTCATATTGATGCCAAAACAGATTAAAAGGGCTGAAAGTGGCCGAAACTGAAACCGAATATTCAGTCGGACACTAGTTTTAAGGAAACACAAGTTTAAATCTCGGTTTCCACAACAAACAACGGGGCGTATGAGTAACATTTGAAATGTGATAAAATATATTAAATCAATAATCACATGAATATTACAAATATTTTTAATACAATTAATATTGCAGTGAGCTTAATTGTTTACATGTTGTTGTATTCATCTTAATTGAAATAAATAAATCACTGTGCGTCGTAAAATGCTTCTTGTACACAGAGGGAAATGTAGCATGCTTTTTTTAAACAAACGCTTGAGACGCTATTCTTACTTAATTGTTTTAAACAAGGTAGAGCTATAATGAAACACAAACTTCTTGTAATATATCATTTCTTGTTTGTGTTTTATAAGAACTAAATTCTTGTTTTAAGCAAACTTGCTTAAAACAACTCAAAATCAAGCCCGATGCTTTTTAAGCATGTTTTGTTTCAATTCAAGCTTGAATTTGTTGGATTTTTTTTCTTAGTGTAACAGCATCGCGTAGGTTAGTACATCAACAGTTTTTGATTTTGATAAATAAACAATTGACTGAAAAATACAAAAGAGTGAATGAAGAAAGTGTTTTTTAAATGCTTTTATTTATATTATAGGAAAGTAATGAAAAAACTGCTAATTCAAGAGAACATAAAATGCAAAGACAACTATTTAAATTTTAGACAACTAATATAGATTTCTATTAAATGAGCAAAAATCGTTCTTTGGAAAGTTTTGTTTCACTTCTGTTTTATTATATAAATAATGCACTTTTTTAAAAAGAATCAACAGCATAATAATTCACATACTAAAAGTTCCTAATATAAAACAAAATAAAAGAATTGGCCATTTCAGCCCTATAAAATACTTTGACTGAGCTTCTTCTGATCACTTGTGGTGTGTGTGTGTTATTGTTAAATGCTTAAACCCATTCGATCGAGAACTGGACCTACATGGTTTATGCCAACTTCGAAAGTCGTAAGTTTATGTTCTCAAGAAGCTTAACATAGCATTGCTTACTCTCTGAAGTCTGCAGAGAGGTGACGACCGCACAGAATAATTAATTGCTATTGAAATCAATATCTGTGGCGGATGGTGATTTGAACCCGGGTCTGTCAAAATTCGTTAGATCGCATGCCATGCACAGAGTATGCACGGCAACGGCCGAACATGTCATCACTATAAAATTAAAGTGCAACAGCTTTTTCTTACTTTCTCAGCATTAACCCATTTAAAGCTATGACCCATATCATTAAAAAACTAGTAAGCTATATCTTCGACTTGGCCGAAGTAAAAATACCCCCACGGCCGATTCTTAAGGTTGGAAGAATCTTAAATTGGAGAGCTTTTTGGCCTTTTTATAAAGTTTTAAATTTTGGGGTTGTATGGGAGGTGGGCGTGTTCGATTGTGTATGACGCCCATTTTTCTAGCATACCTCAGTTTCGACATAGAATATTAGATTTATAGATTTTTCAATTTTGGGGTTGTATGGGAGGTGGGCGTGTTAATTGGTGGATGACTCCCATTTTTATAACACACCTCAGTTTTGACATTAAATACACAAATACCGAGTTTCCGTCTTGTAACTTTAATATTAGCTTCTTTATAGATTGTTAAATTTTGGGGTTGTATGGCAGGTGGGCGTGTTAGCAGGTGCCCATTTTTCTAACACACCTCAGTTTTGACATTGAATACACAAATACCGAGTTTTCGTCTTATAACTTTAATATTAGCCTCTTTATAGATTTTTCAATTTTGGGGTTGTATGGGAGGTGGGCGTGTTAGTGGGTGGATAACGTCCATTTTTCTATGACATCTTAGTTTTGGCATAGAATATACATTTACCAAATTTCAGTATTGTAGCTTTAATATTAGCTTCTTTGCAGAGTTTTCAATTTTGGGGTTGTATGGGAGGTAGGCGTGGTTTTCATCCGATTTAGCCCATTCTCGAACTTGACCTAAGTTTTTTTAAAAAAAGCTTAAATATCGGATTTCATTACGATATCTTCAAAATTACGGCTGTAATCGTGTCGACAGACAGACGGACAGACGGACAGACAGACGGACATGGCTAAATCAACTCAGGTGGTGATGCTGATCAAGAATATATATACTTTTCCATACCTACCACGCCTCCTTTTGGATGTTACACACGTCGTGACAAAATTAATATACCCCTTACGCAGTACGCGTGGGGGTATAAAAATGTTAATGGATACCCACCAAATTTGGGTTGGACTCTGGGACAGACACAAAACGTTAATACCAACCATGAATACATACATAGATATAATTAAAGAATAGCTTTAAGTCTAGGTTTGAGTTGACCTTTCAACAAGTTAACATCAAAAAATCTACAGTAGTTAATAAAGGTACTCATACTCAAGTTTAAAGGTTTATAAATTAATGTGCTAACGTTTCTTTTGCTAAAGAATTTTGGGAGAATCAAATACACCGGCAATGAGTTGGTGTCAATATATATATCTGCAGACATCCTTTGCTCAATTAATGACTGAATTTTTAAAAGTTTTAAGCAATCCTCACAAAGAGGATGGTTTAAAATGCCAGTTCCACTTAAGTCCCTAAAAGTACACACATTGTAACTTAGGTACCAGGCTTGACTTTTGTTATCAATGCGTTTGATATATTCATGCATAGATGATGTCTTCTTACAAATTTTATCCATTTTAATTATTTCTTTTTTAGAAGTGGAGGGTTTTTTGCAAACTGTTCAGAGTAAATAAATATTATCGAATTCTGGTTATGTACTGTTTCGTTTACCCACTTCTAAGCTACACTATTTGCAATTAAAAAAATTGTACACTATTTATTACTGTATTTATTTATTAAAGTTTAGATTAACTAAACTTATTAAAAACACAAGTCTTGTTGCAAACTGACAACTGCTGTTAAACAAAAGACACCCAAACTTCTTCAAATAAAGTATAGTTCAGTCAAACATTCAAAATTCGAGTATGTTTGTCTCTATCATAATATTCAGATTTAACATGAGTATCAGAATCACAATATTTTTGCTGTTATTCATATTTGACGCAATCATAATATGTTAACGATAGTATGATTTCAACCATAATTAAATTTTATGTATCATCATTAGTAAATAATAATTTTATTGAATTAATTATTTAAGTGAAAACTTGTTATTCCGGCAATCATTTTTCAACCATGTCTTTTCTCTACGTGTAGGTTTGTAGGCTGAAATGTTTGTTTTTTTTGTCGAAAATCGGTTTATTACTATAAAGAACCAGTAAAATTTAAAAAAAAAACATCTTTTTCTCGACAGGAGAAAACCTAGAAACTACCTAGAAAACTACCTATTTAGAAAAACTTATAAACTGCAATAATCTTTTTGGTTTTTGCGTTTTAGATTTAGTCTTGAGTTCTGATGTCTACCTCAAAACGCCTTTTTTCCAAGACGCCTGACAAGAACTGTTGCCACCGGCACAGTTCTTCTTTATGAAAATTTCACAGAGTATTTTTGAATTGTGACCTGGCAATACCCCATTGAAATAAAATAAAAACATATTGGCCATTTCAGCTCTTGAAAGTACTTTGACCGAGCTACTTATGATCAATTGTGTTGTGTATGTTATTAAAAGTTTGTCCACAATTGACCAATTCATGTTCATGTTCTCAGGAAGCTTTACATGGTATTATTTGCTCTTTGAGGTTTGCCATTGTCTGCAGATAGGTGGTGACTGATTAGAAAAATTTCTTATTGAAAAAACTTTTCGCTGCGACTGGGCATGCCACACACTTAACATGCATGCCACGGTCACCACACCCCATTGAAATAACATAATTTATATTTAACCCCCTTCCCCTCCCCCCCTTAACACTGCAGTAGCAAGTTCGTCTGGCTCAGTGCCAAAATTCCCATCGATTGTCCCAATATACTTTAAAACATACTCAGAGGTAAAGGATATAAACTCTTACGAGACCCTATGTGAAGAGTTCATTTAGTCGAAGTATCCTTATTATGATTAAATTCGTCTAAACAAAAAGATTCCTTAATAGGATTGGCAAAAAAGCCAAAAGTTGTAGAAGGAGCATCCGCAAATCCATCAAAAGTTTTGAAAGCTAAAGGAAGTCCATCAGAATTTTTCTTAGTAATTATGAATCTCCAAATTCTCTTTGTATCAGATCATTTTATCAGCTTAATATTATCTACATATTCATTATATAATACAACTGAGAAACTGAAATTCTAGAAACAAACGTTTATAGATTTCTAGATCACTTGAGTCAAAGCTACAGACATAAGTAATAATTCCCAACTAATAATTCTGTGTCGACAAGAAATAACAGCTAAACTCATTTTCCAAATTTCAGAAAAGCATTTTTAAAATAAAAATCGCTACCTTTTATGAGGACACCCTGACTTTTACTGTTTACTTTACTGTTTTGATGGCCTCAAACATTTAATTTTCAAGGTGCAACCATAAAAATTTGCGTACTTGTGTATTTTGTTGCAAAAAAAGGTAATGAAAGTAATAATCTCAGTTTGTACCAACTTGACTTTAGTGGACAAAATTCCTTGTCGACACAGAATTCATAATTTATAATTCACTTTTCATAATTCATAACTCATTTCATAGTTCATTATTCATAATACATATATTTATTTATTTATTTATTTATTTATTAATTTATTTATTTATTTATTTATTTATTTATTTATTTATTATTTATTTATTATTTATTATTTATTATTTATTTATTTATTTATTTCATCTCAGTTAAATCAGTTAACTTCTTAACCGATGCTGTTTAAACGAGCATCATTTCCAATAAAACAATAGTCTGCAACTGGAAGGTCAGTGATGACAACTATTGGAGAGCCATTCACAAATAAATGCATATTGTTGCCATGCATACACTCCATACAATCTTATTGTCTCCGCATTCGATAGAAAAACTAAAAATATATCGTCTAGACTCTAGACGTCAAGTCGCCTGGTCAATAAAATAAATACATTTTGAATCAAACACTTACATCTTGATAAAGTAATTGCATGTTTCATTCAACATTATCGATTTTTCTTCACTTTTGTTTATGGTTTTATATGATTTTTTTAAATTATTCCCAACTAAAAGATACTAAAAGATGTAATAATTATTTCTAACTGGATAGTTAATAATATTACCCAGCGTTTATTTATAACATTCCTGAAATATAGCAATTGAATTTTTAACGACACATTAAAACTAAACAAAAAAAATATATCCATCTTCATATTTACAGAACTTATAAAATACTGAACTGAAATATGTATAAAAATTATACGCAGAACTTGCACAGTGGCTATGATTTTTTTTAGCTGATGCAACATTTTAGAAGCAAATACAAAAAGCCGGCACAAGCTAGCGAGAAAAATAAACGAATTGTAATATTAAACTTTTTTTTTTTTCAAAAATCTGCAACTAAAAATAAAACAAAAGAAACTGTGCAGTTTTGTGTTTTCTCTACGTAGACGAGCGCATTTAAAAGCTTATTCAATGAGGGTCTCTCCCTGGTTTACCACCTAAACAAAACATTGTCGTTGCTTTAGGGGCTGTTCCCGAAGTATGAATACGAAATGATCTAATAGCGACTTCTTCGATATGACTTTTATGTGAGCTGTTTCTTTTTGTTTAAACTTGGCGCTTAAGTTGTGTGCACGCTACGCAGAAGCGGTGAGTGGCCTTAGGCTGTGGGAGAGTATTTAATTCAACGTTGGCATTAGCATGAAGAGAACGTATGCGAAATTTAATCATTACAATTTTTTTTTTTAAAGACGCAATGATTTCTATGAGAAATTTTTGAAAAAAAATATTTTTGGAAAAAAGTTATAAAATATATATTATTTTAAATAAATTTTTTGTTGCATTAAATATGTTATTTACTATTTTTTATTATAATCAATTTAATTAAACTATCTGTTTGTTAAAAAATTATTTTAAAATTATTTATTTTTTCTCCATTATATTTCGTACATTTAAATGTCCTTAAATATTCTGTTTGAATTTTATTTTTCTGTTGAAAGAAAAATTTTTAAAAGTTTTTGAGTATTTTTTTTTTAATTAATCTTGAAATATATTTTTCTGGGCTTATTAAATTGTATTTACAATTTTTTTTTATAGTTTTTGTACATAAAAAAAAAAATATTTTTTTTATATAAGAATTCGCACACACACAAACACTCGTTAATTTTAAATAAAGCATTCAAATGTGTTTATTTCCCAATTTTATATTTAAAAATTAAAAAATGTTTATTTTATAACTTTTAAGAGCACCCAAAATAACTTTTGTAAACTAGTTATTTTATTATTATTATCATAAATATGCAAATAATAATATTTATTATATTTTTTTCAAGTACAACAGCACAAAACTTGCTTTTACAGATACATATCTCGGTGTAGCGTACCTACATGATCCACATGACCGACCATCATTCATACGTTGTAATGCGCATTAACGAGTATGACAAACCGTTTGCGTTTTATTGGCAACTCTGTTAGTTTTCCGAGAAAATTCTGAAGACCAGCAAAAAAAAAAGCGGAACGATAATAACTAAACCGAATGCTTAGTGTAATAATTGCATATGAGTATAGATCGCGGTGGGCGCTCGTAGTTCAACAGAGTATATAAGTTTTAAGCAAACCAGCGACACTTCATATTCCGATCAACAGCTCTCAGTGGTGAACAATAGTTCGACGCGTTACGTTTATAATTATAGTATAATTTTTATTAAAAAATATTTTCCTAAAAAAAATTTTCAAAAAAAAAAAGGATACAAAATGAGTGCTAAACCAAAATTCATCTTTCGCCGTGCAACCATTGAGGATTGCAAAACAGTGCGTGGCATGATACAAGTATGTGCATTTTTTTTTTTATTATTAAAATTGTGAAATTATTTGAATTAAGAGCAGAGATTTTGCTAAGTGTATTTATCTGTCAGTGGCCAACATTATGGTGCGGCTGCATTGTGCGTGCCTATGTAATGCGTACGATATTTAACAGCCTACCTAGTGAGAGAAACAATGTTGCACTCGAAGTGTGTAACGCACATCAAGCGTGTAAAACTTAATATTGCGTCATGTTAAAGTTTACAAACGTTGCACGTGTTGGCATGCAAGCTTTTCTTTACATACACACACAATGTTAGTGTGTTAGTAAAGTTTAGTTTTATTCAAGTTCAATATTACAGCCGGCCAACAGTTTGTTCTCTTATTATCGCTAGCTGCTATTTTGTATAAATCTAGTATAAACACTCATAAAACTATTTCTAGCAAAGTAAAAACTAAAAGAGGTTTTTATTTTTTATTTTTTATTTTTTATTTGTCAACATATAACTTTTGCATTATCAATTTGTCTAAACCTGACAAGCTATCGCAAGCTAATTAAAAAGTTCTCGTTGCAATGCACATTTTACAAAAGTACTCTCAATGATTTAAATGTATTTAAGAGAGCGCCATCTATGTGCGTGCAGTGTTGCAGGGGCGCACAGTGTAATAAGGTTAGGGAAATACCCTAAAAATCGCAAGATATTCATGATTTCAAGTTTAAATTATTCATGCTGTTTGTAGAGAGAGATTTTAAGTTAAGATTTTATTTTTAAAATATAGTAAACCTCTTAATTTTACGAGTTGATTATTATAGCTTAATTGAGAGATAGAAGCAATGTAAATAATATATATTTTCAAACATACATTGTATGTCGCTCTGATGAAGATGATGATGATTCAACTTCTTATTCATTTGCAAAAATTGTGCACTCTATTGCACTATTAAAATGAGAGCTTTTAATGAATTTCTCTATCGCTTTAACAGCTGTGTGTTGATAAGCTTTTCCGGTGTGATTTAATAGTTTTAAAGTTTAAATACTAGACGTTATAGATGAAATTGTTTCGACTCCTAGTGTGTCGTTTATATATTGTTAAATTTAAGATTTTAAAATATGTAAAAAAATTTATTTTTGAATACCTATTGCCAGAGTCATGTCAAAAAAAAAAAAAAAAAACAAAAAAACAAAAAATACAAATTATAAATATTCATAGAATGTGGTTCATAATTTTGACTACAGTAATATTAAAAAAGGGTTCTTTCTGATGAGCAATTCATATTTGTTTAAAAAACAAAAAAAAAAAAAACAACAACCAATATAAATTCAGTATTTTGTTCAGTACTTTTTCCAATATTTGTTCAATGCCCAATATTTTTCTTATGGAAACACATTTTTACTCTTAAATCAAAATAGAAGCAGACACAAGTAAAATACTTATAAATTATTTCAATTTTTTTTTATAACTACATACATGTATTTGTACACTCAGAAAAAATGTCAACTCTAAAAACAAAGAACACAAGTTTTTATTTTAAAAATCTGAAATTTCTTTAGTAGTAAGGAAAATATATTTTGAAAAAAAAGTATGTTTCATTTGCTTGAAGAAATGAAAAATTGAAATTTAAAAATAAAAATTTCCTTTTTTAAAAATTTCTGATAATTTTTTTTTAAAAAGTTAATAATTTTATCAATTTTTTGCATAAAACGCTATAAAATACACATAACTTTCAAGTTTGAATTACATAAAAACAATACGGCAAATCCAGAAAAAGTAAACCTAAACCATAAAAAACAAAAATGCTTTAATTTCAATAAAAACACATGCAATGTTAAGAATATTGTTAGTGTTTTCCTATTGTTAGTGTTAAAGCATTTTGAAAAAAACATATTGTATCCTTAAATTTTAACAGATTTTATTGAATGTATTTTTAATCTGTAGAAAGTTAAAAACTTGTAGCTTTTTATTTTTTGTAATTTGGTATTTCGAGATTTAAATATCAAAGCACAGTTACATAATATTCACTACTGAAACATTTTCTGTTGAAAAGTAAATATTAAATTTTTTTAAAAAAATCATTTTCTGTCGAAAAATATAATTTAAAAAAGTGATTCAAGAGTGAAACGTGAGTGACAATTTTTATTGATAAGTTCGATTATCTTGGAAAATAATTGGCTGGCACAATTTATTTCTTGGATTTACTTTTTATATAAGATTAGTGAATTTTGTATTTTTTTAAATCAAGCAGAGGTAATTATTTTTCCTTAAAAAAGCATTTGAAGAAGTGAAACGTGAGTGACATTCAATTTTTGTTTTTGTTTATTTTTGTATTAGAAATGAAAGAAGATGGCGTAAACATCAAGAAAAAGTGAAAGCCGACAGTTAAACTACGTTTGAAAAAAATATAGAGAAAAACTATAGCTATAGGCGGATTCATATAAGAAAACAAACTTAGCAAAGATAAAAAAGATCTAATTAAATCATTATTTTAAGCCTTTGGCCTCGACGGAATTGCTAATAGGTCAGTCATATCGTCAAATTTAACACGGTATTAGGTTTTTAATGAGCGTAAGGATCAACGACTTTGGGTTTCGTACAATTCAGGGTTTACATACAGATTCGGATGCAAGACCGGAATACATTTTGTGAAAATGATATATATCTGAAAAAGCTTCTATGCTTAATAAATCTGCACTTGCAAAGAAAAGACAAAGATTGACGGTTATTAATATTGTTTAAATGACCGTTAATATTTTGTATTTTTTTTATTTTTACATATATTTACTTTTTTTTATCCCTTATTGTTTTGTAATAAAAAGAATAAAATATTTCTTGTTTTAAGCACTCTTGGCTTTTAAAATGTTAAGATATCAAAGTTTTCGATTTACATACTATTGGTTTATGCAATTTATTAAGAAAGGTCGAAAGAAAACTTGAATTTTAAGTATTAAATTACTGTTAATAATTTTTAGTATTAAATTTATTTGGATAAGCTTAATACAAGCAGTTTAAATACTTAAAATAAAAAACTTAAAAACTTAAATTTATAATTAACGGGGAGTATCTTAATTTATAATTGTGTCATATCTTAATTGGAAGAATACATTAGAGAGGGGGATGAAGTGGCGTTGGAGAGATAATGCGGATATTTCGGAGAAGTTTTCTGCTCAGAAGAAAATCAAATTCGTTGATCAAGTTATTGGTTACCCGAAGCATTCTGGCTATGGGTTCACTGCATCCATAGTCGGTGCGGTGAAAGAAGTTAAGAGAGATATAGACCTAAGGTTGCGTGGGTTGGTATTAAAAGATATTAATTGGAGTAGTTCTGGGCAGTTAATAGTTCCGCATACAAGTTGATGAATGAAGAGAACATCGCTAACTTCCCTTCGTTTTGTAAGTGTTTGCATGTTAATCAACTTAATACGGTTGGCATAAGGAGGTAGGTTGAAACCATGATAGAATAATAAGGTAGGCTCATATTAATATGGCTGCTCAAATGTCTAGTTTGACACAAACAATGCTGTGAGGTGCTATAAACGTCAAACGAAAAGGCAACAACAACAATTAGAACAATTCAAATTCGAACAGCAGATTTTGACATCTAGCTCACTTCCTCTCCAATCTGCGTCTACCTTGTTATTCTATCATGGGTTGAAACTGTCAAACTGTCAGAACCGGGAAGACCACGAAGAGCGAAATGAATGAATCGTCGTTGAACGGCTTCGATTCGCATTGAATGGGTGTTGTAGATAAGAGACCAAACCTGGCTGGCATATTCGAGGATGTCTAACAAAGGTTTAACAAAGGAAAGATAGAGAGATTTAGTGACGCAAGGATTGTAGAACTCTCTGGACCAGTGTTTCGCGAAACCAAGTGCAGAGTTGGCTCTACTCTTTATATCATTAGATGCCCAGTAGACAATGACATCGCTGCTAGCAGGCCTTCCTGTGGATTTTGTAGTACTGCCGCGCTCATATACAAGTACACTTTCTTTTTTATATGAAAATTTTTCAGGCCTACCGCTCTCCTTGCTCAAAAGAGGCCTGATAGAATGAATGATAAGAATGGCTAAAAGAAGGGTTAGACAAAAAGTATTGAACAAATTTTTTTCTTTTAAACCTTTTTCTTTATATTATATACTAGTTCTTTCCCGTCAAAAATGACGGGCTCGGCTTTAATAAAGGAAAAACATGAAATATTGATTTTCTTTTAGCTGAATTAAAAATCAAGGATGGTCTGATATAGTCAATAGTCTGACATAGTCCATTTTAAATTGTGCAAACAACAATTTTTAGTTTCAAATATATATTCAAAACCTTAGAGTAAAAACGAAAACCATAGAAGTTACTATGAAATAAGTTTAAACATTTTTTGAAAATCTTAAAATTTCAAAATAAAAAAAAAATAAATTTTTTTGAAGTTTCAATAAATCACAAAACTGCCTAAATCACAATGCCTAAAAATATGCTATGAAATTTTTCAAAAAAAAATCAAGCGTTCCGCACTCACATTTTACGGAATTATGATATAGTAATTCTATGAATTTATCTTCTCTCTTATGTTTTTCTTTAAGTCAGATTAATTTTAATCTATAATCTTTGATATAGCAGTAAGAAGGGCCATTATTATGTCATATTTTTGAACTGATATATATTCTAACTTTAAACGAAAAAGTTGCCCTGAAGTATATGAAAAGTCAGTCATTTGTGCTGCCTTTTGTGTAGAAAAAGAAGGCCTTCAAGAAGTGTCTATAAGAGCAGCGAGGAAAGGATGTGTTTGGTCTTTAAAAGTAGCAGTCAATGCAGGCCTTCGTATGCAGAGCGCTGGTTTAATTGCCTATTGGATGATCACTCTGTATAGATACGAGTTATTTAATTATGTGCATCATTTTAATACCATCTGAGCTCGGGGACGTTTTGGTTGCCCATATAAATAACGTGCCATGCTGATTTGGTTATACTTAGTAGATTTCATCTAAAATATATCTTATTACATGATATTTTTTATCTACTTTTGAAAATAATTATCATTCTTTTCGTGTTTTCCAGGAACTTGCTGACTTTTTGAAAATGCCTGATGGACCTCAGTGCACTGTAGAAGGTATGAAAATGCAATATGAAAAACTATTATATGGCTTTCACATCTGTGAACTCGTGTGGCAAACAATATGACGGCTTGTATGTGTTCGAGAGAGCGAGCGTTCAGAATCTGTCTGGCACACACAGGGTTAAATTTGAGAACAGTAGAAATGTACTCTTAAAAAAGTATTTATTGCTTCAAAATAAAATTATTTTGTGTGTGGGGAAAATTAAGCAAAAATGCTTTCAAAGGCCTCCCCACCTGCATAATTTTCTCGAAATAACATCTTTACTGTATCTAAACACAGGTATAACATATACTGTATACAACTTCTTATAAAACTACCAAAAAGAATATAACAAGTACCAAATATTTTTCACATCGTACTTAACTCATTAAAATGTGCTACACGTAGTACTACACTAATAATTCAATACAACCCTGGTTACGTAAAGACTATAGAGAAAGTTTTTTTTTGCTTTTTTGGACAGAGAAAATCAAAAATTTTTGCCAACAAACCAACTAGTGTGTCAAACTGGCGAACTAGCTTCTTCACTTTAGAACCTATGTGGAAATGGCCGCCGTGTGGCACGCGAGATCGCAGATTTGAAGCTTGCATTAGGCTGATATCAGGATGAACGCTACAAGCGAGACGGTGATATAACGCTGCATGAAGCTACAAACCTTTTCCTGTTTTTCTATGTGATGTGTCAGAGTAGAAGCGATGCTATAAGCTACATAAAGCTATTATGAAAGCTACTCAATCGATGTTTGAAATAATTTCTATAAAATTTAAGATATAAAACTAAATTATTCAGCATTTCTAGTAACTAGTAGCTAGTAGCTTTGACTCTGACATAGAAAAGCCTGGCTCATAGCATCTAATAGCAAATGTTCCAGTATCGTTTCGCTTCAAGCACTCACTCTGGCATCAGCCTTAGTATAAAAATTTCTGAAAATACTTTCAATTTCAATTAATTAGTTATATTTCAAGCAAATAATAACTAAAGCACAAAACTATTATTTTAGATCTTATTCGCGATTCTGGCCTTAGAGGCGGCCCTGAATACTGCCATGTTTATATACTAGAACTGGAGGAAGAAGGCACCAAGAATATGTTAGTTGATTCATTAATTTGAAATTAAATTGAATTAAACAATATTTCTCTTACTTAGCATACCCGTTGGATATACTTGCTGCTATTTCTGTTACTCTACTTGGCAGGGAAGATCCTATTTCCTAGAGGACATATATGTGAAGCCAAAGTATCGCAGCCTTGGTGCTGGTTCGTGTATTTTCCGTGGTATAGCTGCAAAGGCTAAGGAGTATGGAGCAAAACGTATCGATTTCCATGTCAATGAATGGAATAAGGCTCGAGAGTTTTATGAAAAGATGGGCGCTATTGATTTGTCAGAGATTGAGAGTGAAAAATGGCATCTATTTCGTGTACAAGAAGATCAAATTGCGAAGCTTGCTGCCCAAGAGAAAACTCTCTCTTAATTTCATTAAGTGATTCCTCCACATACATTCTATATTGTTCATAATCACTAATTTATATATAGATATATATATCAACGAATAAATATACTACACTTTACTACATAAAGTTATTGTTTTGACTCTCCATTAAAATGAAATAAAACAAGTAAGGAAAGTCTAAAGTAGGTTTAGTCCGACTATGTAGGGTATTTCATAGCCTCCTTTTTTAAAATACAATAAAAGTATTGAAAATGGGCGAGTCCGTGGACGGATGACCCCATATTTGATATATATTTAAATTTTGATGCAAAATTTACACACCAAGTTTAATTCCTGTAGCTCACATAATAATGCTTTTATAGTGTTTTCGTTATTGTGAGTTGTATGGGAGGTGGGCGTGTTCGTGAATAGATTGCGCCCAATTTTTTAACACATTTTTTTTATATAAAATACAGGCATACCAAATTTTATCTCTCTAGGTCAAACATAAGCTTATTTATTGATTTTTAAATTTTTGGGTTGTATGGGAGGTGGGCGTGACCGTGGGCAGATGATATTCATTTTTCGAAGACACATCTTTGTTTTGATATAACATACATACGTACTTAAGTTTATCTCTGTAGGACGGACGGACATGGATAGTTCGACTCATGAGATTACGCTGATCAAGAATATATATTCTTTCTTATGCCAGACTCGCTGATTTCTATGCGTTACAAACATTTGCACAAAGTTTATATACCCTGACCTCTCAAGTTTAGGGTATAAGCTTTGTATAATGAAGCTATAATGTCATATGTCCACATTATACACATTTTTATATATATTATTATCACTTTTTAGCACTTAGTGGTAATCCTAGAGAAAGTCAAGCGAAGTCGTAGCTTTTGCCAAATTCTTTGCATAATTTATAAATCCAGATGCATATCTGGGAAAAAAGCCTGTGAAAGAGCCCATGAAATAGTAGTGTGAACGAGGTTATCAGCTGATTAAACTGTACACATGCAATAACTGCAATACCGACATTAAAAACGACATTCATTACGTTCCACTTAACCCAAACAAACTACCGGCAATAAGAAATGATAAGATTTAATTAACGCGATAAGAGCTAAAATTTCAATTTTATAAAAACCGCTGATAGCAAGAATTGTTCTTAACAAGACGCTGAAGTTAATGGTGAAAATGTCCGAGCAACACAAATTTGTATTTCGTCGAGCAACAGTTGAAGACATCCCAGAAGTACGACAAATGATCCAGGTAAAAAATTTAGTCCAAACATGGTAAATGAAAATATAACTTATTTATATTTCCATCTATTTGTTTTGAAAGTTAGACCGTGGGAATTGATGCAAACATACAAAATGAAAAGTTTTTAAACAAACTGAATGTTTTCCTTAAATGTTCTTCGAAGATTTGATTCATTTTCCGACAAAACCAGAATAGATGTTTGTTTCACAGCTCAATAGAAACAATTGAATTTCGTAGGAATAGTAATAGTAATCTTTTGAAAAACAAGTGGAATAAACTATTTTTGGTGCACACGCCAACATAGAATAAAAAGATTTTGCAGCCTGTTAAGATTTTAAAAGTAGATTTAATATATTATGAATCGTTCTCAAATATTATTTCTATATTCGATTCAACTAGAGGAAAAGAACGCAAGCGCTTTTAATATACCCAAGAATTCTTAATTCTTTCTCAAAATAAAATACGTTATTTGAATTAGTTATTTTTAATAGGAATGCAAAATTTGGCTAAGACTATCTCTAAAATTTGTAAAAATGTTATAAAATTAAGTTATGTTCTTTGTAAATGTAAGAACGAAGAGTTTGAATGAAAAAGCTGTAATAAATAAACACTTTTCGGCATACTTCTCTGGTATAATGTGCTCGGCACACTGCGATCATGTGATCCAAAGTATAGAAAAAATATAAATGTATTTTTTAATTAAATACATGTTTCATAAATTTAATTACATAAGTTAAGGAAAGATACGATAAAAGCATAAGAATGTATATTTTATGTCAAACCACAAAAATAATGGAGTGGAAATGATCCCTGTGTGCCGAATAAGGGGCTAAATACCGAATAAGAGTAATCGATCCGCTCTTATTTATGCCTTTGGAATATGGATCACAATTTTGAAACCTTTTTCGACATGAATCCGCCATTAAGATAGTTCAGTTGCTGGATTCTGAACTCTGAAAAAAGCAGCAATGTACACTAAGGCCTACATGGGTTTTAAATTCACCTTGGAACATGGGTTTTAAACTTGGGCCTTAACTTCAAGAAACTTTTTCTTTAATCTTTTTTTTAATAAGATTTTTTCAGAGAATTCTTAATTTTTATCTGTGATAAACCTTGACTTTCATTTAAAAAAATTTTCATTTAATGTGGCCTTTTATTTTAAAAAAAAATTTATTTTAAATAATAATTACATTTTTGCAGGAATTGGCAGATTTTGAAAAAATGAGCGATGGTCCGCAGTTGACCGAAAAAGGTAAAGAGTAAATTCAGAAAAAATTGTACATATTTTTAAAATTCATCATTTTTATGTGTTTAAGATTTAATACATGATTCTGGCCTAAGTGGAGGAACCGAATTTTGTCACATTTATATATTGGATATGTTGAAGGAGAACTCTGAACAAGTGTAAGTGCAGAAATGTAACAAATATTGATCTGAAGCTTTAACAAGTTAGTTTATAAAGAGAGGGAAAATCTTATAAAGCAATCATTACAAGCTACAGTTCATTTCCAGACGCCACTACTGAGAATATAAATTTAGCTCATTTGTGATGTTTTTTTTTTTAATAAATTCGCACAATTATTTACTTTTCATTCTCTCTCAACTCTTTATTCCCTTCTTATTTTGTTATTAAGTATTCCGATTGCATACGCCATCTGTTACTTTGCCTACTCGACCTGGCAGGGACGTTCCTATTTCCTCGAAGATATTTATGTAAAACCTGAATATCGCAACATAGGCGCTGGTGCGCGTGTCTTTCGTGAAGTTGCAGCAAAAGCTCAAGAATACGGTTCGAAGCGGCTTGATTTTCATGTGCTGGAATGGAATCCAGCGCGAAAATTTTATGAAAAATTGGGCGCGGTCGATTTAAGTGTAGCTGAGGAGTGGCATGTCTATCGCGTGAATGCAGACCAAATGGCTAAACTATCAGCACAACTAAAGCAATCACCATGTAAATAAATGCTTAACTTTTATATTAAAACAAAATTTTTTTAAATATAAATGAGCGAATACATATATGTTTTAATATGTAGTTAGGATATAATAAATACTATTAAATTGTTATTTAAATACGTGTTTGTCTGAGTCTATTATTGCTCGCCATTAACACTGGCTATGACATGAATTTGCATGCTTTTCGTTGAGTTGTAAAGTTGACCTGGTGGAAATGGATGCACCTTCGAGTGTGTGTCACTTTTGCTCTTGCCACCGGCAGTATATTTGGATAAACGTATGGTGGGCATGGGCAGAAATCCTGTGCTCAGTGGCATTACATCGAGCGAGATAGAGTGACTCTCTACATTCTTCATGGAGACAACACCTGTAAATTATAAAATAAGAGAAAATTAGATTCTACTTTGAAGCTTTGCAAATGGGTGAGACTTTTTTGCTTTATAACTATAGCCAATTATAAAAAAAAAAATATTGTTTATTATTAAACTTACCACAACCTAGCATAAATGTGTGGATGTTGTGTTTGAAAAAATAAATAAATAAATTATGTACAAGTAACCTAGAAGTAGAACTAGAATAAACCAGCCCACCCGCACCCACAAAATACACACCTGCAGAACGTCCACATACAGCCCATAAATTTGGATCATTCAATACTTCATACATCAAGTCTACATAAGGATTATCGTGCACCTTGGTTATCTTAAAATTTAAATTGCAAACCGATCGCAGACGACAAAATTCATTGGGTTCCAACTGAGCTTGAACTCTGAAGAGTGTTGCATAGTCTACCAAATCATAGCTACAGCTATAGTTTCGCAGCAGTTGCGGATTTTCGATACTGGCATACTTTGTAAGGAATTGTACCTTGATGACAGGCAACTCAGTTTCAGCCTTAAGCGCTTCGACTTGAATTTCATATAAATATGTGACATTCAGTGATTTGTAAATATGCTGGAAATGAGATAAAAATAAGAAGTATAAAGCATTACACCAAGTTTATGTGGAACATTAAAAGGGGCAACATTTATTTTACTACGAACCGACTCTTCTAAAGAAAGTTATTAATATAAGTTGGATTTGCGCGCGCTTATATTGGTAATAATGAAAAATTTATAAATGTTGCTTTGTTAGTAGTTTACATTTAAGATAGGCATGAGGTAAGCTCGTTTTAGTATTAAAAAAAAATATGTGCTGCGATATATGTGTGCCATAATGCGCCACATGGGTGTTGATTTTTAAATGCGCATTTAGCTCCGCAATTATTTCTGTTGTTTAAAAATTGTAAATTTGTGCTAAACTGTGCTGGATGTCATTTTAAAATTTAAGTAAATACAAAATTAAGAGAACCGATACTTGTTTAATCCATTTTGCAAAAGAATTGTATACTTGTTGAATAGCGAATTATATTCGGTTATCAGGTTTAGACACAAATCACGCTTTTGAATCGAAAATAAATAGTATGGTATTTTGAAAAATGTATTCAAGCAAATAAGTAAATTTATTTTAATTTCTATACGGCACATACTAAGTCAACTCGAGCTCAACTGAGCACAATTTTAATATTTAAAAAAAAAATATTGGCGGATATCGTTTCACCACACACATTCAACACATAGCACTTGAAATTTTTTCAAAATACATCAAAGATGTGCACTACTAATTTAAAAATTACGTCAAAATTATTAGTTGAAAGAAAATAAAGTAAGGGGAAAAATAAAAAAACACCCACAATGCTCTGCTGCCCTGCCGGATTCAAATCGACCAAATGTACACCGGGAACATCACATATAACCTGGGCTTCTGTCAGCAGCAAATTCGCATCGAGACCCTTCATAATGACCTGCAGGTACTTGCGTGTGCCACACGTTTGCAGACGACATGTAGCCTCCATAGCAGGCTGGAATTCAATGGGAATTTGCAACTCTGTACGTGACCATGGACAGCTCAGAGAGATGTGATGTTCAAAGTGTTTGGTCACTTTGCGTCCCGGCAAGTCGGTAAGAACTTCCAGTGGAATTTCTCGCTCTTCGAATGATTTAAAATTGGGCAGCGGCACATGGAGAATGCTATCGAATGAACTGTCATCAGTGGCGAGTTGCTGCGATTCCTTTTCGTTGCTTGCTAAACGTATGCGCAAATTTTTGGAACATTTAAGTGTTATCTTGGCGTCTGCTGGAAATATAAAACTGCCACCAGAAACTATTAAACGCACTGGCTGCTCAATACCAGCGATGAGTGTTTTAAAATTCAGCACTGCTGAGGCCGGTTTTGTTGTTATTTCAAAGGGCAGCGATTTGAAGGGAATTTGCTCTGATAGAAATTCCAACTGCGACATGCGAAGACACATCTGTTGAGGAG
Source organism: Tetanocera ferruginea (assembly GCA_958299015.1). Taxonomy (NCBI): domain Eukaryota; kingdom Metazoa; phylum Arthropoda; class Insecta; order Diptera; family Sciomyzidae; genus Tetanocera; species Tetanocera ferruginea. The sequence goes on along the minus strand of OY282642.1, from coordinate 54,155,382 downwards.
GGAAAATGTTTAATTAAAAGGTATTCAAAATTTTTATAAGCTGTGCTCTATTGTGCCTGACGTGAGCTATAATATACTGCCATTTTAATCGTACAATTTTCATAAAGTACTTGTTTTTATTGAAATTAGCTTTGTCACTTATTTTTTGTTCAGAAATTTGTTAATTGTTCTGTAATGTGTTCAGTTCGTGTTGACTTGCGTCTTTAAAAGACGGAAAATATTGCAGATATAGAATGTTAACATAATTGATACATTTTTTGATAAATATTTTGATTATGTTGCAATTAAATTTCTTTTCGCAACAGCCCACGCTGATAGCTTACTCAGATAGCTTGCTTCTTAAAAAATTGCAACTATCGCATTTTTATATGTGTCTATATATTAGGCACATCACAACACGATTTTCAATTTTCATAAAAAGAAGTAATGGCAGATTTAAGAAAATCTTTCATAAAAATGGACCAAATATAAAATAGTTCTGAGATAGCTGCAAAAAGGCCCAGTACTGGTCCCATTGCAATACCATTTAAAATTGAACGAATTGACGCTATTTACCGGTTGATGCCATAGGAAAAGCCAATTTTTCCCAAAAACGTGCCTTTTTATCCATATCTGCACAATAGGCCGGATCGATCTTGTATGGATAAAAAAATATCAGCCGGTCAAAGCCTCAAATTTTATATTTTAGCAGATGTGGGTATGCGCTCTGTGAAAAATAAAAAGTAACAAGCAAGTTTTTTTTTTGCCAAAAAGGACCTTCAGGATAATCAAAATTGCTTCGGCGGATTTTCTCTGATTTGATAAAAAAAGTATGCAGAAATCATATTAATTAGTTCCTCTAACTTTTAAGACCCCGACCGAGGAAATCTAAATTTCGGTCCGGTCTACTGTACAAGTTCCATTACACAGTGTAACATTTTGGAGGTCATGGAACTCAAATAACTTTTGAAATAAAATATGAAGTCAAACTTTTCTATACTAAATGTTTTTTGTACAAACTCATAGAAATAAACTGTTGGTCTTTCCAATTATCTGCAAAATTACTGCTTATAAAAATCATATCTATAGAAAACATATTTATGTATTTCAAGGCGGCACAGATAGCACACATCAGGCACATTACAGCACTACATTTTTCAAATAAATAAATCGAATATATCTCAGCTAAATTTATGCAACTTAACAATACCAGTTGCTCAGCAACGACTCACCTGTTTGAAATCCCAGAGACCCACACGTGTTGCCTTCGCTTTCAGCTCTATAAAATTTATGCCCGGCTGCACTGCTATGTTTTCCGCAGCCACATAGTTGGTAAAGTCTGATTGGACACTAGGGGAGAGTTTGCGTTTCGTACTACTGGTGCGTCGCACAGGCTGCTTAACTTTTGGTGTGTTGCATATTACGGAGGCGCATGCCAAACTTCTGTCTTCCTTATAGTCCAAAAATAGTGTAACCTTAAGACGCGGCTCTTTGCTGGCTGCTGTCTGTGGTCCATTGAGTGGCACAATTTGCGTGGATTCATTGGCATTAAGCGGTGTCACGTGCATTTCGTACGACAATTTTAATTGCTCAGCCACAATTTCACGTGGATAAAAGCTTTCTAGTTTTAGCTGTACCACAATTACGTCATCCTGTATTATGGGCTTGACATTGAGAACATCTATATCACATATGCGAAAATGATCCTCAAGCACACAAAAGTTTGCATTCTCTGTGGAAGGTTGAGCGGAGAGACTGCTCTTTAGCGACTTGAGTGATTTGAGAAACTCATCGAAATAGAAAGAACGCACCAGCGTCTCAAGTTCTTGGCAGCATGAAATTGAACTGCAGGTTTTTGTGTAGGCCAAAGTGTCACCCATTTTGCGAAAGCAATTGGCCAGCTCTAGCAATGTTTGTGAACTAAGGGCGTTCCAATTTTCAGCCTTGAGCTCACGCAACAGATCGGTAAAGAAACCCACCGCCTTATGTGGTTCATTAAGCGCACAGTAGAAGTTGCCTAGATCCAGGCCGACCAAGCGCGCAGAACGTAAACGTGAAACATGTTTATAGGTGCTTATTGCCAGCTCTGCTAACTCCAAATAGAGCTTCTGGAAGGCCTGATTAGAGCCCAAAGCTGCTTTTAATTGCTCTGTTGCAGACTTTTTTGGACGTCTATTGGGAGAACGATCTCGTTTTTCCGACAGCTGTGGTGTAGGATTCAGAAACTGCTGTTGATCTGTTGGCGGTACATCACCCAAACCAGCTGAGAGCAAAACAACTATATGTAACTGCTCAGAAGTGGGTGTAAAACCAGGCAAGAGACCACAAAGTTTGCCTAGTTCATATAACTTGTCCTTAGCTAAATTCCAAATAGGCGCGCAGTGCTGAAAACATATCATTTCATCAGGTTCTTCCATGGGCTGTTCGCACGTCTGTAGCACTTCCAGAGCGCACACAAACTCCCAACATGCCAACGCACCCTCCTGGCAATCAACCTTAATCAATTCTATTTCACGCAGTGTTGTAAATAGAAAAGAAAGCAGCCGTTCGGCAATTGCTGGAATCTTGTTACTCAATAGCAGCAAAAACGCCTGCCGTTCAAAGAGATAGTTTCGAAATTCTAGTATGGAGACACCTTCGTCACGAATTTTTGAACGCATTTCAAATTTATTGTGCCGACTCAGACAAATACCGTGAAAAGCACTCAGTGGACGCTTGAAGTGCTCGAGCCACTTTTGCTTTGCACTAAAGCCCGCATTGGATATAAATTCCGAAAACATAAGATCTAGTTCATCGTATTGTATTAGCGCATCAGTGTGAAGTTCTAATTTTTCGAATATGAGCGCCAAATCCTCTTGCAAAAAGAAAAATTTACGAAAATCCCAGCCTTCATGTTTGCGTTTCTCGCGTTTTGTGCGTATGAGTTCCTCGTACTTAGTAATGTTGCGATTATAACTGGCCAGCATAAGAAACCTACAATTTAAAGCCAACATTAATCAATTCAATAAAATTAATTCTTCACTTTATTTTCCACCTTATGCGCTGTACTAAACAGCGAAACGATTCTGTGGATTTCTGCTCAAACTTTGCTGGATTTAGCACCGAAATGCAACGATCATCATTTTTGGATCCAAACTCTAAGCGTATCTTATCCAATACTGTAGTACGTGGCAACAAATTTTTTGTCTTGCGTACATCTATTGTTTCCACTAGCAATATCATCCAGTCAGATACACCATAGGACTGCAATAGCTTTAACCAATTCTCGATTTCCTCACGCGTCGTTGTCTTGTACGATTCTAGATCCTACATGGAAAATATTATAAAACTATTATTTTTCGTACCTTCTACACTCACATTGCACTCCGTAACGAAAATATGCAAAATGGGGTGCTCCAGTATGCTCCACTCCCCCTTTTTGTACTTTTCCAATGATGCCTCATTGAATGGCTGAACCTGCGCCTCTAGTCGCACCTGCTTGGACGGACGCTGTAAGGTGCGTCGCCATTCGCATGTATCCAGCGGTATAGCATTCAGTATATTTGATTCCAGTGATCGGAAAAGCGGTCCAGCGCCGGAGTCTTTTTAAGGTGCAATCATTACTAAAGTTAGTTTTTTTCAAATTATTCCATTACTTACATGTTATAATAGGTTTGAAGTTCATAATACAGCTGTTTATTTTTTGAAGCAACAAATATTGATCCTTTTATTTAAATAAATATTCGTCAATAAGAAATGCACAACAAAGTTTTAAGCAAATTTGTTTTTTAAACAATCCAATCAGCTGTTTTTCAAAATGCAAGAATTTGTCTCTTCTTAATTGGTGCTTAAATTTTCTCTTAACAGCGCCAAACAGTGTTGAAAAACGGAAATTCTAAGTCGTTAAAAAAATAGCGTTTCAAATTCTATGAAACTAATTCAGCAAATAATATGTAAGTTGAAAAAATCTTTTCACCGAATTTTTAATAAAAAACAACACATTCAAACAAAAACTAACTTAACTTATATGGTATCTCTTCGACTTGGGATAAGTCTACCTAAGGGCCTAAGCCCTACACCACAGCCGTTTCTTAAGGGTAAATTGTCTTAAATCGGAGCGCTTTTTGTATGAGATTTTAAAAGATTTTACTATTTTTATTGATTCCATATACATTAGAGTGTATCGACTTGTATGGTAAAAATCGTACCCCCAATTCCGGTACCAAAATTAAATAGTACATAAAAAAATCCTGTCGATTGGTATGCTTTGTTTTTATTTGAACTAATTTTGGCATCCTACGAAATGCATTTTTGTGCATTTTTTTATCAACTTTTGTACTGGAGACCCATTAATGGTTGATTTAAAAAGAAAATCAAGTTTATCAATTAATTCCTTTCATATAAAAACACACAACTGCAATCCCTGCAGTCCCCCAATCCCTTTTCATCACTGTTGATAAATGCTCTGACGAGATATTACAGTTCTTTTCAAAGTGAATCTACTTGTTATTTAATATTTGATATGTTTTTATTTATTGTATGAAAGTATTTTTAAACTTTTGTTTTTTTTTATTGCTTAATGCAAAAGTAACGTATTTTTTTAACTATTACAGTTAACCAAATAATAACTTTTTTTTAGATCCTATTAAGGACTAAAAATTCCTTTTTGTTTCGACTTTCGGCCTTTTTGAATCGTTCTGCAGAAGCAGCAGCCACTGACGTCTCTGTGACGAGCTTAATATGCTATAACTTGCTTAAAGTTAAAAAAATACTTTCATACAAAAAATAAAAACATCAAATATTAAGTAACAACTAGATTCACGTTGAAAAAACTGTTCTATCTCATCAGAGCAATTGTTAACAGGGATTAAAATTTGCAGTTCTGTGTTTTTATATGAAAGAAATAAATTGATAAGCTTGATTTTGTTTTTAAATCAACCATTAATGGGTTCCAGTACAAAAGTTGATAAAAAATGCACAAAAATGCATTTCGGGGGACGCCAAAATTAGTTCAAATTAAAACAAAGCATACAACTCGACAGAATTTTTCATGTACTATTTAATTTTGGTACCGGAATTGGGGGTCAGATTTTCGAAACACTCTAATATATATATGACGGGGACCCGTCAAAATTATTATTCTTATTCGCCATAAAAATTGTTACAATGAAAATAATTGATCTTTATTTTAGCTTAAAGCGCAGCGTATCCCTGAGCGCTCCTTTTAAACCTTTTCTCGTTCGCTTCTATTTCTAACTGCTCCCAATGCCCAGTTCGTTTCTTTTCTAAAATATACACATTTTGTACGCGTGTATTCTAGAATCAGTTTTCTAAGCCTCCTTGTTTCTTACTTCCACACTCATCGTATTTTACTTAGACACCTTTTCCACACGGCAATTTTTCTTGCTTTTTGTTTTTTAGAAAAAAGCGTAAATATTGAATTCATTACTATAGTATATATATAACTTGAAAATTACTGCTGTAATCGTGCCGACAGACAGACACACGGATAGACAACCGGACAGACAGACATGGCTTAATCACCTCAAGTGGTGATCATGATCAAGAATGCCCAACAGTAAAATATGTATGCGCTACGCCTGTATGCAGTTTAAATACAAATAGAGCTAATTATATAGCGCTGTATTGCTAGCACTTTTAAAAGCTATTAGGTAGCAGTTAGACAAAAAGTAAAAATTAATAAGTAAAAAGTATGAATCGAAGCAACTTCTTTTTTAAAATATAAAGAAAATCTCAATAGAGAAATTATTTTTGAAAAAATTATTACACACAACGCGTTGCGTAGAGAATTTTTTGACAAAACTTAACTAAAGTATTTTTAATTTATATTGATCGCTGTCCTATGTGTTACCGAAGTGCTATACTGTAAGTATGAAGGATTTGGTAATATTTTGAAAACTAATAATCTTTCCTAATGCAGTTGCTGTACATGGATGTTAAGGATTCTGTTTGCTCAAAAACAGACACTTTATAAACGTCAACGTAATTTCGTTGTATTTTTATTTATAATACACGAAGAGTAGAGCGCTCTAAGTTCACTATGTTTTTATCTAGAATACAAGGAAAACAGAGCGCTTGATTCACGCCATGTTTTCATATATACTTCAAGGAAAATAGAGCGCTCGGCTCTCGCTATGTTTTCTTATTCACTATAGTGGAAGTGAAGAGCTTACATCTTATGACATGACAATGCTAAATAATGCTCTATCCTCAAGGAGAATGAAGCGCTCTATGCTTTTTGGGAGCGCTTTGAATGTGCTTATGGGCGCTCGGTTTCCTATTGAATATATAAACATTAAGGTGCCTTGAAAAAAAGTTTCATTTGTTACAAATGATACAGATAGAAAGAACTTTTTCAGGCCTATAATTTGAGACAGTTTATTTATTTACATCTATTACACCAGCCAGTATTTATACGGAAAACATGATTTATGGAGGTTTTTGCAAAATGGTTTAGCTCACTGACGGATTTTGGTATAGCCAAAATATTTTGGGAATGCTCATAGAATACATCAAGGTTCATTTTAAAATGGGTACAAATGGAACTTTTTTTTTCTTCATACAAGTCGAGGCACCTTAATAAACATATATTTTATAGGGGTATTAAAATATAATTTCATACAGAAATACATTCCCAATTAATCGTTATACGTAGGTGACCATATTTCTTTTGAAACATATCGTTGAAGTATCTGTCCGCACGTTAAATGCATTTAGAAGCTATCTTTATGAAATAAGATAACTAAGCTTTTGTCTAAAAAATAAAGATCAAGTTCCAAAATAAGTCGATTCGTATGAATTGAAGGCATCTATTACCACGTTTATCCAACGTTTCAAGTCGATATGATCGATGTCGCTTCAACTCAAACCATTGCATAAACAAAACTTCAAACCGTTTTGAAAGTTTCAAAACGATTCTAGAAGACCTCATTTTACATCGGTTCTTAAAATTTCAAGTCGCTCTGAAAGTACGCATAAACATGTTTTTATTTTGCAACCGTTCTGAAAATCTTTCGCTGTGTTCTAGCTGTCAAACTTTGTTGAGCACAGTGACAAAATATACATTAATGGTATTCATGCAATGCCGAAAACGTGCCGAATATGCCGACAATCGGAAAAAGCGTAAACACCGTATATCAACTGTCAAAATTTGTGTGAAATTTGATTACTGCAAAGTTAAAAACAAAATGTAGAACGACATGTCAAAAAAATTAAAACAGATTCGAACACACTTTCTTTTTCGTTGTTTACAACATCCCACATTCTATCACACATTGAAAATTTTGACATATCTTAACACACAGTAGGGCAATGTAAAGCAGCTTTTATATGTGATAATTCGTTCTGGCAACTAGCAGGACATTACATAAATGAAAAACCATAGCAGTAGATTTGGAATGAACTTTGTGTCGAGGTTGGTCTTCTATAAAATTCGAATTCTATTATGTCGTTTGAAATTGCCACTGCGTTTGTGCAAAAGATTTTAAGGGGAGATTACGATTCACGGGGCGCCGCGATTTGACGGTGGATTCGAAGAGTACTCTTAATAAAAATAAGAATCGCTAAAGAAAATGTTGTGTTATCGATTTGTTTTCGAGTTATCGATTATTTAAAATTTTTTTTTGCTATAAGGTCTATAAAAAAAATCGGCTATATTATTCTTAATATATAACTGATATTAATGATTAAGGTATTATTTAAAAGGTTATAAGGCTTTTAGAAAAATTTAAAATTAATGAAATCTGTTGAGTACTTTGTATTTTATAGGTATTTTTGGGCAATAAAAAATATTTTCTTACACAAAACCGTTATTTTCTCAAAAATTACCGTTATTACTATGACTTATAAAGATTAAATTATTAAAGCTTGAAAATTTATCTTTCATTTGGTATATAATATATATAATTAATTTGACTTTTTGTGGTGTTTTTTATGATACATTGATTTGCCCTTGTACGGAAAATTGCTTATTTCACTCGTATTTACCTTAGATGTTTTGCTTTCTTACTCCATATTTTCGAATATCGCCATCACAATAAACAATTGTTTTTAAGGGAACATTGTAGCTACATTATTTATATGAATTAACGGGATTATCGAGTCAGCGAAAAAATTTTTTAATTTTAGTCGATCAGTTAGTAAAAAAATATACATATTTTTATCTATCGAAAAAAAGGTACAACTTTCAGCTTTTTTAAAAAAAAATATATTTTTAGTTTTTTTAAAAAAAAACGGTTCTTTTAATTAAAAAACCGTCATAAAAATTAAATAACGGTTCTTTTAATTAAAAAATTCAAATCTGATATTTATTCGCTTATAATTTCAAAAACATTTTTAAACTTATATTTGTATTATATATCGTTGGAAAGACATTTAATTACCTTTCGAATAGCATGTCATTCTTTAAAATTCATTGGATATTGGCAAATATATAGAACATTTTTTGAACAGATTTTTTAACAAAGAAAACACTTGGAAAATTTAAATTTTATGCAATATAGTGTGAAATTAAATAAAAGATGTATATTTTTGTATGTCAAACAAAAGGTCCATCTGTAAGCGTTTCAAAAAAAATATATTTTTAGTAACTTAACAACGTAAATTTTTTAGAAAATAACGGTTATTTTTATTAAAAAATTAAACTTTGGAATACATTTTTTTATAAAACTAAATATATTGTAGCAATGATATTTATAACAAATTAAATGACCTTTCAAATGACGTAACAATCTTAAAGATCTATTTAGTAACGTTAAAGGTATAGATGTTTTTTTGAACAGATCTTTTAACAAAAATTTTTTTTAAAATCGATAACTCGATAACTAATAGAGTTATCGATTTTTTGTTCGGCGAATCATATTTTTTTGTTGTTATCTACCAGAAAACATCTTCAAATAGCGGCGTCCCGGAAATCGTAATCGTGCCGAGATCTCATATTTACACATTTACACATTTACTTTTGCACAACAACACATCAAAGGGGGAGATTACGATTTCCTGGGCGCCGCGATCTGACAATGGATTCGTGAAGTACTTTAAATATAAATAAGAATTGCCGAAGGAAAAATCGATTTATCGATTAGTTTTCGAGGTATCGATTTTTTAAAATAATTTTCTTTTTATAAGGTTTTCTTAGAAAACTGACTATATTATTCTTATTATTAAACCGATATTAATGGTAATAGAACCATTTTGAAGATATTATAATAAGCTTTTAGAAAAATGTATAACTAATCAAAACCATTTATTATTTCATATTTTATAACTGTTTGAATGCAAAAATAAAATAATTGCTTACATTTAACCGTTATTTTCTCAAAAACTGCCGTTATTACTATGAATTATAGAAAGTAAATTATAGAAGCCTGAAAATTTATCTTTCACTTGGTATATAATTTATATGACCTTATTATTTTGTTGTGGTGTTTTTTGATGATGAATTGATTTGCCCTTGTACAGAATGTTATTCTTTTAAGCATATTTACAATAGTTGTTCTGCTTTCTTACTACATATTTCCTTATATCGCACACTAAATACAAAACAATCACAACTTAAAAAACATAACTTTTCAGGAAAAGCGAAAAATAAAACTCTTTAGTTGAAACTGCAGAAGAAAAACAATTTTCATTTAACACAAAAACTTCATTCTTCCAGTTAATGAAGAAAATAACGAAAAATATAGTCAGATATGTGTTTTATAAATTGATTTATAACAAAAATTCTATATATAAAATTTTGAGTTGTGACTGTTTTGTATTTAGTGTGCGATATCACCATTGCAATAAGCAAATGCCCTTAATGAAACATTGTTACTGTAATATTTATGTGAATTTATAGGATTTTCCAAGCAATGAAAAAATTCGCAACTTTAAGTTGATCAATTTTGGTTTTATTAAATCCAATAGCTGATCTTCGCTTATACCATTAATAAATGCAAATGTAGTCACGGTCAATTGTGATTTATGCGACTATTTTCCAAAAAATGCATTTATTGTATTAATTTGTAGCATGTTATTCCCGAAAAACGTCAGCGAGTTTTAACCACCCAGGAGGAGATAGAATCTTAGGAAGAAGAGAATGAAGAAGAACAACGCGAAGGTTTTCATTAGATTTATATTATTAATATCCTATCAAGATAATAATTATATTTAGATAAACGTGGTTTTCCCTTGTACGAAATGTTAAAAACAAGCTTGGTGGTAATTTTTGGCAGTAAAAAGGTAATTTTTCCACAATTTCACGAATTTTATATCCTAAAGCTTTTGTAAACGGGTTTTTTATATATTTTTTTGGAGTACGCAAGTCCAAATGCATATAAAAAAAATATAAAAAGTAATCTTTGGGTTTGCCACCTTAAGTGTAGTTATTCCAAAAAAAATTTTTTTTATATTCTATATATCATATATATCGAATATAGTGTTTATTTAAAAAAAAAAAATTGTAACTATTGCATACCAAATGAAAGCTAAGGTTTCAGGCTTTAAAAATAAAGTAGATTTTAAGCATATTAATATTGAAAATTTTTGAGAAAATAACGGTTTTATCAGTAGTAAAAAGTAAATATAATATAAAATCTCTTTAAAATTCTACATCTTGCCGAAATGAACTTTTTTTTGTATTTTTTCTAACAGATAATTTAATTGTCTTTCCAACAACGTATCAATACATAAAATCTATTGGATATTGGAAAAGATATAGATGTTTATTTCAACAGATCTTTTAACAAGTAAACAATTTTAAAAAATCGATAACTCGACCAAACCTATTTTTTTGTTGTTTTAAACAAAAAAACACTTTCAAATCGCGGCGCCCAGGAAATCGTAATCGTGCCCATCAAAGAACTCCGTGAATAGCCCTAATGCGTAATTTTCGTATATAATTTATGCAAGTACTTTAGCACTCCACTTTACAACACTATTGCCGATGTCACATCAAACTGTCAACACCCACAAGTGTCAAAACAAAGAACAAGAAAATTATTTCTTGGCATATTGAAAAAATGATAAAAGTGAAAAATCTTTGTTTACTGCAAATAAAAATATAGAATATAGCATTAAATATTGAACATAGCAAGAAACTTCAACCAAATATAGATAAAAGTCTCTGCAATAAAAAAAGCACAAACAATAGGATGGAAATGGCAAAAAGCATTTTTGGTCGGGATCATGATGGTTACGTGGGACGTGCTGAACATACGGTAAGTTACAGAAACATTAGAATATAAAAACGAAAAACCATCATAATTCATTTTGCCGCAAAGAAAAAACTACAAGCCCATAGTTCCGAAGATGATGTGCGCGATGAAGAACTGCCCGAGCTTATGGAGGAACTAAGTGTAATCGATGGGCTGCGTCCGAATCCCGGTGGACCATTTTCAGCGCTCACTCCCTCAATGTGGCCACAAGAAATTCTAGCTAAACTAGGTCAACCCGAAGCAGAGGCTGCTGCAGGTCCCAATGATCAACCCGACTATCGTTTTGATGAGTTTGGTTTTCGTGTCGAAGAAGAGGACGGACCTGAGCAGAGCTCAAATAAATTGCTGGGCATACCCTTTGTTGAGGATGCGCAACAACGCTTACAGTGGATAGCTCATCTCGAATTTTCGCATAACAAAGAAGCAACTGAGCTGACGTGGGAAAACGTTGAAGTGCTACTACCACGAACCGAAAAACTGAGGAACATGGTGCGCGAAGGCATACCACATTCACTACGTGCTCAGATGTGGATGCGTTTATCCGGAGCGCTCGCAAAGAAACAGAAGAGCGAAACAAGTTATCATGATATAGTAAAAGGTGTAAACATGGGCAAAGTTGAGTGGTGAAAAATTGTATTACAAATTCTTGTTTTTCAGCGTCCGGTAATGATCAGCTGATGACCTCAAAGCAAATCGAAAAAGATTTGCTGCGCATTTTGCCCACCAACGCATGCTTCAGTCATCCAAATGGCACAGGAATACCGCGACTACGTCGGATTTTGCGTGGCATAGCTTGGCTCTTTCCAGACATTGGCTATTGCCAGGGCACTGGCGTCATTGCTGCCTGTCTTCTTCTCTTCATGGAAGAAGAGAATGCCTTCTGGCTATTGGCTACCATAGTAGAGGATCTACTGCCAGCTTCTTACTACTCGTCCACGTTGCTTGGTATACAAGCCGATCAACGAGTTATGCAAACTTTAATTGCCAATTATTTATCAGCGGTAGATGAAACCCTAAAGAAGCATGACATTGAATTGTCTCTGATAACATTGCATTGGTTTCTCACCATATTTGCCAATGTGGTGCACATGAAGATACTAGTACGCATTTGGGACTGGTTCTTCTACGAGGGCAGTATTGTGTTATTTCAACTCACGCTCGGCATGCTTAAATTAAAAGCGCAGGACTTGCATAACCTAGAAAATTCAGCGCAGATTTTTAATTCGTTATCTGATATACCAGGCGAGGTGGACGATGTTGAGGTAAGTTTCAACTGATTTACCCTTAAGGTTTGATCTATAATACGTTGCTTTGTACATTGTATAGGTGCTCTTCAAACAGGCACTTGAGGTGGGTGGCTCACTTAGTCAAACCGTCATAGACACGCATCGTCGACGCCATCTTGCCTACCTAATGGCTGACCAAGGTGGCTTGGTGGGCAATCCAGAGGCTGTGCCAAACTTACCCAAACAGCAACTGGCACGTCGTCAAGTACGCAAAAGTAAATCCATACTCGAAACATTGCTATTTCGTGGAGACAACGATGCGGATGAGCTGAAAAATAAAAACATACGTCAAACAGAAATTCTGGTGGACCTGCGTGAAGCCATACTCAAAGTAGCGCGTCATTTCATAACCATCGAACCCAAGTTGTCGGCACACATACAGCTTACAGCCAACTACAGCACAGCTTCACATGCCAAGGATCATGAAAATTTTATTAATGTTGCGCGCACACGCAAGCGACGCGCAAAGGCGTTGCATGATTTCGAGCGCCATGATGACGATGAACTAGGCTTTCGCAAGAATGACATTATCACCATTATCAGTCAAAAGGATGAACACTGCTGGGTGGGCGAGTTAAATGGCTTGCGCGGTTGGTTTCCAGCCAAATTTGTCGAACTACTGGACGAACGCAGCAAGTTGTATACGTCTGCCGGCGATGACGCCATTTCTGAGACAGTAACTGATTTGGTGCGAGGCACTTTGGCACCTGCTATAAAGGCCTTTCTAGAACATGGCATGAAGCGGCCATCTTTCCTTGGTGGTCCCTGTCATCCATGGCTCTTTATTGAGGAGGCCGCGACGCGTGAGGTGGAAAAAGATTTTGAATCGGTTTATAGTCGACTAGTGCTCTGCAAAACTTATCGCCTAGACGAGGATGGCAAAGTGTTGACGCCCGAGGAGTTGCTTTATCGTTGCGTGCAATCCGTGAATCAGTCGCATGATGATGCTCACGCCCAAATGGATGTTAAACTGCGTTCGCTCATCTGCTTGGGTCTCAATGAACAGGTGCTGCACTTGTGGCTGGAAGTATTATGTGCATGTCAGGATGTAGTACAAAAATGGTATCACACCTGGAGTTTCATCGATTCACCAGGTTGGGTGCAAATCAAATGTGAGTTACGAATACTTTCGCAATTTGCATTTAACTTAAATCCGGACTGGGAGTTGCCACCCAAGCGTGGCAAAGAGTCTCAGCCGTTAAAAGACGGTGTACGAGACATGTTGGTGAAACACCATCTATTTTCGTGGGACTTGTGAGAGCGAACAAGTGTTTTAATTTCTTGATACAGTTTTTAATTTTTAAGTTTATTGTAAATTTGTTTATGAACTTTTTCTTAATGTTATAACCATGTCAAGCATTCCGATGATCGATGTCTGCTTTCATTAGCTTTCCTTGTAGTTTCTAACAATTTTGTATTTTTATGTGGAAATTAAGTTGAAGAATTTTCGTGTAAGCACTTTATTTAATATTTATTTGTCTGCTATAAAGCCTTATAATCAAAATGTGCAGCATTTATTCTGTAGCTAGCTCAATAATGAAATTCATAACCAATAACTTTGTTGAATAACTGTTAACTATGACGTTGTTCTAAGTAGAAATGCTTGGGAGAACTGTCGAAGCAACTTGAAATATTTTTGTGTAGCCTAGAATTACAATTTTTTAAGTTTTTGTTTTTAATTTGTTTAATCTTTTGAATTTCATGCATTTGTCATTTTTTACTTTTCAACTTTTAGCAACTATTTTTATTTTTTTATTTCATATTTATATTTAATAATTTACTTTTTGTTATTTACTATTTGTTATATGCAGCTGGGTTCTGTATTGAAATTGAAATTTGATGTTCCATATTTTATTTTTCGAATGTGATTATTTTTTCTTCACTTAGATCGCAAGAGTGGCATGTTCCATTTTTGTTATCTTGTTATGAACTTGCTAAAACAGCATTTTTTTCAAAATTAAATTCCTAAGAATAAATTAATCTCTGAATTAAGTCTCATCGAATTTGAAGACACTCAATTTAGCTCGTTTTCTAGAACCTAGCTGTTATTTTTCTATTGATTATTTGTTCCATATTGTTTGAAACGCGTTTTAAGCGTTTTGGCAGAAAACAGCAAAATGTAAAATGATTTTGTAATAATCCTGAACCTATTAGCCATTTTTAACCCACAAATTCAATAGTTTTAATTTCTTTATTAAAAGCTGCTTAAGCTTTAAGCTTCTATTTATAACTAAATTATTTTATTCAAACATACTAAATATATTTATATATATATATTAAAGGATTTAAAAACTTATTGCTTAGTTTTTGGAAAAATAATTTTATATTTGTGCACTTAACTACAAACCAAGCCCAAATAATCGTCCATAAGCGTGCCGATGGCAAACTATAATATTAACAAAAAATTAAATATACAAAAAATGAGTAAAAATTTCTTTAGCACTATTTTCTTCAATGTTACAACTTACAATGCCAGTAGCATCTACGCGTGTTCCAACTATTTTCAAACGTATTTTGTCCTCACCAGAAATAACAACATCCTCATCTTTGGATTTGTAACAAGGCGGATTGCCATTCGGACAGAATTGCATGTCAGCGGGTATGGACTGAAATGTAGGAAACACATTTACAACTTTAATTTTTATAAAACATAATCCCTTGAAATCATAAGTGTATGCTTAATACTTTTCATATTAAAAAAATTAAGGAAATTTAAATTTTTAGATATTTCATTTCACATAAATTCTTCATCAACAATTGTTTTAGAAAAAGCAGTCACTTTTAATACTAATGTTTAAATAAAAGCACTTCTAATCATGCAATTACTTTATGCTTAGACATCGATTATTCCAATCAAAATATTATGTCAACTTACATGATGAGATATGAAGCAAGAAAGTGGTCCAATTTCCGCAAACATTCCAACCTGTTGTTTAAAAAAAAGACAATAATTTTAATAAAATGTTTTCGCTGGCAACTGCCACTCATAAAAACAAACAATCTACCTTATTAATTTGCTTCACAACCGCATCCAGCACTTCGCCTTTGAAGGGGCGAAAAACAATCGCTTTATACTTTACTGGATAAACCACGAATCCTTGTCCCGGCTGTATAACACCAGAGCCAATTTGATCAATAGTAGTTACCGCAATGACAAAGCCATATTTTCCCGTACAGGTACCCTCAACCTCTGTGTACAGCTTTTGTTTTACTGTCTCCAGCAGTTGTGGACCAAAATAACGTGGATGCAGCAAAATTTCATGTTCTAGTGAAATCTAATGGTGATGAAATGAAATGTTTTGTACTGTTAGCGATGCGATAATTTACATGTTAAAAAGTAAAAGCTTACGTGATAGAACATTTTTGTCTTTCGTCTGGTGCTCTTTAATTTAGCAAATAAACTTATGAATTGTTTATAAATAATAATATTAAATTTTGCGGTAGTTATTAGCAAAATATTTTAACGCCGCTGCCAACAAGTGAAGCACCGCTTGGGAAACGTCAAATAAAGGCCGAATTCGCCGCGTTGATGAAAGTTGATAAGGCTGCCAGATCGAACATAAAACATATTATTTAAGGTCAGTTTGCTATTTCACAACTGAACAGAGCAAGAGAGCTAAAAACAAATGTTTCACAAACTGTCGTATTTTCTCGTATTATTAATGGTATTCAATGAAAGACGTATATATACTGAAGCGAACAACTATAAGTTTACGCTGTGTTTCCATGAACCCACCCTGTCTAAAAACGATTAAATTGTGTGATTGTAGTATATAAAATTTGACATATCCATATTAAATAAATACCACAAAGTTTAATATGTTCTATAAAAGTGTCAAAAATAAATTGCAAATACCACAGTTGCATTTTAGGAACTATAAGTTCTATATACACATGTTTTTTGTGGTGTAAACTGCGTATGTTAAATCTCTAATGATTTTGTTATTGCAAATTACGTTGCAGTATATTTTTGTATCGAGTTTGTTAAAATCGCGTACATTTCGTACGTTTTAAGTTATGAAAAATTATTCATTTCTATTAATTAGGAGATTTTAAAAGATTTTTTAGTTTTAAGTAATTTTTACTCTGTAGTCATGTAATTTTGTTTATATCCGTTGTACATATAAACAATTTTGTGGTAAAAATCATTAAAACTTTATTCAAAAAAAGTTTATATTAAATTAATACCCCTATCATGATTTACAACTGAATCAAAAGTTGAATTCAGGCACAAATCGGTATTATGACATACAACTCAACTCTGTTTTTTACAGTTCAGTTGCCTTCCAGTTGAGTTGTAAGAATTTTTGATATTATGGAACACAACCTTAACAAATTTTAGTGTCGTAAGAGCTGTCAAAATTATACAACTACTATTTAAGGTTGCCTTGAAAAGTTTAAATAAAAAAACCTTGAAAATAATCAAAAATACCTTTCAAACACGTTTATTGATATATAAAACAATATTTTAGAAAATTATAAACAAAAAACAGATTGAGCTGATGGTTTCATTGATGGAAAAGAACCCATTCTAAGTTTTGTTGGGGTACATCTAAAACATCAGCAAATGCTTCTTTGCTTAGCTAAATGAACTATGAAATCTGTAAAAAAGTATATCGTTTAAATAAATTTGAAGGATATCAATGAAAAATTGCTTGGTGGGCAGCACCTGCAAACGATTTTTATTATCGCTAAGTGATTTTCGAACGCACGACACACTGAACTAGTGTATTCTTATAGCGTTTTCTTTTCTCAACAAAAAATTCTGCCCTCTGGAGATGCAGAATTTTTTCCATTTTGACCTGAACTCACAGAATTCTGACCTGTTTTTGGCTGAGAATAGATCACAAAAAATGCAAAATTTTTTTTATGTTTTCGAGCTGAGAATAGATCACAAAAAATGCAAAATTTTTTTTGTTTTCGAGTTGGCACCCTTTTTGAAAAACTTCAAAAAAATTCAATATAAAAAAAAATTTAAAACTTCAAATTCAAACATTTTATTCCCGCTAAAAAAAATTTTTTTTTTTCATAGAATTTCAGGTCAGAATTTTTCGAAGCGTCGAAGTAGAGATGGCAGAAATTCTGCATTTTTTCTACTTTTAAGGTCAAAATTTTCGAGAAATGAACACGATTCAATTTCAAAGGTCAGAATTTTATTTGAGAAAAGAACGAAAAAAATGCAATAAAATCAAATAGGGCAGAAAAAATTCAACATTTTTTATATAAATTAGTTGGATCGCTCGCTTTGAAAAATTTTTTCTTAAAACTATAAAAGAAATAATATTAGGGGTATTCACACTGCCTTGAGTTGTTGGGTAGATTGGCAAATGCTATACATTTTGTTTTTGTAAAAGTGCCATTCTACCCAAGTACCCATCTACCAATCTACTCTAGCTGACACCGTGACTTGTTTGGGTAGATTGATTGAGTATTTTTTTCATGGGTTACCACCTTTTCCAAAAGTAGGCAATAATTGAATTGACAAAAAACTAAAACAAAGTAATCAAATTATGAGTGAATAAAATAGACAAATGTGTTAAAATGAGTCATTTTAAAATTTTTGAGATAAAATTATTAAATGCCGCAAAGTTCACGTTAAAAATTACTCCTATATAAAATAACTTTTTTACGCCCGTACAATGGCCTAAATTCTGCTCTCATAAAATGACATAAATAATATGGTAGCAACTCTTTTTTAGTTTTCACTCATCTCTCATCAGCTGTTATACTACAAAGTACTCAATTGCAGTTAAGGGTGCTCGCAGTAATAAAAAGTACTCAATCTACCCGTACCCAACTACCCAAGTCAGTGTATACCCCTATTATGTCTTCCGATTATATTAAACGAAAAAATAAATTTTTTTAATTTATTCCAGTTTTTTTCAGTATTATGGGCCAAAGTCACGCGTGAGGTCATTACAATATATAAAACAAGTATTGGCTCTAAAAAGGCAAACAGTTTTGTTGAAGATTTTGTATAAATATCTCAAACGGTACAAAAGTTATGAACGATAAAGTGAAATGTATGTCAGAAAAAGAGATTGCGAAAAAAAAGTGTCATTGGGCCATCGTAATTCTATGTTGGTGAAAAGTTTATTTTGTTTTTAAAATTAAAAAAAAAAATTACTTTTTGAGATATAACCAAATTAAGTTTTTTTCAAAAAGTTGGCAACTCTAGCATAAAAATTTCAAAAATACTAAATTTTTTCTAAATTGCTTTCCTATAGCTTTTTAATGATACTTCATTTACGAAAATAAGGTAACAGTTGACGGAGATATGATTTATCGGAAATGACTGATTGTCAAATTATTTTTAAGATTGTTTCTTTTATAAAAAATTGGTATCTCCATAATTTTTGAAAAACTTGCTATAAAAAACAATTAACTTATATTCTTATAAGTAGATAAGGAACCTATAGACAAAATTTCAAGTAAATAAGTCAAGAGCATGTGATAAATTTTTGAAAAAACTTGCATTAGGCTTAGAATAGCCGTATATTTTTTGCTGCAATAAATATTATAATTTAAAACAAAAACAATTTTTCAACTTTTTCAATTTTTAATTTTTTTCAACTAAATCTAAAAAAATAATTCTTTAATTTATTTTACTTTTGAACTGCTCAATGCTTCAGATGCCTAGTACTATGCTCGATTGCGTGAAATTTCACTGGCAACAGCCATTTATTTGTTGCGTGAAAATTTTGACAGATATTTTGTTGCATATTACTCTGTTCGGCTTCACGTGAAATTTCACTCAAATCTCCATACAAAATGTGACTTCGCTGCGGAAAATCTATTATTATATTCCGCAACATGCATCTAGCAACATTGTTTTCACGGCAATTTAATTGAACCGACCATTTATTTTGCCGTGAAAAGTGACAGTTGTCATTTAATTAAAGAAAAAAGTGCAAGCAAAAGAACAAAGTTTCTATTTGCAATTATATTGTGTGCTTATTATAATATTTGGCAATTAATAATTATTAATTAATTAAATACCGCAATTAAAATGCCAGTGGATGGAATATATAAATATGGATGTTTCTTTCCGCGGTGTGGCAGTCGTAAATCTTCACAGTTTGCAGGAATAAACTGATGTCTTGTGCCAACAAAGGACATCAACAAAGGACATCATCCATAAGCATCACATGCTTTCTAAAATATTTATTTTGTGCGTGAGATTACATGATTTTATGCTTTGCATCTAATTAATTCTTGCCGTTTATTTTTTTTTTGTCAACATTTTTAAGCTGAACATCAGCTGTTCGTTCGCAACAAAATATGTGTCAAAATTTTCACGCAACAAATAAATGGCTGTTGCCAGTGAAATTTCACGCAAACGAATATAGTACTAGGCTTAACAGATTTCCTTACTTTTCTTTCTTATTTCTTATTGTTTTCAATTCTCCATGATAACGCAAAAACGAAAACTTGTAGAACAACAACAACGCAAAGCGAACCAATGACACATGCAAAATAAAAAAAATCACTTGACGATGTTGATGCTGATAGTCGAGCGCTGTATACAAAAGTTTTTGCAGAACGGACGATCTGTTCAAACGTTAATTTTTAATGAACGGTTAAAAAAACGACAAAATACGAAGCAGACAAATTTTCAGTTATAAAAAAATGTGTTTCTCTTTTTATTGCAAACGAAATCAATCTGCTTTTAAATACTCAGAGGGAAAACCTATGGACTCAATACATAAATTTATGTACTCATGTCATAGTTTTAGAGTTGTAAAACTCTAAAATAGCTAATTTTGGCACTATTTTAGTGCGAGTTGTAATTTTCAGAACGCCCTTATATCGACCTCTTAGACCTCTGAAATTAAATCAACACTCTAAGAAACATTAAAGCCCTAAATGCTTAAATAAAGCCTTGTCTAAGACAAATACTCTAAGAAACTCTTAAAATAATTAAAACATAAATACAATCAAATATTTGTTATCAGCATTATGATATATACAATATAACCAAAATTATTATAGCTATAATATTAGGGGTATTCACGATGTGGTGTATTTGCCCTTGTATTGTGTATTTTTGATAAATTTGATATTTGAAGTAAAATTACAAAAACAAAATGTACAGTGTTCAAAATACAACCCTGTAGCAAAAATACAATGGCGAAACCCTATTGTATTCTTTGTAAATATCGTTGAATATTTGATCAACTGATCACAAAAACTTTTTGACTCAGCTTGGATGAAGGTACTGGCTGGGTTGTGTGTTTATTTAATAAAATTTAATTTAATTCAGTGCTTCGTTTCAATTCTTTTATTTTCTCGTACTGCTAAATGATTTTTAGTGAAGGTTTTTGTTCACAATGCGTTGTAAATTTTGTAAGAATTTATCAAAAATACACCACATCGTGAATACCCGTATTGTATTTGCGCGGTGTAAATATAATACGCATAAATTGCATTGCGATGGAAACTTTATCGTAAGAATCTCATATTGCACCTTGGTTAGAAACTGGCTCCTTTCGTAAAATCCACACGAAACATTAAAAGTTTTATTTAATTAACAAATTATACTACCTTTAATACTCTCAATAAATGCACTATTAGGCTGTTTTAAGAGTTGATGTCTCCAAACAAGAGTACAGGTTTTACTACAAAAGTATTATACTTGAGTAAGTCATATACAAAAGTGGTATTCTCTACGAAACGGGTTAAAGTGAAATTTTGTAGGTCCACCATTTTTAAAAAGCATTCGTTTATGCCAAGCATAATGAACCCTTCAATCACATTAGTGCAAGGTTTACGGAACTAATTTCATTACTTCACATTGAGAATTATCAATAAGGTTGATTTATATAACAAAAAAATAGTTGTATCTCAGTTCAGACCAGTGCACGGAAAAACATTTTTAGTGGCAGATTGGACTTGAAAAGTGTGGTAGATTGAAATAAAATGTGGCAGATTTGGTATTTCTTATAAGAACTATATATTTATTTTATTAAAACATAGTAAACATAACAAGGTTTACAATATCAAAAATAGCATATATTCAATATAAAAAAAAATACATAAAAATATGTAAAAATTTTTCAGTCAATTAAACAAAAAACAAAACAATTTGGAACAAATCTACTTTTGGGGAAGGAGCGTTATTTTATTTTATATATAAGTTTTTACCCTCTGGGTCCCAATTTCTTCACAGTCTGGTAAAAGTTATCGTCTCGGTAAACTCACAACTTACCGGAAATGGAAGACTGAGAAGAAATTTGGCCTTAGAAGAGTCCATTAAAATATGTCGTAATAAAACTAAAGACAAATTTATAAGATATTTAAAATTTAATAAAAAAATTGGGCCTCCCACCATTAGAGTCCAACTTACTTTATTAAGGGTATTCATGCAACTGGGCAAAACCCTTATAAGCGGTATAAACCGTACACGGTTAAAAATCTTGGGCTAAATTTTAATCTTTTTGGGATTACATATAGGACACGACCAAAAAAAGATTAATTTTTAATCCAATGGAAAGTTTTAAGTTTTCCAATCCAAAAAGGACTTATTTTTAATCCGCAAAAAGTTTAAAATTTTTTAATCCAAAAAGGAATAATTTGTAATCCGCAGAAAGTATAAAATATTATAATCCAAAAAGGATTAGATTTTAGTTCAAAAAAGTTAAAAATATAAAAGGATTACTTTTTAATCCACAAAAGTGAGAACTCGTGAGAAAATAAAGGTTAGAGATAATTCTCATATTTCATAACCCAACTAACAATTTTCCTTCCAATTTTAAACTTATAGTATGATTTAATGTTATAAACGTTGTATAGTGCTTCAATTTGGAAGAATTGCTGTTATAGCAGTGTTTACTGGTATAAATCATTGCAAGAACATTCTCTGAATCTACTTATTCAGGGTTTATAGAAAAACTACATTCATATTGTATAATGATGTTATATTCATTGTATTAAATAACTATGAAGTGATTCTTCCTATAAACATCACATAACAAAATTATACAATGTTTATGACTTTGTACCTCTCAGTTCGAAGTTCGAAAACTGTTTGAAACGAATACAGAAATCGCCATGACACAAATTTTCTCTTTTTCGAACTTAGCTTGTCATTCAGAATATATAAAAAAACAAAATTATTTATATTTTATTAAAAAAAAAAAAATTCTCTATGCGCCCGCAGCATTTGAACCATGGACCCAAGGCATATTTATAAGGTAAGCTACGTATTTGACATTCCCCTTCAAATTGTATTTCTTGCATGCTTATTTGTGAAGGGATGATATTTTCAGTATTGAAAAGGTTTTTAGTATTGAAAAAGGGATGCTATTTTTAGTATTGAAAAAGTAGTAGATATCATCAAAACTTATTTTTGAAGTGAAACTTCTTTAGCCACGTATGCAACATACGGAGAACTAAACGGGGAGTCAATTTGATGCAACACTTTAATAAAACGTACCGAATTCATGTTATTTGTCTCTTCTTTACAAAAAATTGGCCGTAGCAAAATATGTGTGTCTTTACCTTTCAAATTGTTTTTTTTTTATAAATAGTGAAGTTAAAGGTCTGTTTCCTTTTTCACTTCAATGAACTTGAAGTTACTCGTGTGTAACTTGTGTGTTTTAAGTAAAGCACTTAAATTTTATTCTTTTCTAAAAATAACTGTTGTGCTGGAAACTCATTTAAAACCGTTTCTGTACTTTTTTACATATTTGCTCATTTTGTCATCAAATTAATTAGTAAAATTAATAAGTAAAATCAAATTAATCTCTAATCCTCGATTTTTACTTGAAGCTAGTATGGAAACAGACCAAGTATAAATCGAAAATATGCTCAATTCAGGTTTTGAAGTATTATTATTTTATCTCCTCTGAAATTTTAATACCGTCTTAGGAGAAGTATGAAAACGTACGCAATCATCCGCATTTGTACCTTTTGTTTCAAAAACAAACCTTTTTTTAAAAAACAAAAAAGTACTAAACTTGCAACCAAAATTTTCTCGCATCAGCAATGCTCGCATGCTTATTTTTAGTTGTCATTATACGTAGCCTACCTTCTTAATATACCTTGCCATGGACCTTAATGTTCCAAGATGAAAACATTAGCACCCGACCTATTTGACAAACTTCGAATTCTCATATAATTTCTAATATAAAAAGCGAGTTCACCGTCAATTGTAGTTTAAAAATGTATGTCAATCACAAGTAATGTAAACACAAATAATAAAATTAGGGAGTTTTCACCATTTGGAATTTTAAATTCTGCATGTGTTTATAAGCCCACATATATTAAATTTTATATTTATTGATAAGAGTCACCTCCTGACAAGATATAGCACTTTCAATCTGTCGGTCGACAGGATTACAACCGTAATTTGTGACCTATCGACATAAAATTATAATTATTTCATAAAAATGCACTCTCAAAGATGTTGCTTGTCTTTCGTATTAAAAATAAAACACTTTTCAAGAAATATTTAGGAAGGTAGAAGAAGTTGACAGCACTACGGTGTGGATGTGATAGACGTCAATCTACTTCTGCCACCTTCTTTAAATAAATCTTGACACTTTCTATAGATCTTTTTGATATAATTACGTAGACACGTGTAGGAGCTATGCAAGAGCTGGCTGCGTGCTACCTTGACTAAGTTGTTTATAACTAAGTTTATTTATTCCACAGAGATAATTTGGTAATATGAAAGCGTAAGACGAGGATTTATTTTTAAGAAAAACGTTAAAAATTGTAAAAAACAAACCTTAAAAATTATAAGCTCGATTCTGTTGGGTAATACTTAAATATTACCACCAAGAATGGGCATTTTAACTTCGGGCATGCCGAAAATAATTATTTATAATTTTTTTAATGTTAAAGTTTAATAAAAAATGTTTTTGAACCAGGAAATTATGTTTTACTTATTTGTATAAAACAATAAAAATTTGAAAAATAACAGTTCACTTAATATGAAAAATATTACCTGTTAATAAATAATGAATTATAAATACTTAATAAAGAGTGAATAGTTAAACAAAAATTTCGCCCTTTTCTTATAAAGAAAATAAAAGAAGCATCACCCCAATACGACATTATTGAGATTTCGAATAAATGTCACATATAAATATCGAAGCTACCAATAGGCAGCGCAGTCGTTTTTAATTAAAAATTTTTTCAAAGTATTGAATATGAAAAAATGGGCGAGAGGTTAATGTGTCGGACTGGCAACACGGAGGTACCAAGATCGAATCCGCTTCCAACACAATAAATAAATTTTTATAACGCTAAAAAATGTTAGGAAAAAAAAGAGAAAGTCAACTTAATTTTGTCACATGAAAACAAAGAAAAGAAAAACTGGAATAGAACACTTCAAAATTATTTTTTTTTCGAATAACATTTTTTTTTTTTCGAACATTTATTTTGACATATTTGACACGGCTATAAAAATTCAATGTTTTCATGATATAAATATTCTGTAATGCCTTCTATAGCAACAAACACTGATATAAAACTGAAAAAAATGATATAAAGCTCCTATAAAGTAGTGATAAGAATATGTTCAACAGAATATAATTTAATGATGTAGGGTTTAATACAAACAAAAAAAGTGCGCCTTTTTTGTCTTATACGATTATTATACAATGATTATATCCGTAACTGTTGTGTTTTAATATGTTGTTGAGAATGTTCTTAGGTGTTTTATAGGAGGAAAATTGTTACTTGGGAAGTCTACGAAAAAAAAGTTATCCTTTGACCTCCATAAGCATGTATATATATATATTAAAAAAACTTCTCAAACTTAATTTATGCTAAATTTTGCATATTTCTATACGAGTTAAAAAAAACTGTTTTTTTTTTTGTCGCGTACTTTGAACTAATCTTGACAATATTTTTATAAAATGTAAAATACATATCGGTTCTTTTTGTTTCTTTCTTGTTTTTCGAGTAATTAAAACCGTGCGAATGTCGCGTCCGTGCCAATGGCTTTTCAGCTGAAAAGCTACATAATATTCAGCTTTTCGCCATAGAAGAACTGTCAAATAAAGAGCTGCTTTTCGTTGGCTTTTCAGCCAAAAGGCCTTCATGTGAACATATTATTATATTGCCATAAACTTCACTATATATACATTAAGGGTATTCATGCAAATGGGCAATGCCCTTATAAATGATATAAGCCGTATAAGTTTATCAGTCTTATAAATGAAATGTATGGAGAACCGTTTACACAAACCAGATATATCACAAACCAGCAATCAAATGTTTATATGTATGCTGAAAGTTGACTGTTAACAAGTTAACAGCTGAAATATCTCTCCAAATGCACAATCGACTGATAAAAATAACTAATTGCCCAAAATACAAGCTTGCCGCTTTGCATGAATACCCTTATTATGTATTATGAAACACTACTCAATGTAATAATGAATATAATAATATTTTGATTCAGATTTTAAGAAACAATTTGTTTCATTTAATTAAAAAATAAACTGCGAATCCTTTAACAACATTAACTATTATATTTAGCGTAAATTTCGTAGCAGTAGTAGTTTTCAATCTTAGGTAACATAAATAATTTTTCCTGAAAATACTTAGTGTAAATTTGTAGTCCAAAAATAGTCTTAAACTTAAACTTTTTCAATCAGCTGATTTATTTTACTAAAGCAAAATAAAAAATTAGAAGCAGGAGAAGATATAGTCAAAATTGTAAAACTAATTAAATAAAATGGAAGAGGTAAGAATGGAAATTTTGTGAATTGAAGGAATTAAAAAATATTTATATACTTCATTTGCAGAAAGCAAACCCTGAACTTGCAAACAGCTGATATATGATGCAAATGCTCAATCGACTTTTAAGGGATGCTCATGCAACCTGCCTGATAAAAATAACTAATTGCCCAAATTATATTCTTGCCTCTTTGCATGAATACCCTTTATTAAAAGTTTGTTCATTTTCGTGCCGTGCTTAAGCCGCCCGCGCAAGCGTTTTGTGAACAGCTGACAGCCAACGTCATAATATCAATGTCATTCACAATAACAGGGATATGTTAAAATTTAAAAATGCTCTCTAGTGATGTGCTTATTAAAAGTATTTCATAGAGAACAAATTCATCAACAAATTTAATGATGGTGGAAATAGTGGTAGATTTTAAGCCTTCGGTAGTAAAAGTGGTAGGTACATACTAAAATTTTGAAAAAATGTGGTAGATCTACCACAATAGTGGTAAAGTCCGTGCCCTGGTTTAGACTGTATGTATATTCAGTCAGACCATTGCTCTTATAATCAAAGTGATACTCTTCTAGTCAGACCGTTGCTCTTAAAATCAGAGTGATACTGTTCTAGTCAGACCGTTGTTCTTATAAAAAGTGTACTGCTCGGACAAATGTCATTTTAGGATATACTATATACTTTACTAATTCTTACAGGGCCCTCGATTTTACAGCAAATCAGATCAAAACTCTTTAAATAGAAGCCTTGGAGATGTCTATCAGACTTAAGGGCCCATTAAAGTTATTTCAACGAAAAAAACCCTACATTACAAATTTTATTGTAGGGGACTGTTTATTTTAGGATATTTTTGTTTTTGTAAAGGGTCCGCCAAATAACTTTTTTTTTTGAAAATGCTATAAAAAAAAACTACTGAATATTTTCTCAAATTTCTTTTTTTATTTGAATGTGCAATCCTTCCGGTTAATAGTGGAAAATAATTTCATTCAAATGGCTGCCTCGGCTGTGGATGGCTGAGTGCCTCGGATTGTGTGCAGCTGTATTTCACCAATGGCCTCACGAATATTGCCCTTTAAAGCGTCAATTGTCTCTGGCTTGTCGGCGTAACACTTATCTTTGAGGGCACCCCACAAATAATAGTCCAAGTGTCAAATCGCAGCTCCGAGGTGGATAAACGACATCAGCTCTGCGGTTGATAATGCGATCTTCAGAAACAGGGCGCAAAACATCGAGTGTAGCTTCGGCTGTGTGGCACGTAGCGCCGTCCTGTTAAAACCAAATGTTGCCAATATCCTCCTCTTCAATTTTTGTGAACAAAAATTCGTTCGAAATGGCCCGATAACGATGGCCATTGTCTGTAACGGCCACTCCTTGCTCATTTTCGAAGAAAAATGGCCCAATTATGTCTCTGGACCAAAATCCGCACCAAACAGTGACTCGTTTTGGGTGCATCGGCTTTTCAATGTATGCGTGCGGGTTTTCTGTGTCCCAAATGCGACAATTTTGCTTCTTTACATACCCGCCAAGATCAAAATGAGCTTCATCTGAAAAGATGATTTTTTTTTGCAAAATCGGCATCTTTTGTAAGTCGATCGCAGGCCCACTCAGCGAAGCGAAAATTGGATGGTTAGTTGGCTTCAACTCCTGAACCAATTGGACTTTGTATGACGTCATACACAGGTCTTTATGCAAAATTCGTCTTAATGATGTCTCCGAAATTTTCAATTGTTGAGAACGACGGTGAATTGATGTTGATGCCGCTTCACGCACACCTTCTGCCACAGCAGCAATATTCTCGGGTGTACGCACTGTTTTTGGCTTTTCACGCTTTGATTTATCGATGAGGATGTCAGTTTCTTTCACTTTTTTCACGAACATACAGAGATGACGGAGCTTCTGTTCTTCCAAAATCCGTACGCAATTTTCGCACACATTCTGCAACATTACCATGATTTTCAAAGTAATGTCGCAATATTTCCCAGCGTTGTTCAAGCGTAAACACAACCATATTCGTTCAGCGGAAGGATAAAACTAATTATCTGTTAAATCAGACATGTGATAAGTGTTACTATTCACGAAATAAGCACTAGTTTAAAAAAAAAAGTTAGATGGCGGACCCTTTATTATAATTTTATATAATGTTTTAAGAAAAAGTTTTGAAGTTTCTTGATAAAAAATATGAGTTCATATACCCAGAATCCGCAATTTAGTAAAGCACTTGAAATATGCGCTGGACACGATTTTTCGTAGCTTTTTCATCCAAAAAACAAAAAAAAAATAATTTTGTTCCTCTCAATTTTTTGTAAGCTTTAAAAAGACTTATCTTTACGAAAATGGTAGTTAAAAAAGCTATTTTGGACTAAAATATTAATTAAAAAAAAAACAAAAACAAATTGGCCATTTCAGCCCTTGAAAGGACTTTGACCGAGCTTCTTATGATCAATTGTGTTGTGTGTGTTATTAAATGTTTGCACACAATTGACCGAGAACTGGACCTACATGTTTTATGCCGACTCCGAACGGCTCATGTTCTCAAGAAGCTTTACATGGCATTATTTACTCTCTGAGGTTTGCCATTGTCTGCAGAGAGGTGGTGACCGATCAGAAAAATTTTATATTGAAAAAACTTTTCGCCGCGGCTGGGGATCGAACCCGGGCTCCGAGCATGCTAAGCCACACACTTAACCTGCATGCCACGGTCACCACATATTAACCAAAATATTAATTTACTTTGATTTAAAAAAGAACCATTGGAATGGAAAAAGTTGGAATGGTATTCGCTTTATAGGTGAATAAAAATTGGTAGCAATTCTTGCCAAAGCTTTCGAGTAATGCTGTCCACCGGTTTCAGACAGCATTTTTCGAGAAAAACGCATTTAAAGTTTAAGAAGAAGTACATTTATTTTTCTTCGAACATTTGTACTTATAACTACAACAATTGTTATTCAATTGACTTAAGACTTATTGAGAATATTGCTACAATGCTATATATTCGAAAAATGAAAAAAAAAAATTATTTTTGGTCGTTAAAAAACTTTAATGGTCCCTTAATATATAAAGATAAAATCTTCAGACTCTGATAGCTGAAGTCTTGTAGAAGTATGTAAGAAATGGCTAGTAAGATACAGCCTCTTCGGAGGAATGCTCTTTTAACACAACTCTCTTAAACTACTATGAAATAATGTGAAAGAGAACAGAACACTTATGGACAACTAGTTTTGGAGAGGTTATTTCCTATTTTGACGGAGCTGCATTTATTGCCCAACGTCATCCTGGAGATTCTAATTAACTTTGCAGTTAAACCGAACTCAGACAAATCGAGCTATCGAACGTAGCTTTGTAATCAACAAAGATATTGTGGATGGATGGTTTGATTTGCATAGGTTCTTCCACGATTTCGCGTAGTGTGAAATTCTATCTATGGTGGACATGCCAGGACGAAAGCCACACTGATAAAGTCCAATCAGTGTTTTGGTATGCGGCTTCAATCTTTCACACAATTCGCTCGAAAGACTTCGACTGATACTTCGGCAGTTGGCACAGATTGTCGGGTCTCCTTTGTTTAGTATAGGACAAAGCACACTGATATTCCGTTTCCAATCGTCGGGCATGTTTTCCGCTAGCAATATTTTGCGGATGAGTTGATGCATGCACTTAATCAATTCACCGCCGCCGGTTTTAAATAATTCAGCAGCCAGGTCGTCAGCACCAGCAGGATTGTTGTTTTTGAGTCGCCGAATAGCAACTTTAACCGCGTCATGGCAAGGTGGTGGAATTTCCACTCCATCATCGTCTATTGGTGGTGTCGAACCACATTCTCCAAGGACGGAATTGTTGGGGTCATTGGGATCAGCCCGCAAGCCGATTGGAAAAATGCTACCACAATAATCTCAATGCGAACTACGTATCTGTAACCAGATCACCATATTCATATCTACAAGTGGATGCTTCGGGCTTGAAACCTTGGGTTAGACGTTTGACCTGTTCGTAGAATTTTCGAGCATCCTTCTTGCACTGGTACACCTCAATTTTTTCATACTCACGCTCTTCCTGCTTCCTTTTTTTTTTGTCTGAAAAGGCGTCTCTTTTCCTTCCTTTTTTCTAGTTAGTTTTCGCGTTACAGCTGACTTTTTAGTTTTTTTATATGCAGCGTCTTTTTATATGCGGCTTATTTTGCTGCTGACGTGTCGTGACACTCCTGGTCATACCATTGGTTATAAGGTTGCGGGCGACAGAAAATCAATGACAGTGCGTATAAAGTGGGATATATGCGCCCAAAGTCCGCCAGCGCCATCAAGTTCAGGGTAAGGTTGGTTAAACTGAACTGAGAGTTGGCGGAGTAGGCCTCGGCGGTCCGTTGTGATTGCAGCTTGTCGACATCTAGCTTTCGTTGCTTACTTCGTATATTCTTCGCATTGCACAATCGCATGCGGATCTTGGATGTAACAAAATAATGGTCGGAGTCATTATTGAGCCCCCGAAATGTGCGCACATCCAGTACGCTTGAAGCATGCCATCCGTCGATCACAACATATTCAATTTGATTTCGCGTCTTTTGATCCTGGGACAGCCAGTCTAGTGACAGCGAATCTAGTGCTACTTACTACCATGTTTCGTGCTGCGGCAAAGTCGACCAGTCATAAACCGTTGAAGTGGTCTCGTGGAGACTGAACTTACCGACAGTGGAGCCAACGATGCCTTCTTTTCCGACCTTCGCGTGAAATCGCCGAGGACTATGTTTACGTCATGGGCCGGACAGTGGTCATACATATCCGCGCGTAGAAGAAGTCCTTGACAGCATCGTCCTTCTTCTCAGTCGGGGTATGTGCGCAAATTAGGCTGATGTAGAAGAATTTCGCCTTGATGCAGATTGTGGCCAGCCTTTCGTTGTGGTGACCGTGACATTCAGGATAAGTGTGTGGCTTAGCATGCTCGGAGCCCGAGTTCGATCCCTAATCGCGGCGAAAAGTTTTTCAATAAAAAAGTTTTCTAATCGGTCACCACCTCTCTACAGCAATGGCAAACCTCAGAGAGTAAATAATGCCATGTTAAGCTTCTTGAGAACATGAAATTTAGCCATTCGGGGTCGGCATAAAGCATGTTAGTCCAGTTCTCGTTCAATTGTGTGCAAACTTTTAATAACACACACAACACAATTGATCATAAGAAGCTCGGTCAAAGTCCTTTCAAGTTCTGAAATGGCCAATTTTGTGTGTTGTGTATGTGTATACAATCTGACGACCTGATATTGTAAACAACAACTTTTCTTTGTTTTTGTAAATTCACTTTTATTGAGAAATGATGCAAATTTGTGCGGTCAAAAAAATAGTAGCGTTTTATTAATTCATAAAAAGGATTGAACAATTTTGCTAAATTATATTATAAATACACAAGAAGCAAGTATAAAGCTATTTTCCCATCAGTTTATATAAAAACAATATTGAGTTGTATCGTATTTTTCCAGAAATTGGACGAGAAAAGCATTGTCCTGCGGAAAAGCAGGAATTGATAAAAAATTTATTTCCGAGAGCAAAACATAAAAAAGAGGTTGAAAATTTGCTCAAATGTTCAGCAACCACGATTTGCAATGCCATAAAATATAATAAAAAACCAGAGACACGTGGACGCAAGAAAGTTATGACCAGAGAATAGAAAATAACCGTACCTTTTATAAATCGAATAAAAATCGCGCGCACTCAAACATTTTTCTCTCTCTATTCCGCATTTGGCTCTTCGACTCAAACAGAAGCACAATCACAACCACATAGAAGAAAGAGAGCTGAATAAAATGGAAGAGGTTGTGCTGTTTGATCAAAAAATATTATTTGCTTTGTTGTGTTTTTTCATCGTGATAAAAAAACCGAACTTTATGTAGCGCATGCTACAATTTTGATATTAAAGACGCCGTGTGTGTTTAAGTTGCATGGCAACTGCCACGCCCACTTGGCGAGTCATGCTGACATTTCTTATAGTTTTTGGAAATCACAAGTCATGTGATTTCTTTTTATTTCGTTATTCAAGCCTTTTTTATATCTAAGATATAGTGCAAAATGTGTTTAAGTTGTTTGGCAGCTGTCACGCGCAATTGTCCAAAATATCTGAAATTCTTTTTTTAACTTTCCTATAACTTAAACATTTAGTAGTTTACGAAAAAAAAATTCACAAAATAATATTCACCGTCCAACTTGTAAGAAACGAAACACTGTTTGCCGGCGTCTTTAATACAAAATTGTAGCAGCGCCAACATGTTTTTAATGTTGTTCTGCAACGCTAACATTCGCTACATTAGGTTCGGTTTTTTGATCACGATCAAAAAGCACAACAAAGCATGTAATGTGTTTTGATCAAACAGCACAACCTCTTCCATTTTATTCCGCTCTCTTTCTTGTGCGTGGTTGTGATTGTGCTTGTGTTTGAGTAGACGAGCTGAATTCGCATAAAGCCGAATAAAGATTGCGCTCTCTCGAACCGAACGAAAAAGAACCGTTCGTAAGGTTTTTTCCATTACCTGGTTATGACCAGTGTGGCCATTTTAGCCTTTTCGAGGCTAGATTTAGCCTTTTTATTTGCGGTTTAGCCTCAAAATTTACAATTTAGCTTCGTGATTTTTTAGCCTTTTTTTACTTAGAAAACAGCCTTTTTTAGATTTATTAACAATTAAAAAATTTGCCTATTAAATGCAACACTGTAAGGCAAAAATAAGTACACACTAAAAAATTTCCAAAACAAATTTACACCGGTGAGCGAATATTTACATTTTTTATACCAAACGGTGTTTATTTACACCGCTTACCTGGTGTGATATGACAAACTTATCCGATCGGTGTAAAATAAGAAAGGCATAGAAGAAAAGCAATATGGAAATCACGTTAGCATTGACAAACAAATTGAAAATTGAAATTTCACAAGACTGAAAATAAAAGTCCAGAATTATCAGTCATGTTCGTGAAATCAGTTCTGGCCAAAATTGACATTAAAGTAATAAAATAAAAAAACGGTTTAAATAGAATTAAATCCAATCTAAATTTCGAGCATGAATGCCATTATTTTTGGTATAACATTATTTTTAGAATTTTGAATGAATATATTAAAATTCTAAAAACACATATTTCCGAATAGTAAAAAATTACACCTTTCGGTGTTGAAAAAAATCATAATTTTGCGTATTCTAAATAAACACCTGACAGGGTTTGACAAAAACATCCTTCGGATATTTAGTTATTAACACTGATCGGTGTGAAAAAATGTCCCCTTTCGGATATAAAATTCTAGCATTTTGACACGGTGTTTTTTTTTAACACCGAACGGTGTAGGACTCCCTGGAACACTGATCGGTGTAAAAATTCTATACAAATTTTTTAGTGTGTAGTCATGAAAATTTGCATCTGGCAGCAACGCTGGGCCCTTAAGAGCTCTCTCGTTTCACATGTAAATAAATGTTAGATCGATTCTGTTTCTATTGAAAATTCTATTAACGTTGTTAAGCCAAATATATTTTCTCATTTTGCAAATCAAAAGTCCAAATATTCCGCAGACGAAGTTACCTCGATTGAGCTTCAATGGCGAAAACTATTGACACGTAAATGGTTAAGCCTGTCTTCTACAATTGAGTTTTGGGTAGAAGTAAAGCACTTTAAAAACTCGTTGCCTGAAAATCTTTTTCTGAGCTCGTCAATTTGGTTTTCAGTTTCTTAGTTTTACGACTTAGTAACGCTGAGGTTGAAAGAATTTTTAGTGCAATGAAAATTGTAAAAACTAAGCAAAGAAATTGATTTAAAATTAAAATACCTAACTCGTTGCTTAATATTCGATGTTCACTGAAAAGATTACAAAAAATTGTCATGACTTTGAGGTAACTGATGATCTCATACGTCTGTTAGATTCACGTAGTGCTTATGCAAGCTGCAGTTCCTCCGATTTATCTGATGAAGAGGGAATAATTATATCTGAGATATAAACCATGTTGAAATAATATAAGTTCCTAGCACGACAGTGATCAATTTTTCAAACCTTCAATTTCATTTAAAATTTCTCCCGAGAATTGGAAAAAGGAGATTCCCATTTTTAAGGCTCAAGAAATTTTGGAAAATTTTAAACAAATTTGTTCATCAGCCGTGAATATTCATGAGTGTTTTTTTAAAACTTTTAACATAATTTGTGATGTCTGTATCCTGCTGTCTTAAAAATGAGAAGTCCTTTTTACAATTCCCATGAGCAAATTATTCTTAATAGGACTCAATATACATCAATTCAATATACATATTATTTTCATTTATATTTAAATGATGAAATGAAAGTTAATGCAATGAAAAGTTAGTTTAATTAATGAAAAGTAAGTCATTCTGAATTAAAAAGGCTGGTATTATTTTGCTTTATAAATATATACCATATGATTTTTTGCTTTTTACAAATTTGTACCTATGATACTGATGTACCTATATTAAAAATGAATGTTATGTTAAAACGAAAATAAAACTTGAAGTTGTATGAAAAATCTGGATTTTTTTTAGCTTCTTTTTTCAAAACTTTTAGCTTTTTTTGACTTCTTTTTTTGGCCAATTTAGCTTCTTTTTTTTTCAGGTCGTGGCCACACTGGTTATGACGGTGAAATTGGTTGAACGAGTGGTACGGTACTATAAGGCCAATCCATTTGCCTCTGCAGTACAAATATAAGAAGGGCTCCATGTAGCGCAAGTATTCGTGCTTTACGTAGACTTCTTAAGGAATAATATTTAAGTACGCAAGGTGCTCGTAAAGTGCCACTTTTAACCAAGAAGCATGTTATAAAAAGGATTCAGTTCGCCAGAGATCATTCTTCGTAGCCAAATGAAAAATGAAGGAACATTTGACTGTCGGACAAGTCCAAAATTGTAATGTACGGTGGTTATGAGTCTCGTCAATATGTTCGACGTCTAAAAAAATAGTCAGTTCAACCCGAAGTATACCACAAAAACCATTAAGCACGGTGGTTTCAAAATTATAGATTGGGCATGCTTTTCTTTTTATGATTTTGGTTCAATTTATTGTATAGAATCATTAATAACATCTTCACGTTAAAATGCTACAGGAAACTATCTTTCCGTTTGTCCAAGAGGAGTTGCCGCTAATAAATATTTATCAATAAGATGACGAAACGAAACATACGAGCAAGCTTGCAAAGAAGTAGTTCCTGAACAATCGGATCGCGCTCTCGAAGTAGCCCGCTCAGTCAACCGATCTAAATCCGATTGAAAATTTTTTGGTGTGATATTTAAAAGGGCATTCATTGCTTACTCTAAACCTTCAAACACACATCAGCTTTGGGAAGAGGTTGAGCGAATTAGTACTCAAGACATGTCAGGAGCTTGTGAACTCAATGCTTCGTCGTTGTAAAGCAGTATTTGCATACAAAGGTCATACAACTAAGTATTAATTACACCAAAGAATTACAATTTTTCTGAACTGTGAAGTTAATTTCCAAATTTTTTGTTATTTTTTCTATTTTTGATGAACTTTTTGTAATCACTACTATTTTTTTGACCTTTTTTTTTTATTTCCTATTCAGAGTTTTTGTTATACAAAAGATAAGATGTGGAGAATACTAATTCTTAACAAAAATTATTAAATCCAAGAATGTGCGAGTTTTATTTTAAATTTTAGTAGAAACGTTGTGGGCACTTCTATTATTTTGACCGCAGCTGTATGTGTCCACGGCTGTATGTGTTGCCGCTTGACGAAGTATACGAAGATTAATGACAATTTTTATTGATTTATTGTGTATGAAAATTTTTAAGATTCTGATACAATATTTTGTCCACCAGATGAAAGAAGTTTCCAGCATGCCTGTACTTTAAAACATTTTTGTTGTTAGCCGTAGAAGAGTACAATAAACTTATGAAAAATAAAGTTTATGAACTTTCTTGACCTAGAATTTAGTACATCCTGATGAACTCTTAAAAATAAAGTGACGGTTAGCGAACAGTAACTCACATTCTCGTCGAAGGAATTAAACAATTTTAAAATATACATATTTCTGCCGCGTTTTAAAACAAAAATACGGTGTATTTTTTATTTATTTATTTATTATTCAATTTATTTATCAGATGTGAAATCCCAATAGTAGATTTTTGGAACTGCTTACATTAGCTTCATTCAGAAGCTTATCAACATTAAGATTGAAAAAAAAAACGCATTCAAGCTCATACGTTATCTATGAGGAAGATGTAGCTTAGGCCCGCACTTAAAAGTGGTAGTACATCTGAAACATGTAGTTTTAACAAAAACAATTATATTTCTCTCAAATGTAATTTTCACATAAATAAATTAAGTTACACAAAAAAACAAGTAAAGAAATAAAAAAGTCGGTCTAGCCCGGCTATGAAATACCCTAAACCTACTTTTTCAAAATACAATAGAAGCATTGAAAATGGGCGCGTCCGTGGGCTGATGAAGCCCATATTTTATATGTATTTCAATTCTAAAGAAAAATTTACACATACCAAGGTTTAATCCTGTAGCTCACATGTTAATGCCTTAATAGTGTTTTCGCTATTGTGGGTTGTATGAGAGGTGGGCGTGTTCGTGGACGGATAACGCCCAATTTTTGCACACTTCTTAGTTTTGGTATAAAATATATACATACCAAATTTTATATCTATTATTTAGATTCTATAGGTTAAATCAGTGGCGTAGATAGCTTTTGGTTCTGGGAGCGATCCTCAAAAAAGTAATGACCTGCCATACGCAAAGTTAAGTATATACATACTTGGTAGAGTACCCATAAAGTGTAATGATTTTTCAAGAGTGACAATTTTTTCGCTCCCCGCGAATTTTCCTAGAGAATAGGTGCTTAAAATAAGGTCTGCAAAAATAAACGCGTACTGCGTAAGGGGTATATTAATGTTGTCACGACGTGTGCAACGCCCATAAAGAGACGTGATAGGTATTGAAAAGTATATATATTCTTGATCAGCACCACTACCTGAGTTGATTTAGCCATGTCCGTCTGTCTGTCCGCCTGTCTGTCTGTGGACACGATTACAGCCATAATTTTGAAGCTATCATACTGACATTCGATATTTGAGCTAAGTTTAAATACTAAGATCAAGTTCGAGAATTGGCCGAATCGGATGAAAACCACGCCTACCTCCCATGCAACCCCAATAATTTAAACTCTATAAAGAGGCTTATATTTAACCTACAATACTTAAATTCGGTATTTGTGCATTCTATGTCAAAACTGAGGTGTGTTAGAAAAATGAGCGTCATCCACTTACAAACACGTCCTTCTCCCATGCAACCCAAAATTGAAAACTACATAAAGAGGCTTCTGTCGAAGCTACAAAAGTTAAATTAGATATTTATTCATTTTATATTAAAATAAAGGCGTGTTAGAAAAATGGGCGTCATCCACCCAACCTACACGCCCACCTCCCATACAACCCCTAAATTTAAAACTCTATAGGAAGGGTTCTATTTAAGCTTCAGGAAAATAATTTGATGCACTTGTATTTTATATCAAAACAAAATCGTGGAAGAAAAATGTGCGTCAACCACCTACGAACACACCCATATCCCACACAGCCCATAATAGTGAATACTCTATAAATAGGCTTATATTAAAGCTAAAAAACTGAAATTCGGTATTTGTATATTATCTCAAAGCATGGTAGAAAAATTGGCGTCAACCACCCAAGTACACGCCCACCTCCCATACAACCCCAAAATCGAAAACTTTATAAAAACGCTTTTTATACCTTTGAACCAAGGATTTCAGGTGTCAAA
This sequence comes from Tetanocera ferruginea, assembly GCA_958299015.1. Taxonomy (NCBI): domain Eukaryota; kingdom Metazoa; phylum Arthropoda; class Insecta; order Diptera; family Sciomyzidae; genus Tetanocera; species Tetanocera ferruginea. The sequence continues at coordinate 54,117,466 of OY282642.1, read as the reverse complement.
CCTATTCAAGCATATTCCTATTCAAAAACTTCCTTAGTTCGGAAATGGGGAGATAGATAAGTAGGAGAGAAAAAGAAACAAGAGTTGAATGTTGTTTTTGTGGTGGATCTCTATATTAACATACGAATTGAAATCTGAGGCAAGTGTGATGCCTTTGCCTCAGTTAATTCGAGTAATTTAACAATCTCATTCCACAAACATCTCTACCACCAATTAAAACTTCCAAATTCGTATATTTTGCTGAGTTTTTTATTTCAGTTGATCAGAAATGAGGAAAGAATTAAAGAAAGGTATAGCGTAGAACCATGGCTAGACCGGGATTACGTCCTTACGCTGCAGAAAAACAATTTGATATGAATGTATTTTAGACGTCATAAAAATTGTAAAATTTTTTTAAATCTATACAAAAAGAGCTACAATTTAAGATTTTGTATCCTTACGAATCGGCCGTGGGGTATTTTAACTTCGGCCAAGACGAAGATATTTATACCATAATAGTTTTTTCTTTGTTATTTCAAAGAGATACTAAAAGAAAATTATAAAACAAAGAAAGGAGTTTATAATTGAATATGAAAAAAGGTGGTTTTAAATTATATAAAGTTTTGTAGAAACGCAAATGCATTAAATTTCTATTTTTAAATTTTTTGCTAAAGGGGACATGACACCTTCAAATGTTTTTTTTATTTTAATGTTTTAAAATGCATATAAGTTGAATGCAACATAAGATATAATTTTGAAATATTAAATATATAAATTTTTTGTAAAAAAGTTATGCAAAAACAATTTTTTTTATTATTTTAATCACATATATTGACCAACTGGCGCCAGCAAGCGCACGACAAAAGAGGCTGGCGAAAATTCTTAAACGAGGCCAAAACCGACCAACGGTTGTAAGAGCCATCTAAGTAAGTAAGTAAATAAGTAATCACATATATTGCTACAGGAATTTATTTAAAAAATCATTAATAAAATCATGGCGGGCGTGTAAAACAAAAACTACTCGAACGATCATACTGAAATTTGAATATGTTATTTTACACTTTTCGATGCATGGAATGAATTACGGACAGAAAAATCGGTTTCATAGTTTTTGAGTTTTTGGCCAATTTTGTCAAAAAAACTTGACAATTTTGAGAAAACGCCGCCATTTTGTTATTTTTCATTCAAAATTGTTTTTTTCTAGTTCATTCCCTGGCAGTTTTGATTTTGATAAGAACCCCATATTTGGTTTTTTTTCCAATGTGCCAGCCCGCCATTGTTTTTTATACCCTAAACCTGATAGGTCAGGGTATATTAACTTTGTGCAAACGTTTGTAACGCATAGAACGAAGCGAGTCCGGTATAGAAAAGTATATATATTCTTGATCAGCGTCACCACGTGAGTCGAGCTATCCATGTCCGTCCGTCCGTCCGTCCGTCCGTCCGTCCGTCCGTCCGTCTGTCCGTCTGTGTGTTGTCCGTATACACAGGATAAGAAGAAGGAGTTGAGAGAATTGGATGAAACTTGGTACACATGGTCACATGCACCCAAGGATCTGCACTATTGAATATTTTTGGAATCCGCCCACGGACACGCCTACCTCCCATACAACCCAAAAATTGAAAACTGCATAACTCAGCTCACAACAAGCCTACAACAATAAAATTTGGTATATATGTGTTTTATATCACCACAAAGATGTTTTCGAAAAATGGACGTCATCCGCTCACGGACACGCCCACCTCCCATACAACCCAAAAAATGAAAACGCAATAAATAAGCCTCTGTTGAACCTTCAGAGCTTAAATTTAACACATATGTTTTTTATAACAAAACAAAGATAGTTTTACAAAATGAACATCATCCGCCCACGGACACGCCTACCTCCCATACAACGTGAAAATTGAAAACTGCATAACTCAGCTCATAGTTAATCAACAACAATAAAATTTGATATGTATGTGTTTTATATCAACACAAAGATGTCTTCGAAAAATGGACGTCATCCGCTCACTGACACGCCCACCTCCCATACAACCCAAAAATTTAAAACGCAATAAATAAGCCTGTGTTTAACCTACAGAGCTAAAATTTGGCACGAATGTTTTTTATGACAACACAAAGATGTCTTTGAAAAATGGACGTCATCCGCATACGGACACGCCCACCTCCCATACAACCCAAACATTGAAAACGCAATAAATAAGCCTCTGTTTAACCTACAGAGCTAAAATTTGGCACGAATGTTTTTTTATGACAAGACAAAGATGGTTTTAAAAATGGACGTCATCCGCATACGGACACGCTTACCTCCCATACAACCCAAAGAGTTTAGAACTCAATAAATAAGGTTATGTTTGTCATAGAGAAATTAAATTTGGTATGTATGTATTTTATACCAAAACTAAGGTGTGTTCAAAAATTGGGAGTTAAGGCATTAACTGTGAGCTACAGGAATTAAACTTGGTATGTGTACATTTTTCATCAACATTTAAATGCACATAAAATATAGGCTTCATTAGCCCACTGACACGCCCATATACAATAAAAATTTTTTTTTTTTTGAAAAGTGGGTTTAGGGTATTTCATAGTCGGCCTAGACCGACTTTAGACTTTCTTTACTTGTTTTTAAATAATTCCAGTAGCCATATATGTTAATAAAAACATAAAAATTTTTTTTTGTGTAATTTTTTTACTAGAAAATATATATTTAATTTTTTAAAATAATATCATATTTTTTATTCAACGTATAAGATTTTTTGATGGCGTCACGTTCCCTTCATTTTAAAGTATGTTTTTCTTCTCAGTGCAATTTTAAATTCATTTCAGCTCAGTTCATAAAAAATATTTGGGGTGAAATGTTTTATTTAAAGCACTGGTTTTTCTATCCAGTTTCACCAAAATCTCCGAAGAATGTTCTTAAAATATTAAGAAACTTTGAAAACTTATATTTAATACGATGATTGCATTAAAAAATTTTATAAAAATCAGTATTTTTTTTAACAAAGTCATCATAAAAATATATCTTAAATATTTTTTAATCATAGAATTCTTTGGGTAATTGCAGAATAACTTTTAATTTAATAGAATCAACCCGAACCCGTGGACTACCCCCATATCTACGCCACTGGGTTAAACATAAGCTCATTCATGGAGTTTCATTTTTTTTGGGTTATATTGGAGGGAGGCGTGTCCGTGATTAGATGGCGCTCATTGTACAAAAATATCTTTGCTTGGTTATCAAATGCATACGCACCAAATTTTACCTCTGTGGTTTAACATAAGCTTATTAATTGATTTTTTAATTTTTTGGTTTTATGGGAAGTGAGCGTATTCGTGGACAGATGACAATATTAGAAAATTTCTCACTAGCTACGGTTTGACTAGTTTCATGAAGTAGAGTTTGATAACAAGATCGTAAAATTGATTTTTAAATTATTAAAAACAGGATTATTCGTTTACGTATCGGATACATACAGTGGCTCACAGATTGTTGTGTTATCAATAACAACAAATCTAACAGGAATATAAAAAAAGAATGTGGTATGATTAAAAGATCAAGAAGTCAAGTTTAAGAAAGAAATTTCAATCAGTTCTAGCCGACCTGGGCAAACAGTAGAGCGTGCGAACTCTAGTGACTTGAGCAAATAGAATTTGCATGACCAAGTTAGAGGATACAAGCTGTTTATCAGCCTCAGAACAGTCTGGTGGACTCCACTATACCAAAGAACATTTTTCCATACATCCCTACATTTAATGTGAAATCGATTCTCACGGACGGAATGCTTGATGATCTGTTGCAATGTAGATGCATATTCGTCATTTCAGCGGCTAAATGTACACCGAATTTTATCCAATTATCTCAACGCCTTCTTATTATCCTTTGTTTACGAACAACACACAGACGGACGGACATAGATAACTCGACTTACGAAATGACGCTGATCAAGAATATATATACTTTTATATACCGGACTCGCATCATTCTATGCGTTACAAACGTTTGCACAAAGTTAATATACTCTGACCTTTCAGGTTTAGGGTATAAAGATTGAAGATTTTAACAGATTCGCAGTAGATCTTAGTCATTTATATGTATGTATGTGAGCAAGAAAAAACCGGCTCCGGTGTTGTTATTTCTTTAAAAACGCGCTCAGTAATTCCTATACATATTAAATTTGTAGGCGATACAAGTTCAAGACAAACATCACTTCATCTTCAATGCTTCGCTAAGCTTAAATTCAGTCGTATTTCAGTAACCAACGAGCGTGGAACAACGGTCAAGGCTTAAAAGGTAGCAATCACGGAAATATTTAAAATAAAAGTATTTTTTTTTTTAAACTTATTCAAAGAGCTTTAAGAAACTGGTAATTAAAACAAAAACAAAATACTTTGCAACTTATTTCATTTGAATAAAAGTATGAAGACAATATTAGAAAATTTCTCACTAGCTACGGTTTGACTAGTTTCATGAAGTAGAGTTTGATAACAAGATCGTAAAATTGATTTTTAAATTATTAAAAACAGGATTATTCGTTTACGTATCGGATACATACAGTGGCTCACAGATTGTTGTGTTATCAATAACAACAAATCTAACAGGAATATAAAAAAAGAATGTGGTATGATTAAAAGATCAAGAAGTCAAGTTTAAGAAAGAAATTTCAATCAGTTCTAGCCGACCTGGGCAAACAGTAGAGCGTGCGAACTCTAGTGACTTGAGCAAATAGAATTTGCATGACCAAGTTAGAGGATACAAGCTGTTTATCAGCCTCAGAACAGTCTGGTGGACTCCACTATACCAAAGAACATTTTTCCATACATCCCTACATTTAATGTGAAATCGATTCTCACGGACGGAATGCTTGATGATCTGTTGCAATGTAGATGCATATTCGTCATTTCAGCGGCTAAAATGGCTTATTGCCAATGCTCGTTGTTCAAGCGTTGTGCGCGTTTCCAGACTAAAAATTAGCACAAAGAAATTATATAAATCGATCAAAGGCACAGGAACCGAACCGAAGTACCGTAAGACAGGATTATTTGAATAAGCTGTGAGATGAAATTAAGCAATATGTTTGTTACCTTTTTGTAAGCTTTTTAAACGTTTGTTGTCTTAGTTAAACTAGACTTTTTTCACTTTTAAATGATATCACATTCTTTATTATATCCCTGTTAGTTTCGTTATTACTGCACCTTAAAGTTGAAAGTATCCACTCAACAAAATAAGCAGTGAGCCACTGTATGTAACCCTGTAAAAGAATTTATTATTTTCAACGTTTTACTTTGTGTGATGCTAGCTATATAACTATACTTTTGAAGTATTGAAAACACCTTTACTTCGGACATCATCACATGTTTTGGAAACTGGTCGATCAACTGAATATTTAAATATTTTATTATCAATGGATTAAATAAAAAAGTGTTATGTTTCAAGTTGATTTCAGAATAAAACTGATGATATTGGGGGAAAACCCCCCCATTAAACTCACTGCATACAATTTTAAAAAACCTGTTTCACGATTCTGTTCTTGACACTTAGAATATTTATTATACAGTGCAATTTCTTTGTTAGATTTTATAATAATATAAACCGAACAACACATACAAAAGATTATATAATTTATACATTCCTAAAAAACGTGTTTTCCGTATAATATTTAAATTCAATCAACCTTAATAAAGTGTCAATTATTTATTATATGTCAAAGAAATGAGTTTAATTCATTTCCTGATATTAAGTGGTTGATTGTCACTTTTTACACAACGGAAAATCGCTTGATAAAATACTTCTTAAATTTCTACAACCACTTTACAAGAACATTTTATAAGTTTAAGATAGTGTGTGCAAGTGTATGTTTAATAAAATTAAAATTTTTTTTTTTTAAATATAAATTCGAAATTTGAATTAAGTTAGGTTTTATTTGAATATCCTTAACGAGTAAAAAACTTTCTGTTTAAACATTGTTCTAGGTCTTGTAACTTTAGCAAAGTTTTTCTAATTTTAAAATTGACAAAATTATATTAAATTTAAAAAAAAAATAAAATCAACATACGCATAATTTTTATAAAAAAATAAATTGTAAAAAAGAAATTGTTTTGATTTTAAATCATTTAACATCGACTTAATTTTAGACAATCAGTACCATTTATTTGTATTTACTCGCTTAGGGTGTGAACTGTCAAAATAGACACCTTACTGACATTTTAAAAAATTAACCTATTAACCACCGGCGTTGCCTTAAAGCGACGCTAACAATAAAAATATCAACTCATTGAGCTTTTTACTTTAAACTTTAACTTTGCTATGCCTTATACAAACACATGTACTTCATCTGTGACTTCAAAACCGATTCGATCAAAAATGTAGGTTTTATGGGGACGCACCCCACTTGTCCAAAGCCCGACCCAGTTTTCTAATAGAAGGAAATTACCAACTCAATTCTGAATTTCAATGCTCAGCGACTTTTACTTCCAAAGCTATTTGATATAAATGATTTGGATTGCATGGTCGGAGCCACATCCCTTTGTTTATTGACTGTCTCAGTTTTCAAGAAAAAGAACATCACTAAGAAAATAATCCATTCTGAATGGGATTACCTGTGTCTTTAACTTTCATAACTATTCTGTACTTATAGTAAATTTCGCTTGTATGGGCGGACTCACACCCCGTTTTCCAATGTCCATCTAGTACCAAAGCTATGCGATATTAAAAATTTGAATTGTATGGTTGGTGCCACGCCCCATTCTCCAATGCTCGCTGAATATTTGCAGTCGAAGGACACGACTAAATTTTATATTCGTTCCGAGTTTCATAAATGTGTGACTTCTGTTTCGAAAGTTATACTGAAAAGTTTGAATGCTTAAAAAGGTCACGCCCCTTTTGCAACGCTTATAAAATTTTACCAGTAAAACAGTACGTGGAAATTCAGCTCGAATACCGAATTTTGGAGCTGTGCAACATGTAATTCTAAAGCTATTCGATAACGAAAATCATGGTTGTATGGGAGTTGCCACGCCCCCTGTTCTAGCGGTACCTTATTTCACAGAAACACTCTCAAGACTTTTCTACAGTTTCCCTGAGAATTTTAATAAATCGTTTATCAGTCTCGGAGCCTACTTGTAACATACATACACATTCACTTTTATATGTAAAGATTCACTAAATAAACCTTTGATTTTCTTAAGGGAGGATGTCCTTTGGAGTTTACGAAAAAATCTTTTTCGGACAATTATTTCTTGCACAGTGTTTAAAATCTAAACAAAGCAGTTATTTAACAAATTTTGACCGAAATGTGAAGTCAAAAGATCAAGTTGAAAGTTAAACAAATAAAAGATCGGTTTGAAGTAACCTTTCAACCTTTTAAATACTTTCGAGAAATGGTGTTGCATTAAACTTTAAAGTTAAGCTGATGTCAAAACCGCTTCAATACATTTGGTTTATTCTCTATCCGAGTAAAAATTGACTGTTTGCTAACAATACTAATCAGTTTTATTTATAATAGGGGTATTCACGATGTAGTATATTTGCCCTTGTATTGTGTATTTTTGATAAATTTGATATTTGAAGCAAAATTACAAAAACAAAATGTTCAGTGTTCAAAATACAACCCTGTAGCAAAAATACAATGGCGAAACCCTATTGTATTCTTTGTAAATTTCGTTGTATATTTGATCAACTGATCACAAAAACTTTTTGACTCAGTTTGGATGAAGGTACTGACTGAGTTGAGTGTTTATTTAATAAAAGTTAATTTTATTCAGTGTTTCGTTTCAATTCTTTTATTTTCTCTTACTGCTAAATGATGAACTACCCAGACTTTAGTGAAGGTTTGTTCACAATGCGTTGTTAATATTGGAAATTTTGTAAGAATTTATCAAAAATACACCACATCGTGAATACCCCTATTTTTTTAATTCTTATTGCAAATTATTGTGGCATTTTTCAAAATGATTATTTTATTTCATTAATTTCAATATTAATATCATATTAATTACATATTTTGGGACATTGCTTACAGCGAAGTAGTTTTTTTTTGCCTGGTAAAGACGTTACAACGTGATATATGTATTTCGGTGACCTGGTATGACCCCTTCGGGTAATTAAGTTAAGAGACATTCAAATTTGGCTCAACAGGCGAATTGCTGTTTCTTGTAAAGATGAACAAGGCTCTGGCAATGGAAGGACGAAAGTTATTTTGTGACATTTGCCATGAATGGGGGTTCAGCATAATTTTTGCCATGCATTCAGTATCCAAGTATTTGCCACTACTTCCCCAAGCGAATTTACTCACATCGACTACCACTTCTTCTTTCATCTTTTGACCTCAATCTCTGGCTTTATATAAGTCAGATTCGACCGGATTCCCCATCTGCTCATGAAGCCATTTGGGGCCACTTTTGTTTATTTTATATATAAACGATATATCAAATAATTGTTGATTCTGTCAATCTTGCACGCTGACAACTTAAAATTGTTCTCAGTTATTAAAAAAATCCTCTAATTGCTTTAAATTTCAAGCTGACATTAATGTTCTGGTGCTTTGGTTATGGCTTAAAATTAAACTTTTGTTTGTTCTACGCACCAATATTCATATAGAGTCAACAATTTTTCGGGTAGACCAACATCCGTTGAAGTCCTCAGCATTTATTTTGATCCTAACCTCTCATATAAAACTCATAAAGACTACGTTACTTCGAGGACAAACTCTCAACTTGGTTTTGTCAAAAGAAACTCCAAGCAGTTCTCTGATCCACCCACAGTGAAATTCATTTTGTTTAACTTGGTTAGACCCCCTCTGTATTTAACCACCTATTTCTAGCATTTAGTACTATAACTTATAGTCTTATCACTCTTTTCATAAGTGCCCCAATACCTTAATGCCCCCAATGCAAAAATAGAAAAATTCAAAGTGAAAGAACTTTACCGCCTAATATGCAATTTAACATACAAGCGATTGCATCTAACTCAGATAACACTTACGGACTCACCACTCATTTAACTCAACGCACATTGTCCGGGAAACCAGAATTTTGTTTTTTTTTAAGATTAAGAAACTGTGATCTAGGGATAAAAATAAGCAACTCACTTGTGCTCTGCGCAGCTGATCTAATGAGTTGATTCAGCATGATTTTTAAAATTTTAATTTATTTTTAACTTTTAATTGATCTCGTTTGCTTAAGTTTGTCTGCAATCAAACATGCAAAAAAATACATATTAACAAGGCCTTATAAACTATGACCTACTTTATACACAAGCACATTATTTTAGTCATGCAAAAAATAAACATGTATAAGACATATAAATTCTGAATCATATGCAAAAATCCCAGCCCAAAAGCCCAACTAAAATAAACCAGTTAAAGTGACCTTAAAAATGAGAAGCAATGTTAACGTTAAAAAGCGTTAATGAAAATTAACGCTTTTAAACAATTTAACCGAAAACACTTTTTGGACTTTTAGATTTGAATGATGATGACGATCTTCATCAACTGATCAACTGCTGTGAGAGCGATGCGATTGCTACGTGAAACGTCAGAATAGTTGTAAAGTTGATGAAATGTAAGACCGTCAAATAGCCTGTCAAACGAACGATAAATTAATTTCAGGAATAATTATATTTTTTAGTCCAATCTCTATTTTCTATTTGTATTATATGTATATATTTGAACACAAATCGAAAAAATTATCGATTTCGATTGGTTAAGCAGATAATCTAAGAAAATTGCAAAAATTTTAAAAATCTGATCTACTAAACCAATCTAGATGTTAAATTTTTTTGTCTTTACCGTTGGACTTGGGAAGGTCAAACACATGGAATACTGGTCAATAACAAAACACAGTAGCGTAGCAAGGGGGAGCGGGGGGGGGGGGGGCGGTCCGCCCCGGGTACACGCTAAAATGGGGTGCAAAATTTGAAAAAAGAACACACAATTTTTGATTTTTTTAATAATAAGAACACTTTAATGACTGCGGTTTTATTTTTTGAATATAAAGAGGGTGCAAAAGTGAATGCAAATATTGTTACCTTCGTTTTTATTAAAACTTTAACTTTATATGACATTTTTTTTCAATATAAACAAACGCTCTTACTAAAACCTAAGTCAATTCGGAATTTAATTTGTCATTGGTTAGGGGTGAAATTGCCAAACAAATTCAATTAAAATTTTCATGACATTTTCAGTACAAAAAGAAAAATGTTAAAACTTTCTTTTTATATTCCATAAAATTTTATAAAAAATCGTTTGTTTGCTTTTTATATTCAGGTTAAGAAATTTTCAAACTTACTGGCATAGTATACATTTCTATTACCATTATTTTCGCAGATCTGCATGATTTTCAGAGTATGATGAATGGAGGCGTCAGTTATTTTGTGAGCAATACATTTCTCCAGAACTTTTCAGAAAACCGTGCTCATGTCATAAATGTCAAGAATAAAAATATACTTTATGATTTTGTGATTACTAATTTCTGAGACTACACATCATAAAACAAACCTTATTTGCAGCTTTTCATCTGCTAGTACATTATTATTAATATTCATATGTTTTTGGATATCCTGTTACATGAAAAATTTTAAAAATCAATACTCAACTAATTACATGCTTAAAAAATTTCTAAAAAAAATAAATTAATTTTAATGCATTCAATTTTTTATTTAAATTAAATAAATGGCGTTTTATAACAATTTTAAAGCGTCCAGACTTTTTTTTATTTTATTTTGAAGATGTCTATTAAAGGCTCTAAGATGGTTTTCTGACTCCTTAACTTAACTAAAATAATTATTATTATGGTTAAATCAACCAAAAAAAAACTGTGAAAAATACAGTTTTTAACAGAAGGTGCACAGTTCCTTAAAAATTATTCTAATTATTTAAATTAAATTTTGTTCTCAGTCACCGAATGGGAAGCATGAAGAGATTTATTATAATTGTCAGCTCTTTTGGGCCATTCATGACTCTTGACCTTGTCCAGAAACAAATTTCTGATAATAATTTGGTATCACTGTAATATAGTGATACTGTGATATTAATAGTCGACGATAGGGCAGTCATATCTTTCAGATCTCAGTTTTGTCTATCAAAGTCGAAGCTGAGATGAATATAGAATACAGATGTTGATAAAATTTAGAAAAAAGTTTATAAATGAATTTTAATATTTTATTTTAATTTTCACTTAACTTTTATATAGAAGACATTGATTGATTTCGAAAAAATATTTAAATTTATAGTTACTCAAGGTTACTGTGGATAAATTTGCCTACGTTTTACTTCCAGGTCCTGTTTTTTCTTCAATTATGCACAATTTTTCGTAAAATTTTCACAATTTTCTATAAAAAACTAGCTTAAGTTTTTGTAACTTCATAAAAACTGATTGTAAATTTACTGATAGTAAATTTTTCTCGCATAACTTATAAGCCCGGTTGAAATATCCATGGATACCATAGTTTTGCTTTTTTTTCAAATCTTTTCTAAAATATGTCATTTTTGTAGAGGTTGATTCAAAATATGTAGTCAGATTCATCGACAATTATTGTAAAATTAAATACGGAAATAGTGAAAAATTTTATTCAAAATAGATCTTTGGGGATTTACTCACTGAAAATCCAAATTTTGCATAAATAAAACATTTTTGAAAAATTCCTTGATTGCGGAAAATCCCGCTTTAAAAAAATAAGATATATTTCAAATTTGAAATTAAATTAAATTTTTTAAGTTTTGTGTTAGTTACCAAATTATTATTATTTATTAATTTATTAACACTTTAACAAACAAATCATTACAGTAAACTATTATTTAAAAAAAATTATATTAATTTCGTAGTACTTTTTAAACATTACTCTTTTGAGATTTACTATAACCTTCTTAAGGGGTGCACAATTTAGTTTCCGCCCCGGGTGCCACCAACCCTAGCTACGCCACTGACAAAACATCCCTAACGACAAAATCCCACGACAAATACTTCAATTGCAACCAGATTAAACCAGTTCCCGGCAGTTTTGATCTGTGTAAATTTAAAACAAATGTTCACAGTCACTACTCCAATTTTCCACCCTCCAACTAAACTTTTATCCGTCTTCCGAATCACCACAATGCTTACGCATTTATAGGGGGTGTCCCCTGAGCGTTAGTTCAGGCTAAAAAAAAATTAAACTTAAGTTATTGTTTAATACTGTTTAAGTTCACATGCATTATTAGTACTTAAGTCGTTATTAGAATTAAAATAATTTCGGAATTTTGGCTTTTTGGGATTTTCTCGTTTCGGACTTTCAACTTCCTGGGATTTTTCTGATATTTCGGATTTTTTATTTGTGCATTTTTGCATTTTTATTTGTGGTTCTTTGCCGTTTTTAAAATGGTGACTTACAACTATCCACCTTACGACTGCGCCATGCAAAACCTCTTTCTTCTCAAAAACTTTAGCGCTCAATTATATTGTATTCTTCCATAAATGACTAATAATGTTTCAAAAATTGTTTCAAACAAGTAAATAAAACAAGATCAATAGTACTCCTAATGTAAGAAAATGTGACAGACCCTTGTATATTGGGTTGAACGCTATATGTGTATAAATAAAATAATTGATAATGAAATACCGCTAAGGTCAAAGCAACTTGATTGAAACCATGTACATATATGCTTTAATCTTTAATGCATACAGATTAATGTAAAAAGCTTAACGAAGCTTGAAGTTCTTCAGTATAAAAAGAGGAATTAAACAAAACACGTTTCATAATAATTCAGATCTAACTCGATAATTTGTGTCTATTTTTTTTTACGGCAAATCAAGTTATAAACTTATGTACTTATATTAAGCTGAAGATCACTCACTGCATAAACACGCACACACATATGTGGGAAATACGTTTGGTTAGTATTTTGCTTATGTGATCTAGACACCTTTAAATATTGTGCTAACTAGTGCTCATTTACTTTCAACTGCGATTTCTTTACGTTTTTCACACAATATAAGAATTTTACTTTCTGACAATTAGTAAGAAAAAATGAGCAAATCAGGAATTGTTCCAAAAAAATCTCAAGCGAGATACAGAATCAGTGATTTAGATTAACAAGAGTCTTACAAAGTGGTTTTCTACAAAAACTGAATTTTTTCAAATATCTATCTGTGGTCATAAGAGATAACCGCCCAAGTCGACTAAAGAAAGAATTAACTTATTGTCAAAACATTCAGATCGGAGTTAGACGATTATCGCTTATGACCACAGATATTTAAAAAATCTGATTTTAAGTTGAACATAACCCATTTTTCTGAAAAATGTAAGTCCTGTTTATTAGACTTGGGTAGTTCACGAACGAACTAGTTCTTTTGAACGATTTCCAATTGATTTTGCTGCGAGTCAAATCGAAATGAACGAAAGAAAACCCCCCTTAAAAACTTATCCAGCAATGGTTTGAGTTCATGCAAATTATTTTTGCATTTTCTTTATGTTACTGAAATGGTGAAAAACAGATGTCGTTTATAAATGAAAGATCTGAAATATATTACGAACCAACATGCATAACGAACTAAAACTTTAAACGAACCTACGAAGACTTAACGAAATAAATAACTTCACGCAATAATACTCAATGGTTGAGTCGCATTCACTTAAAAGTTTAACTGCAACCTCTTAGAAAAATTATATAAGGTAGTGTACATGATTTTTAAGATTGATGAAAGTTAATTTTTTTATTAAAATTGTTAAGGCCGATTTTTAGCAAAAAAATATATCTTCAGGGTTTTTATTATGACGACGAAATGACAACACAAAAAATTTTTAAATAATATTATACTTTAAAAATACACAAACGCTTTTTATTCAATATCTTGAACCGTTATGTCGTAATCCCATCAAAATAAAAACAAACATAATTTTTCACACACTTAAATATAAACACCTTCATAAGAAACTTGAAAATCAAAAGGAACTGTACTTAATTTCGCTTTGTCGTAATTCTGTTTTTAGCAAAATTCTGGTTTACTACGAAAGTCGAAAAGTAAAAAAGATGGAGTTTATTCGTATATTGCTGCAAATAGGTATCAAGTGATTGTACAGTCTTATTAACCAGCGAACCGAAAGCCTTAGCAGCTAGTGTTCCTAAATTTAATTGTATTAGTAATTATATTATTGTACAAATTATATATAAATAAAATAAAAAAAAATAATAAAAAAATATGGTTTTTCGAAATTCAGTTTTAAGAGCTTTATAAAAAAGAGCCAATGATGTTATCCAAACAAAAATATTTTGTATATAGCTCCCCAGTGTGCCAAACGTATCCGTTTCGAATTCGAGACAGACTCACTTCTTCGTACATTCTTCCGAAACAGATTCCGTTACGGGTTCGTTTTCGTATGAAATTCCTCTCAAAAAGGCCAATCGTTTTACGCGTTTCAACGGATCCGTCTCGAACTCGGAACGGACTTCATATACGAATCCGTTTCTGACACGTTTTATCGATTCGTAACGGAATTTTTTTTTTTTTAATAAGGCGAATTCGTAACGGACTCGTTTTGTTTTTAATAATGCGAATTTGTAACGGACTCATTTTTTTTAATAATGCTTCAGGAACACGAGGCTAATGATATAAGGAATTTATTTAAAATAAAAATAAGTACGGAATTGTATTTTTTATCTCTTATTTATTCAAAATAATATAATAAAATTTATAAAAACTCCAAAAAATTCTTAAATGTTTACGTTCTAAATATTATTTTGACAGAAACGAAACGGGTTCGAAACGGGTTCGTCATTACATAAAAAAAAGCAATTCCGCGTTGACAGACTCGTAACGGGTTCGAAACGGAACCGCATCCGTTTTTGTGCACATTGGGTCAATACTGCAGACACATACATATACAAGCGCTTTATCTGAGTTAATCTAAGCATTAATAAGTGCGCTATTAATAACGGTCGGGATTATCAAGACTAATGTTGATATTAAAAAAAAAAACTCGCATGTAGCAACGTACACGTGGCAGAACTGAAACTTCTTTAATAGTAAGAAATAAGAGAGATTTTAGTGTGAAATAGAGAGAAAGTATCTGAAAAGAAATTCAATCAATACGAAATGGAATAATAATTTGTTGATTCAATATTTGCATCCAGGGACCGTACCGGCTATGGTTTTTGTCGAAAGTATCACATATTAACTTTTATCTCTTAATTTTTATTTTTTCCGACAAAAGTAACAGTTTTTTGTGTCTAATAGTTTTTTTGTGCAAAAATAACAGTTATTTTCTGCCGTTTATTTTTTCGGTCAAAAATATCAGGTAATTTATATTTGTTCAAGTCATTTTACCGATAAAAAAAATTTTGATATTATTATTTTCATCTCATCGGTGAGACATTTTTTTTTTTTTTTTGTTTTAGCTTTGAACCAAGGATTTCAGGTGTCAAACCTATTCAGTCAAGTCTGCCTTGGTTCGGAAATGGGGATATAGATAAGTAGGAGAGAAAGGGAAACCAAGAGAAACAAGTGTAGAATGTTCTAGTGTGGCGGAGTGCTATATCAACATTCGAATTTTGAATCTGAGGCAAGTGTTATGCCTTTACCTCAGTCAATTCGAGTT
This sequence comes from Tetanocera ferruginea, assembly GCA_958299015.1. Lineage (NCBI taxonomy): Eukaryota > Metazoa > Arthropoda > Insecta > Diptera > Sciomyzidae > Tetanocera > Tetanocera ferruginea. Next base: position 54,101,915 of record OY282642.1, on the reverse strand, counting down.
ATCAAGCAATCTCATTCCACAAACATCTCTACCACTAACTACAACTTCCAAAGTCGTATATATTGACGAAGTTTTAATTTCAGTTGATTAGAAATGAGGAAAGAATTAAAGAAAGGTAAAAGCGTAGGACCATGGCTAGACCGGGATTCGAACCCGGAACCTCTGGGGTGGCAGTTAAGCACGCTAACCACTCGACTACCGAGGCCCCTAAACACAAATTGCTTGATATTTTTGACCGAAAAAATTGCAGTCACAAAATAACTGCTATTTTTGACCGATAAAATAAAAGTCAAAAGTAACCTTTATTTTTCCTCGAAATATACTAGGCAAGAAATTAACTTTTAAAGAATCAGTTTCAAATTTGAAAGCGACTTAATATTCGTGTGGCTGAGGACATTTGTAACATAATGGTATATTTGAAAAAGTCTTTGGACAATATTTTCATTTGAAAATTGTAAAATAACAGTTATTTTCGGTACTTGTTTTAGTTCAGTTGGTGTTTTAGTTGCTTTCGAATGTCTTCTCAACATTGTTACTTTTTGAATGCTGGATTGCATTTGCATAGTACTCTTTGAAGGAGCCTCCGAAAGCAGAAGCAAATCTTGTTCATTATTACCTCCTGCTTCCTGATCATAGTAATTGCTATGTTGATAGAGGGCCTCATAAAGCAGCGAACGTTGATTGTTGAGTGTATCAACTTACTTACTTACTTACTTAGATGGCGCTTACAACCGTTGGTCGGTTTTGGCCTGGTCTAAGAATTTGCGCCAGCCTCTTTTGTCGTGCGCTTGCTGGCGCCAGTTGGAAATTCCAAGCGTCGTCAGGTTATCCAATGCCTGGTCTTTCCAACGGAGATGCGGTCTTCCTCGTCTGCGTTGGCCACCGCTGGGTACCGAATCCAATATTTTTTTCGCTGGAGCTTCGTCGTTCATTCTCTCGACATGACCTAGCCAGCGAAGCCGCTCTATTTTAATACGCTTGACTATATCGATGTCGGCATATAGCTCATACAACTCGTGGTTCCATCGTATTCGGTACTCGCCATTGACGCAGATTGGACCATAGATCTTGCGAAGGATTTTTCTCTCGAACGCTCCCAAAGTCCTTTCATCAGAGCTGCTCAACGTCCAGGTTTGTGATGCGTATAGTAGGACGGGCATGATTATTGACTTATAGAGCGTCAGTTTTGTTCGTCGAGAGAGAGCTCTGCTTCTCAATTGCCTACTGAGCCCAAAGTAACACCTGTTGGCAAGAGTTATCCTTCGTTTAATCTCAATACTGATATCGTTGGAGGAGTTAATACTGGATCCCAGGTAAACAAAGTCCTTCACTACCTCAAAGGAGGTGTTGTCAACAGTGACGTGGTTTCCAAGACGCTGGGACTGTTTGTTTGTTGACACGAGATACTTCGTTTTATCTGCGTTCACTGCAAGACCCATTCGACTCGACTCTTTTTCTAGCCTGGAGAATGCTGCACTGACTTCGCGCGTATTTTGGCCAATGATGTCAATATCATCAGCATACGCCAGCAGCATAACGCTCTTATAGAAAATTGTGCCGCTGCGTCTCAGGTCAGCAGCTCGGATGATCTTCTCCATTACTATATTAAAGAAGTCGCACGATAAGGAATCACCTTGTCTGAAACCTCGCTTGGTATCGAACGGAAGGGAGAGGTCCCTCCCGATTTTCACTGCGCTGCTGGTGTTGTACAGTGTCATCCTGCAAAGACGTATTAGCTTGGCAGGAATACCAAATTCAGACATGATGGAGTATAGGTGACTCCTTATTGGACTGTCGAAGGCGGCTTTGAAATCGACAAAGAGATGGTGCGTGTCGATTTGTTTTTCGAGGGTCTTTTCCAAGATTTGTCGGAGCGTGAAGATCTGGTCAATGGTGGACTTTCCAGGTCTGAAGCCACACTGATAAGGTCCAATCAGTTGGTTGACGATGGGCTTCAGTCTTTCACACAATAAGCTCGACAGGACCTTATATGCGATATTTAGAAGGCTAATCCCACGGTAGTTGGCGCAAATGGTGGGATCGCCTTTCTTGTGGATTGGGCAGAGCACACTGAGGTTCCAATCATCTGGAATGCATTCTTCCGACCATATTCTGCATAGAAGTCTGTGAATGCATTTAAACAGAGCTTCGCCACCGGTCTTAAACAGCTCAGCCGGTAGACCATCGGCTCCTGCGGCTTTGTTGTTTTTAAGCCGAGCTATAGCTGTTAAGACCTCGTTATAGTCGGGCAGCGGAACTTCAACGCTGTCATCCATGATTGGGGTTTCCGGGATATCATCTCCACTGGCGGGATTGTTGTCAGCGTCGCCATTTAAAAGACTAGAGAAGTGTTCCCTCCATAGCATCAGTGTACTCTGAATATCTGTCACTAGATTCCCATTCTCATCCTTGCAGGAAGAGGCTCCGGTCTTAAAACCATCGGCCAGGCGTCTTATTTTTTCGAAAAATTTTCGAGTCTCATTCCTGTCGCCATGCATCTCAATTTTCTCGCACTCACGCATTTCCGCCTCTCGTTTTTTTCGCCTGAAAATGCGTCTCTCTTCCCTCCTCTTCTCTCGGTATCGTTCCATAACAGCACGCGTTACAACCGACTGCAGGGTGGCTTTGTAGGCGATGTCCTTCTCTGCAGTGGCGTCGCGACACTCCTGGTCGTGCCACTGGTTTCGACGAGGGCGGTGGTAGCCTATCACCTCTTCGGCAGCCGTACGCATAGAGTGGGATATGTGCGTCCACTGTCCGCATATATCGTCGATCGGAGGAGTGCTTTCTTGAAGCAGGAGTGAGAGTCGAGTAGCGAAGGCTTCGGCCGTCCGTTTTGACTGCAGCTTATCGACGTCTAGCTTTCTTTGTGTAGGATTGCGAGCATTCTTAGCTGCGCACAGACGTGTGCGGATCTTGGCTGCGACAAGATAATGATCCGAGTCTATGTTAGCACCACGGATCGTGCGTACGTCTAGTACACTGGAAGAGTGCCTTCCGTCAATCAAAACGTGATCAATTTGGTTGCATGTTTTTTGATCAGGGGACAACCAAGTGGCCTTATGAATATTGAGATGCTTGAATCTAGTACTACTAACGACCATGTTTCGTGCTGCGGCGAAGTCAATCAACCTCATTCCGTTATCGGATGTGTTGTCGTGGAGGCTGAACTTTCCGACTGTTGGACCAAATATGTTTTCCTTACCCACCTTGGCGTTGAAGTCACCAAGCACGATTTTTATGTCATGATGGGGGCTGCGCTCGTATGCGTCTTCAAGGCGCTCGTAAAAACTTTCTTTGGTCTCGTCATCTTTTTCTTCTGTCGGAGCGTGCGCACATATTAGGCTTATGTTAAAAAATTTTGCCTTGAAGCGGATTATGGCAAGTCGTTCGTTCACAGGAGTGAATCGCAGGACATGATGCCGTATTCTCTTGCCAACTACAAATCCGCATCCAAACTCGTGCTTCTCCGCATGGCCGCTGTAGTAGATATCACAGGATGCTTGCCGTAAGCAACCCTGTCCCTTCCATCGCATTTCTTGGATTGCAGTGATATCAGAATTATATCTTTCCAAGATATCAATCAGTTGGATAGAGGCACCATCCCAATTTAGGGTTCGGACATTCCAGGTGCATATCCGTAAATCATTATCAGTTTTTCGTTTGCGGTAGTCGTCATCAGATTTGGGGATCATTCTTTTATTTATTCTTAAACTTTTCATTGAAATGGTTTTATTACATGGTGGGCTTCAAACCCAACGCACAACCTTTGCTTGATGGCCAAAGGAAGCCCGCCGCTCAGATTCGCCGCCAAAGTTTATCGGGCGATAGTACTTTGACGTTACCAGGAGACACCACGCGGAGGTTTGAGTCGACTTGAGACGATTTCGACATGGATAATGCTGGCCTCGCCAAGTTGAGGCAGTCAGACACGTTGCCATGTGAAGATCGCCCCCTTATCTCCCATCAACTTGGTTGGCTTTAAAATTTTGTTGAGATGCATCAGTGTGTTTTTTGGGCATTGGTTCTTTGTAGATTCACCAAAATACACTGATGTTTCGTAAATTTTGAAACTCAGCCGTTCTTACCTTGATCATTAGATGCAGACCCAGCTACGGCTGTATTCTTTAGAGCTCTTATTTGCTCTCTATATTCACGAACGCTTTCTGCTCCTGTTTAAGTTATTTTTCTATTTTTTTTTCCGTGCATACTTGTAGGATGAAAATTAATGTTACGGTTATGTTTATAATGTAATGTTAATGCCAATGTAATGCTAATGTTAATTATGTTATTTTCAGTATGTTACGCGTTAAGTTTTAATTATTTGTTTGGCTGTTTGTCATGTTCCTACGTGGCGTAAAGGAATAGATTTCGGCTCTTAAGCAACGACGATCGGGGTTCAATTCTCGGCAGCGGCAATAATTTTTTAAAATTTTCATATGAATTGAAAACGTTAGCCTAGCGTCACGAATAAGAGACCTTGAAATTTCACTCGTCGCCAAAGAAGTTTCACGTCAAAAAAGTCTACATTACTTATTATTGAAAAACTGCGCCGTATCTCTGACTAGACCCTTGTTTTTGATATTTAGAAATTTTTTATTCATGGGTTGCTTTTTAGATGGTTGGCAACATTCTTATATCGTCCAAATCCATAAATCTGGTTATAAACAGGATATAAAAAATTATAGACCCATTTGTTAACTTTCCTATGTATGACAAAATGTCCTTTCATGTCAAAAACGTTATATCACCCAAACAACATGGGTGCATTCAGCATTGACAAACCTGGTATTCTTTTGAAATTTATTACAAACTTTGAATGCGGCCTTTAAACCGATGTCATATTTATGGATTTTGCGAAAGCGTTTGACAAGGCCTGTTATAAACTTTTAGTTTTGAAACTCACCTCCTTTGAATTCATTCAAATCTTTTGAGATGGTGCCAATCGTACCAATCTAAACGCATTCAGTCCGCAATAATAAAGGACATCACATCTAACATTTTTGAAGTTACATCTGGTGTTCCCCAAGGAAGCTTTCTAGTGCCTCTATTGTTCCTTTTATTTATTAACAATCTGCCCACGTTCATACGTCATTCCCAGTGACTTCTTTATGAGGATGATCATAAACTATTCCGATATATTAAAACGTAGGCGGATGTAAACTTGCTTCACTTACTAGACATCGACTCAATCTTCACCTGGTGTGAATTAAATTAATTACATATCAACGTTTCCATATGTCAATTTTTCACTTTATGTAGGTTATCATCTCCTTTAATTAGCCATTATTCTATAAATTCATGTCAACTCGAGAGGGTTACTTTAAAGAAAGATCTTGGTATTCTATTACACTCCTATTTAAATTTTAAAGACCACATCAATCTTATCATTAATAACTCTCACTCCATGCTAAGCTTCTTAATAAGGAATTCTCAAGACTTTAATAACCCCTACATCCTCAAATGTTTTTATGCATCATTAGTTCGGCTACATTTAGAATACTGGTTATTTTTATCCTGAATCCTGCTTCATCCACACAATCTCTTAGAATTGAAAGAGTTCAGAAAAAATGGACATATTCATGGTTTTCAAACTTAACTGGAACATCCCTCAGTCACTACCCTACACCACCAGATGTGCCCTATTTGATATATGTTCACTAGAATCTAGACGTAGAATTCAGTCTGTCACTTTTATTCGTGACTTAGTCCATCATCATATTCAGTATCCTGTTCTGCTTGACTTTAATACTCCATCTCGATTCCCTACGAGTCAGTTTAACTTTCGCGTTACTTCCCGAGTAAAAATGAAAATTTTGTAGCTAAAGGTGTACAACGTTCGTACAACAGGCAAACAAGAAACTCACAAAGCAAAAAAGCCTAAAACGGCTGTACAACAGGCGCTTGCAGGACAATTTTGCCGTACCTATGCTGAAATAAAAGTTAATTTTAACTCGGTCGCTATAGCTGCTATAAAGTATTTGTACGGTCAAAATGTCCTGCAAGCGCCTGTTGTACACCCGTTTTACGGCTTTTAGCTTACTAAGTTTCTTGTTCGCCTGTTGTGCGAACAAAAATTTTGAATATTTACTTTGGTCATAGAGCTGC